>NW_015149064.1:149698-180427 GCF_001465965.1 Polistes dominula | reverse complement strand
TTTTTTTTTTTTTTTTTTTTTGACGAGAGATTTAACAATGTAAATAATTAACTGAAAGAATGTTCAAAATATTTAAAGAAAAAAAAAAAAAAACATGAAAAAAATTAAAAAATTAAACTAAATGAAAAATAAATTATACTTTTAAGTTTTTACAATTGCCAAAAGTTTCATTGTTTTAAAAATGACGGTAATAAAAATGATAAGAAGTATGTATTAAATAAATGAATGAGTTTGTTCTAATTTGCATAGCATGTTTCGTTGCATGTTTTAGAAAAAAAAAAATACAACAACAATTCCAAATATAACGCGTTCATTTTTTAAATACTATTTTTGAAATATTTCACGAATAAATTATTTATCGACATAATATTCCAATGATTTGCTATTTAGAATAATACGAGAAATGGTACGCTTCGCGTGCAAAAAATTGTAAATTTAAATTTAAAAAAAAAAAAAAATTATACCGATGACCTTGAAACATGATAAAAAAAAAAAAAGAATTCTTTTCTCTAGTACAGAAATATATTCGAAGTAATTCATACATTTTTTTTGTTTTTTGTTTTTTGAACATTCTTTTACGTAATATAAAAATATAACACAAATATTATTTATACAATAAATTGATTTGTTCCGATAAGCTATTTAAATATAATGAATTTACAAAAATCTATCTAAAACAATAGATCGTAACTCATGAAAATACTGAAGAAGAAGAAGGTCATAAATATTAGTAATAATTTTGTATAAAGGAAAAAAAAAATATATATTCTTCGTATAGGGTTCATCAAATCGCGTAAGTTTTTACGTTGCGCTCGGTTGTAGGTAGTAGTGTCGACTGGAATCATTTAATTGACGAATCAGTGCTCTCTTTGTCGGTAACAAAATAGAAAAAGAGACCTTTAAAGCGGAAGTGTACTCATGTAAGAAAGATATTGTCATTGAACGAACCAGGTATATACATATATCACTGTTTTCAAATACTAAACCGCAAGCTAAAGCTTTTACTAAATCAAAATCACTTAAAAACGCATCGAGATTCATCACGTATGTAAATTGTTACTTTCATCAAACATACAAACAGAACAGAACGAAACAATAATAAGAAAGAAATCTTATATATTTTGACTATGTTTTTCTCTGTGTTGATCATTTAAATTATTATTATTATTATTAACTGGCATTAAGAACTCGAAAGTTCCTTTGCTGTAAATACCAAATTTCGCCATTGTTCTCGTCCCTGAACGCGCGATACTTGCATCATTTAAATTAATATCTTAATTGTTTATTGATATTGTTTGTCTATAGTAACTTTTATCATTTTAGGATGTTAGGTGTTTCTTGTACCAGTATTGGCCTCGCACTTGTTCTACTATTGGTAATAATATGCACCTTAAACGAAGGTTTCAGATATAGAGCGAAATTTCTGATCTTTGGATTAGAATGTCTAGTTTATACACTTATTTATTTGCCATTTATGTTTTTCAATATCAGATCTTGGAAGAATGCGTTGTAAGTAACAGTGTATTATTATTATTATTATAATATCACAGTTAATTAATTATATTCATAAAAGTAAAAACAATTTTGATGAATTCTATTTGTTAATAAAATATATTTCTAGGGTACCTGCATGGCTTTTAAGTAAATCATCTTATAAAGTATTAGGAATAGATTACGAGGTACGTGGTAAAGAAAATATCGTTCGTGATTCTGGTTGTATCGTTTTGATAAATCATCAGAGTATGTTGGATTTGGGAGGTAAGATGATTTGCTCAATGAAATTGAACAAACAAATAATTTTGTAACATTAATCGTATTGTTACGATTGTTAATTAGTATTGGCAGAATTGTGGCTAGTTATGGATAGGTGTACGGTTATATCAAAGAAAGAAATTTTATATTTTGGACCATTTGGTCTTGCTGCATGGCTATGGGGTACAATTTTTATTGACAGAAATAATTCAAATAAATCGCGTGATGCTATCAATTCAACGTGTCAATATATACAAGATTCTAAAGTAATTATATCTCTTGACAAACAATTATTTTTTATTAATGTTTAATAAATGAAATATATGTTAAAACTCGATATATGTATATATATATTTGTTAATATTTTCATTTGTAGATGAAGGTATTATTTTTCCCAGAAGGCAAACGACATAGCAATAATACATTGATACCTTTCAAAAAAGGACCTTTTCATTTAGCTATAACGTCACAAGTACCAATTTTACCTGTGGTCGTATCAAAATATTACTTCTTGCATAGTAAATCAAAGAAATTTAATTCTGGTACGATGATCTTTCTTTCTTAATTATCATTGTTTTTTTTTTTTATGATTATTATTATTTAATAATCTTACATATTCCTTTGTTTGTATACCAGGTACTAGCTATATTACAATTTTACCACCAATTTCAACAAAAAACATGACCAAAGATAACATACAAGAATTAATGGATAAATCTTACGAAGCTATGAATACAGCGTTCGTTCAAAGCTCACAAGAGGCTCTTACAAAACACATGGAGTGTTTACAGAATGATTAACGGAGAATTCAATTACATACTTTATACTTGAGACATTCTCAATAACATTTCATTTTTATATTCACAAATCTCTTCCGATTGCATAAAAGGAGTAGAATTAATGATGAACGATATTATATATTTGGATATATATATATATCGGATAATGTACCTGCACGAGAAAATATCACTCCTTTATTTTTTATCAATTAATTAAATTATATTGTTAAGAAATTTTTATTATTATAAAAATTATATTAAAAATGTTAATATGAAAATCTATTTAAAAAAAAAAAAAAAAAAATCACGAATGTTGTTCAAATAACGTTGATTCATAATTTGAACGTTGTTTAATAATTCCATAAATTGTTTCTTTATAATAAAAAAAAAAAGAAGAAAGAAATCTATGAAATAATGTGTGATAAAATATAATAATAATAATAATATATGAAAAGTTATACGCTTAGAAAGACATCTTGCTTTAAATAGGGGAGAAATATTTATCTATCGATCCGTCTTCTGAAAATAGTCTTATCATATTATGGTGTTATTATTATTACAATCTATCGGCGAAAGTAGTAAGAGCGTTAATAATATGTTATGCCTTCAATATGTGAATTTTGATATTTATAAAATATCCTATTATTCGTTTGAAAGAAAGGATGATGACGATGATAATAATATTAGAACCGGTGTTGTTATTATATCGATGATATTGAGAGTAAATATTTTTAAAATGTCAATTATGTGATAAGCTTGCTAATTTGTTCTTTTCTTCTTTCTTCTCTTCTCTTCTCTTTTAACAATTAAAGCCTTTAAATAAATTATTGACTATTTTACACGTCCGTATTAAAATATCATTTATTTCGTAGTAATTATTATACATTTGTCGCGTCAGTCATTTTTGCATATTATTTTTCTAATGGATTTGCATTTTTTCAAAAGATTGATAATACAAAATTGTTGTTTTTTTTTTTTCTTTAGTATGCTATGTACATACATGTGTTACGTATATGTATAATACTATTCTATTGAATAATCTATGTACAACAACAACAACAACAACAACACCATACCACTTAGAGACGTTTTCTTATTATTTATATGATTTTTATTAGATGACGCACGATCGATCCATTTATTTGGCGTTTTTATTTGTCTTCTTCTTCTTTAATATATATATGCTATTTATTTATTATATATATATAATATATGTATGTACATACGTAAATACACACAACACTCGCTGCCCTCCAATTACAAATAAACAAAAAGAAAGAAAAAAAAAAAACACTTTTTCAGAACACGCATAAACAGTTGCCACAAATAATATAATTTTAACATAATAAGATGTAATATATATATATAAACAAATATAAAAAAAAAAAAATGCATACAAAGAGATAAACAAAAAACGTTGCTCGTATTGCGGTAGAAAAAAAAAAAAAAGAAAAAGAAAAAAAAATAAACAGACAATCATTTATGACTAAAGTTCAAGTATTATATATTATACCTAAAATAATAATCTATTATGTATCACACCGCTTTTGAATTTGTTCAAAATTCGTTGTTGCATTATTTATACAAATTAATTCTTAAAAATTATCTTATCCTAAATTATATTCTTAATTGAATGAAGAAGCGACTTAAAGTTAAAAGGAGAAAAACTATAAAATGGCATCATCGGTATGAAAAGTATATTTCAAGTTAAATAAATTAATACGGAGGAAGGTGGGAATTGGGGGAAGATAAAATAAAGAAAAATAAAAAAAAAAAAAATGGAAAGAATAAGCATATTTGTTTAATTAAAAAAAAAGGGATGATAGTCGAAGTTTTTATCACTCGAGAATAAATGTATTTTGGAATGCTGCAGGGTGCTGCTCTGTTCTCGTCTCTCTTTTTGTTTTTTTTTTTGTTTTTTCTTCTTCTTCGTTATTTATCCTTCAATAGCACCGAAGAAAGTAGTATATACCTTCCTAATAAAACGTCTTTTTCTAATATCAACTTAATTGAGGTATAAATCATGATTATCTTCTTTTTATCTCTGTGTATAGAAAAAACATAACTATTCAAATTTTCCTATTTACAAATAATAATAATAATAATAATAAAAAAAAGAAGACTTTGAATAAAAGATTTTGTAAAACCCATGCATCTTATTATAGGATAAAGAAATGTTTATCTTATTATTGCCGATCTTACAGATAAGAGGTATAATAATATTGATATGAAATACCGATAAGTAAAGATTATTAAAAAAAAAGAAAAAGGAAGAAAAAGGTGCACGTAAGATTATCATTTGGATTTAATATCTTGGTGTAAAAAAAAAAAAAAAAAAAAAANAAAAAAAAAAAAAAAAAAAAAGAAAGAAGAAAGAAAGAAAGAAAGATAGAAGTTACGTTTCGATTTATCTTCGATTGGGATTATTCATCAACGCTATTAATAATACTGATCGTTCTCCAACGACTCGATTCCTGAACATTTCTCTTCGTATCCTTTGGAAGCACGCAAAAAATAACGAAATCTGTGTGTTACCGATTCGATGATCTTCAGAAGAAACGGGTATGCGTAACTTGGATAACAATTTTCCTTCTTACATCCATGATAAAAAGGTGCTAGGTTTAATTATATCTTCTCTTCGTATTTGTCCTCTTCGTCATCCAACAGACGACGAGTTCTATCCATTCTTCTTATTTCAGTGTCCATGATGGAGAGGGAATTATTAGTCCTTATTCTCTCCTTGGACGGAAGTGCAAACGGTGTCCTTTGTTGATGCTGCATTATCTCAGTTTAGTCGGCCGGAATATGGTCTATCAGGAATTCGGGGAGGAATATTAGGTACGGGACGCCTACAACATACATATTTTATGAATACTTGCTTCTTTTTCGAACAATTTAAAAGCTTGACAGAGAGAGAGCGAGAGAGAGAACAACAAAAAATGAATAAAAAGCAAATGAAACAATAAACAAAAACATAAAGAAAGAAAGTAAAATTGTTAATAAGGGAGAGGAGCCCGTATAGATCGATGCTTACAATTACAATTTGATTATTTCGTTGATAAAAAGAAAGAAAAAAGTACAATCATAATAATTAATACAATTAATATTATCATTCAAAAGTATATATTAGATTGTTCGGAAAGTAATTTTGTTTTAATTTTGAGTAAAAATATGAAGACAATTTTTGTTTCGAGATTAAACTTACAATTATTCGAGTGAATTTAAATAGTTTCATTTGATAAATTTAAACTGTCAACGATTGCACGTTGTTGTTATTTGTCAATTTGCCTTGATTAATGTCAAAATTGTGTGTCAAGAAAAAACAAAATTACTTTACGAACAACCTAATAATATGTAGTTAATGAAAGAAAAAATAAAAACACAAATAAGTAATTTTTTAATACATAACATGCGAGACTAAACAAACAAACAAAAATACACAAGCTAGACAAAGTGCCATTGAAAGGACTTTCTTACTTAATTTTGTTCTAATTTTTCTTACAATATTGTAATTATCATCAAATAATAAAAATAATCAAATAGATTGGATCAGAGAGAGAGAGAGAGAGAGAGAGAGTCCTTTCAAATCGATTAAAATTATTACAAAGTTACTGCATTAATTGTTAATATTACTTCGCGATTATTACATCCTGGAAGCTTGGAAAGAAATATTTGATAATTTTTGAAGTATTGAGGTTTTACGATGAAAATAATGCACACCGAACGCGAATACGCATCCCTGCATACGGGGAAGAAAGAATTGAATACTAATAGTAGTTCGTATATTTTTTAAATTTTATAAATCAATTAGAATATCTTTTTTTTTTTTATACTATTTTAAAAAATTGTTTCTAGTAGTTGTAAATAAAAACCCACCCCCCCAGCAGAAATGCGTGGCTCAACGCTCGCATAATAAAACCAATTCTTCTTATTTTCTTTTTTATCCTTAATCAATTTTATAATATATACTATATATATATATACTTTTTTTTGTCTTTTTTTTTTTTTTTTTTTAATGGTTTCTTTTTATAACATATTATCTCCTATATACACATTTATAATTCAATAAAATTGTTTTGTACGTGTGAGAGGTGTGTAATTTCTTTTTTTCAATCGCGTGTGTCAAACACTTACACATCGTTACAATAGAATATTTTGTATATAATAATAAATATCTTGTTGGTTGGTTTTTCCTTTTTATTATTTGGTTTTTGGAGAAAAAAAGAAAAAACATTTAACCAATACACAAGTAATCTTTTAAATAACATTCGTTAGATTTTGTTCCTAACGTTATTTTGGACATGATCTAAACTCTACAGTATAAGATTAGGGTTGTGAATATGTAAGCATATTATTATTATTATTATTATTATTATTCTATTATATTATATTATAATAGGACGTGTAGCAAAGAATTTCTTGCGTCTTTGCAAATGGCGGCTGTATTTCTAATTTTTTTTTTCCCTTTATTTAGCATTTTCTAGGCATTTTTTTTTTCATTTTATTATTTTCCTTACGTTTTCCCTTTTTTAAATCTTTAAAAGGATAAAATTAAATTATTCGTTAAAATACATGAATAATAATCAATAATTAAATAATAAAGTTAAATAATAAACGATATTATTCAATCAAGTTACCATCTTGTTAAGCAGACACACACTCTCTCTCTTTTATAAATTCAAAAAGGTATTTAATATCTTTCGAAATTCTTGTTTATTTATTTTCATTGAAAATATATCTAAGTTATCGTTTAGTGCTATGGGATGATATTATTTGTAGATTAATTTTCACGTGGCAATCCCATACTAATTGTAAGTGCTGTTTCACTATCGTGTTACACAACTAACAATCTTATACAATATTTGATCTCGTGCATTAATTAATTGCTATTTATGATTTTTAATAATTTGTTATTATAATAATCATAATAATAATAATAATAATAATAATAATAATAATAATAGCACTCTCACGTTTTTTATTGCTTTTATTCTAAGCCAATAATATTTGTCATTCGGAATGACTCAGTTGCAACGCACAAGAAATATTCTAATTCAAGTTTCGCATAATATTCGTTTATTCAAACGAATGTATTTTTTTTGTTTGGTCATTAAAAATACTATGTCAAGAAAAATTATTGATTAGATTTAAATATTAGAAAATTTGAAAAACGTTTTTCGAATCTTCTAATTATCTTCTAATTAGAATTCTTATTTTCTGTTTTGTTTTGTTTTGTTTTTTTTTTTGTAATATAAGCTATAAATAATTCATATATAATTCGAAGGAAGACAAGTAGAGGATTCTCGTTTTTTGCATTTGGTTTTCTTTTGAATAATTAATTATTCCATTTCCTCATATGCATGCGTTATTATTATTAATAATATTACTAAAACTTTTGGTCAAATTAAATGTATAATATTTTGGCAATTGGACAATTCGTATTCGTGGTTTCAAAATTGATCTGATGCGAGAATTGTTTTCTGGTTTTTTAGAATACACACATTTTCTCTTTTTTTTTTTTTATATTTATATATGTTTTTTTGTTTGTTATTCTTTTGAAGTTAAATATAAAGAACTGTTGATTGGGTGTTAAGTCTCAATTTTCTTGAAACATATATTAATAAATTAACATATTTTACAATTGTTTGTAAAAAATGTATTCTTTTTTTGTTTCTTTTTTTGCTACAAATTACCTAACGTATAATTTATTATAATTTGATCTAATGGAAGATAGAGATTCTCATTTTTAAAAATGAGAAACATGTTTAAACATGATGAGAAAACTTCACACATTAAGAGTATTTCAATTTATTATAATAAAAATAAATCTGTTAAATCTAATAAATTAAATTCATAAAGATAAAACTACGAACTAACGACGAATACGTGCCAATATTACACGGTCATATTTGATATGTTCCAATCGAAAAATACTAAAATGTAGTCTTTACAAAAATATTTCATAATTTTACTTTGACATTAACCACAAATTTATTCAAATAATAAATGTCATTCGAACTAATAGAAAATAATTTGCAATTTTGTTAATTAAAAGAGGGCGATCGATGAAATTAAAACTAGTAATAATAATAATAATAATAATAGTAATAATAATAAAAAAATAAATGATCATAGAAATAATCAAGATAATATTCTTCTTATTTCGATCACGTTCTATTCATCATTTATACGTTTTTATAATCCTTGGAATATTATAATAATACTAATTGTGGTTGCAATCAATCAAAAAAAAAAAAAAAAGCAAACAAATATATTCAACCCATTGACTGCTAAAGGCGTAAAGCCTAAATCGTAAAGCACCGTTCATATTAATGGATTCGTTCTAGAGTCAAAGGGCCCAGCAGTCAAAGGGTTAATTGGTTTTTTTTCTTCCTCATTTTTTGTTAACGTTTTTCACTTTTTTCTTATCTCTCTTAGTAATTAACATATATGATATTCATTCAAAAGGTAATATTTAGTATGTGTTAGGTATGTATGTGTGTGTGTGTGTGATGTTCGTGTGTATTGCTCATAACGATGCATTTAAATACGAGCAGTTTGAAGCATTAATAATACATAAAAGCTTGTAGAGAATATTCTGATGTGCTTCGGCGGCCTTACTCGTAGTTGTTTTCAACAGGTGTTGTGCCAATGAAATGTGTCAGCTTATTCTGGATTATGTAATGTCAAAAAATACGTAGTATAATTGACAATTGAAAAAAGAAAAAAAAGAAACACTCGACACATTTAAAAGGTGACACACGCACCGTGTTATATTATATATTTTATCATTAGGCCTATTATACATTGACATTTAAGAACGACATTAATTCTATGTCAATGTGTACGAATTTATAATGCGATAGATAGATAGATAGATAGATAAATATAGCTAGATAACGTGATATTATTATTTCATCTGCTATTTTATTATTTCAACACGATAATTTGTAATTTTATGTCATTGTACAAAGTCCAAAAATATTCGTAAGAGATATTATACTTGATATTAACAAACAATGGCCGAAGCACGTCATACATTCTTGTGTAAAAAGCGAATATCGTGTGTTGGTTACTTACAGACAAAATTATCTTTTTTTTATATATATATACATATACATATTAATCATCAAATTGCGAGCGCGTCAATTTAAGGAGCATACGAAACAACAAATATTTCAAAATATAACAGTGCTCCTCTCTTTTCAAATGATCGCTTGCATATTTGATGTAAAATATATGTATTACTTAAATTACATTATAACGAGTATCATATTCTTATCATATTCGCAATTGAAAATGGGAATTCATTGATTTATTTAATTTCTTTTCTGTTTTTTTTTTTTTAGACTATTCTCTCAAAAGGAAAAAAGATACGCGATTCCAGGATTTTCATGCAAAATCCTCAAAAGTGCGTTTTTCTACTACGCTATATATATATATATCACATCCTATTTCTGAGCCACGTGTTTTTTGTTTTTTATCTTTTTATAATTTTTTTTTGAATCATTATCATTATTATTTGCGGGTAATAATTTAATTAATTATCATATCGCACGCTTATCATCATACCCAACCATACCAACTCTCTGCGTGTATCACATCAGAATCAACCGTCCCCCACCCATTTGTTAATATTATAATTATTAAAGTGTGGTGTAACGCTGTTGTAGGATGTTGAAAAAAGTGAAAGAAAGAAAGAAAAAAAAAAATTGATAGAAAAACATTATTAACAGAGAAAATAAAAGAAAATGTTCAAATCGTGCGAATCATAAGGATGACGATTTCAATGTTTCAAAGGTTCGTTCGTTCGTTCCTTCGTTTAATATTTATTGTTAATAACACGTTTGAAAGATATTCAAAACTCTTTCCAACAGCATGACATTTTTCAATTTACGTGTGTACTCTTTTTATAATCAATTTTTAACGTATCCCTTAATAATAAATATATATATATTTTTTTTGTTTATAACTTTTTTTCTTCTTCTTTTTGTTAAATACTCTGAAGTTCTATACAATTAACGAGTATTAGTGCAGCTCTTTTGAATCAATCAATCAATCAATCAATCAATGCTACTATAATAATATGTCATATGGTAATAAAATGATAATGGTAAAACTCTAGGAGGAGAGATCTCTCAATATATAGTTTGAATAATAAATATATATTTATATTTATTATATTCTATAAAATGTAATGTTATATTATATTATATTATATATTTTTCAACTATTTTCTTTTTTTTCTCTCCGAACTATCATATCCATGTTCGTCGGAGCCGATCGTGTGTGAAGTGTTGATTTTGTTTTGCATTACTTTGAATTAGAATTTTTTTGTCGTGTGTGTTTAAATTTAATGTTTGTTTTCATTTCATTTTTGTTTTTGTTTGTTCAATTAACATACATGCTTCTTCAGGCAAGCGCAGTAGCAATTTTAAAACGTAGATGTTATATTGATCTATCGTTAAAAAATGTGTTAATGTATATAATTATTATTAGCATTTAATATAATATAAGTGAATAATTTAATGACAAACTTGTTATCATCATAGACTTAAAAAATATTATTTTTCAAGTATTATGAGAGAATAATAAATTTCATGATTAAAAATTAAAATGCTTATTATATTTAATAATAATAATGTCTTCTTATAAATATGCTCGGACAATCGTTAGCTTTATACAATTATTATTATTATTATTATTTCTCTACATATGCATTTATGCGTGATAATATAAACGTTAAATGTATATGTATGTGCGTACGTACACAACACACGCGTAGTACGCATATATAACAATAAAATTAAAAAAAAAAAAAAAGCCATACTAATTATTTTTATTTCATTTGAAAATATATTTTCTATCATTGTATTATATCGCGTGTGTAGATGTGTTCAAGTGGCGCGTTATAATAATAAGAGTGCATTCTCATTTCTTATCAATAAAAGCAAACAACAAAATACGTGTGAGAAATGAATGCCCTCCTGTGTCTCTCTTTATCGATTGATCAAAAATCGTTCAATTTATCATCAAATAATGCGCAGTGTATTAATATATATGTGTGTGTAATAACGCGAACGGGAGGTGGGGGGAAACGTTGTAAATAAGGATGAGTATTCTATATAAGAAAGCTACAACAACACAGTGTTTATTTACTTGATCCTGAACGCATCCATCAGCTCGTTCACAGCGGCATTAGCAGCGGCCTGAGTCGCAGCTTGTGTCACTCTCTGCTGAAGACCACCCCCACGACTAAACATACCATGGACACTCAGCTTTTACTACAGATCTCCTTTTATATTCTTCTCATTAATTAAATTAATTTATTTTATTCGTATATATATATATTATATATGTAGTTCTCTTAATTTCATTATACATATACATATACATATACATATACATATACATATATATATATTATATATACTGTTGAATATCCTGAGAAGTATGTGTAATCTTTCAGTATGCATAGTTTCAACAACGATTAAATTTAATTTATTCTTGCTCTTTTTTGTTATTCTTCTCTGATCATATTTCAATGTATTATAAGTGTTTATTATGTATATGCAATTAAGTCACTTCGATTTTTATTCATTATGAAAATTTCAATGCAGGCACCGACATATATTTTGTCCTTTACATCGTAATTGACAGGTTTCACGTCGGCATCATGCTTTTACATAACACTGACGTCATCATAACACACGTGTGAAGGAGGAGCTTCAAGCTTTTTTTCTTGTTTTTTTTTTCTTTTTTTTTTTTTTATTCAAATAAATTTTTTAGTTTTATATTTAAATGTACACACACACATAATAATTGCAATTTGATAAGCTAAACAACATTTATGTTGATGATTCTTAAAGATATATACACGTGATGAGATACTAAAATATTATTTAAACGTTAATCTCTCTCTCTCTCTCTCTCATTCTCTCTCTCTCTCTCTTTCTCTTTTATTTCAATTAATTAATTATTTAATTAATTATCACCCTAATCCCATCCCGTTTACCCCCAAATGTCATGCTGTTAGCAAGCGAATGAATTATTTGTATCTAATTGTTTTTTTATCAACACAAAACCATTTATTATAAGATTTGTTTTCAATCATATATACACATATATATCATGTACAATTTTTCAAACTAATTTACAATTAAACGAAAACACAATTTCTACTTGACATTCCTTTCCTTTATTTTCTTTTTTTTTTCTTCTTCTTTTTTTTTTGTTTTGTTATTTTCTTTTGTTTTCTAGGAATGTGTAATTTGTACTAAACGCTACAATAAATTTTATAAGTGGAGGTATGCTCATCTCTTTCTCTCATTATATATATAAATATATATATATATATATATATATGTCATATAAACTATATTTTATAAAAGCAACAATAAATTATATGTTTCTAATTATTTTTATATATTTTTTTATATATATATATATATATATATGTATATATATTCTTTTTCTTTAATATTAGAAATATAAAAAAAATAAAGTATATCATTCATTTGATATATATATATATATATTCATACATATAACATTTGGAATAACAATAGAAAAAATAAAATATCTTGTAAAAATGCGTTACATTGTTTAATACTAAATACTAACACATATATAAATTCACGCATAAAAATTCTTGGAAATGTTGGTTGGTGTTAACGCAGTTTTTATATTTTTTTTTTTTGTTTTTTTCTCGTTAAATCAAACTTAATCAAATATAAATTGTTTAATTTAATTACTTTTTAATTGTATATTTAATATGAGCAAACACTCCACTTTTTATTGACTTTATTATAATCTAATATTTTTTGATACATTGTAGGAGGAATATTTTAGGAGTTATTTAACAAGTAATGTTTTTGTGTAAAATGTATTACTGATAGATGCAACAAATATATATGTTGTGTGTATGCATATATATATATATATAGATATATAAATATATACACATATATTTATACATGTATATATATATATATATATTGATTAGTAGCGAATAGGCGTGTGTGTTAGTGCGAAGACTTATTGTCGGCGCCTGCAATAGAAAGTGAAGTTAGCACCAAAGCCCCAAATCGTATTAAAATTTAATGTTTTTTTTTTTTTTTAAATAAATAAATAAATATGACGTATTATTTGATTAGCAAAACCACTAATTTTTCAACTTTCGAAATATCTTTTTATAAGAGGGAAATATGGCCAAGAGTTTTTCTTTTTTTTTTTTTTTAGTAATAAAAAAAACGAATCACAGCATACTGCAAACAAAAGGTTTTTTCCTCTCCAATTCTACACTTTCTAATATCTTATCTCACTTGGATTAATTTATATATATATATATATATACATATATATATATACACATTTATAATTGTAATGTACTTACGATGGTATTAGTGGCGGTGGTAGGCCTGGACTAGCCCGAGCCGGTGGTGGTCCACCAGGTCCAGGTCTATTGGGAATAGCTGGTGCTGGCCGGACATTGGCAGGAACAGGCGGCGGTACTCGTGAACTAGAAAGAGGTGGTGGCTGTGTCACTCCACGTCTTGGCCCACCAGGAGATGGTGGCGATAACCTAAAGTGGATTCTCTTGCTAAAGATCATCTAATATCTATCGAATTGTACTAGCTTTTTTACTGACTTCTTTTACTGCTGGGCTTAAATTATAATCAAATGAGAAATAAAATCTAATCAATTAAAATTAAAATTATAAAGAAACTTATTTGTAACGCAAAATATATGTGTTTTCAAATTGTAACAAAAATATATTAAAATGCTCAACTGAATTCATCTTTAATAAGAAAATAAATGAACAAAATAATATGATCCAAAATGATAATACCATTTTCTCGTTGGTATCAAATTAACTGATAAAAACATGATAATCTTACCCAAGACTGTTGGCAATGACGTTCAAGTGTGTACGAGGAATAAGTGCATAGTGTAAAATTCGATAATAGCAAATTAGTTGATTTCTAGTTAATACTAAAGATAAAATAAGATTATTTTTACCTCGGATTTTCTCCAGAAGCCAACCAATCATTCTTCACCGGTGGTGGTACTGGGGTTGTTACTGTAGCCATTGAAACATCTCCAATAATGCGAAGGGATTCTTTACATGCGTGATACATGCGTAACATTTCTTCTCGTTTTTGTGCCTCTTCGGGAGACTCTTCCATCATGGATGCCTAAAATTAAATAAAAATATGATAGCACAATTATATATGATTGAAGTCAAAGAAATGAAAATTAATTTCAAATGATGTATGACTTTTAGGAGATTATTAGGAAAATAGGATTTTGTTGATAGGACAGGACTTACAATTACAGGATCAATAAAATTCTTGAATATATTTATTTCGTCTTCCGTCAACTGATAAAAAATGTAGGAATGTTTATTGATAAATACGAAAGTGATAACAATAAATAATTTTAATATAAAATTGTCTTACCTGATCGCCACTCGCATAAAGATGTGCTAATAATTCTCCATTGATAAAGTCTTTAGCATTGTTAATGATAAGATGCATTATTGTTTTTGGAACAAGATCGCGAGTAGTTTTGGTAACAATTTTCATGTAAGAATCCACCAGATTCCTAATTGTTTCCACTTGACGTTCTAATTGAGGATCCATTGAAGATTGACTTTCAGTACCACCCTAAACATACAAATGACATTGTAAATAATTTGATAGTTTAAATTTTTTTTTTTTTTTTTTTTAATATGGAAATAATCAAATCTATTTTATAAGAAAAAATGACTACATAATTAAATAAAGATAAAACTATACTACCAACATATTATGTTGTGTATATTGTAGATCTGTATTATATAGTCAATACTAACTAAAATACATTAAATATTACATTTATGTCAATTTTTGTAGTGAGTATATTAAATTATCTTTTAGTAGCACTTAATTCAAATATTTTACAAAGTTTTTTTGTTTTTGTTATTGTGATTCAATAGTCGTAGTATTGTTGATCAATTAAGTGCAATATACTGAGTGGAGGTGTAGTATGCAGCATGTGTAATGCGTGTTAGAAGAATACAGTTTTTCTATTGTTTTACCAACCTCGTATCCTTCCTTTAGTTGTCCCAAATTGGAGACAAAAAGATTTGATTATAGATAAAGAGATAATTAAAATAATATATTAATGAAATTTTATGAAAAAAATAGCATGCAGAATCACATGATTTATGATTTATAATCACACCACCACACAGTTAGTTTTTATAATTAGAAATGAATTAGAAATTAGACAAAAATTCAGAGATCACTCTTTTCTTTTTTTTTTTTTAAGAACTCACCACCTTCTGCTTATCCTAAAATAAATCATAAAATACCGCTCTAATCAATTTAATTATATATTTTATATTATAATAATATAAAAACCAGAACTTTTTTTTGTATTAATACACATATTTAGTCACGTATACATTGATACATTTACAACTAAAATTTCATAGAAAGTTTACAGATTTTATATATATATATATATGTGTAAAAATCTCACTGACAATAAGAAAAACACCTGTCATTGAGTTCTCAGAAAACTCCAAAGAATTTTACACATGTGATCTTAAAAAAAAAAAAACAAACAAACAAATTGACAAAAGTGAATTGAAATATATCAAAATGTATTACCTCTCCTTCGCCATTCGCTTGTTCCGTAGATTTTTCAGGATATACTCCGGCTCTTAGTAACGAGGCCTTCCAAGAATCAACATCATCCTGCGTTTCACAACTCAATTCAAGTTGTTTCGAATCTTTATAAACGTTTCTTCCTTCGGGATTGAATAATGCAAATAGATGTCGCCGAGACATGAAACCTTGCTCTACGTCGCGCAATTTCAAACCATCAAGAGGTAGCATGTATTTCTTTTCACGTTCCTTTAAGATGAATAAAAATAAATATATGCATATTAAGAGAGAGAGAGAGAGAGAGAGAGAGATTATTTCAAAATAATAAATTATAATAGATTCGTTGCAATTGCATTTAACCAGTTAAACGTGTTTGACGACTATATCCGACATCGCTTGATTATCGCGACCCACACCAGAGCGCACTCGGCGCATAGATCGACACACTTAACTGGTTAAAAGAATTTGTTGTTTTGTGTGTTTTGTTTTAATGATATTTACCTCTTCATCTTTGAACCAAGAAATGCTTTCAGCAGTTAAAACAAACCAGTAGTCTTTGGATCCACCTTTCATAATACCAAGATTATGAATACACATGTAACCTTTACGTATTACTTGATTGCCCAAAGTATGTCGTCCAGCCTTAACTGCATTTTCCGATGATTGCTGAGCACTGTAACATAAAAATAAATATATAATGAAATGTATTAAAGTATATAGAATAATTGTATATATTCTTGTGCAAGGCCCACCATAAATAGTGTACCAAGAAAATTGCACTAGTCACACTTTTATCGAACAAACTAGCAAGGGTCAAAATCCTAGCATTAGGTTTCAAAAATTATGCAAACATGTTATATCATAAATATTAGAGCAAAAATGTATTATAAATATAGTATATGTATATATATATATCTTAATGACTAGAGAAAACAAAACAAAAACAAAAAAAAAAAAAACAAAAAAAAAAACAACAGAGAAAAATTGCAAAATAAATGCACAATATAAATGAAAAATAAATGATAAAAGTAAACGTCAAACGTATATGTTGTGTATTTTAAATGATAATGTTGTAACTCTCTTTTAGCATTCTTGAAAAAGCACATTGTTTTTTTGGTAACAATTCTTATTTTAAAAATTTTTTTTTTGTTTAAACAACAGTAAGAAACTTTAAAACATTCTACTGTGCCACATCTTGAAAATATAAATTGCTGTAAAAAAAAAATGCCAAACATGCAGACATGTATGTATATATATATATATATCAGATTCCTGTAATTGAAAAAAAAAAAAAAAATAAGCTTTATAATAAAATATACCTTGTAATAACAATCATTCAAAAAATAGTATTTACACACTGCAAATAGAACTATTTAACACCTGCAATCGAAGCAACTTTTTATTAACATAAAATGTTATCGCTTAAAGCACATTAATAAATGTATGAAATGGTTTGGAATGTGGACCCAAAAAAAAAAAAAATGTAGAATTGATGTTGCTGTGTTTAGTACATTATTTTTGTCTAAATATTCATGAATGACTTACATTATTTTATATATATATATGTATATGTATATATCTATATATATATATATATTTATATAGCAATTATTATTTATCTCGTTTTTCAAACAAACAAACAAACAAAAAAAAACAATAAAAATTCTTATTAAGTAACCACATAACGTAACATGTAAAATATGAATATAAAAATAAAAGAGAGAAATAAATTTAAATTAGAATAGTTAACAAGTTGAACAACAGACAAATTCTAATAAGAAAAGTTACTGCTATTATTTAACATCGTATAATAAAAAGATTTCTCAAAAAAAAAAAAAAGAAAAACTAATCTTCCATTAATTTTATGCTCCTCAAAGTACTAATGTCACATACATCATAAATGATAAATCATATAAGAGATGTAATAATTAAAAGAATCTAAACAAAATCGCATATTATCAAACAATAAATGAAAATAAATGATATTAAAGAGAGCATGTGTGGGAAAAATATTAAATTTGAATTAAAAAATTATATATACCATAGAGTGCAGTTGTTTTAGTTACAATTAACTTTATCACTATGGTATATATATATATATATTATATAATATAAAAATATATATATATTTTTTTTGTATGTCTTTTATACATTCATCATCATATATAAGGAATAATATTATAAATCAAGCCAGAAAGAGAGATTGCTGTCGGTTGCAATTTATATATATATATAAATATATATATAAATATATTATAATATAAAACATCATTGTAAAGGTAAAAGCCAAAAAACATTATCGGAAGGATAAGCATAAGAGAAGAAGCGTGAAAATGGTAGGAACAAAAAATGTAGTGGAAATTTTTTTTGTCAATGTATTTTAACATTTCTTACCTTGCATTATGGCTACTGGCCGCCGCGCTGCCGATACAATTAAATCATTTTTTTAATTGTAAAATATAAAGAAGTCGATCATGAATAGAGACATTTTGTAGGGGAAAAAGTATACATGTTATGTCGATCAGAGCAAGGCATATATGATTATTATCATTCATGCATAACAAGTTGCCCTTTAGATAATATATTTCTTTCATTAACATTAGTATTATAAAAATATACTTATGGTATATATACGTATATATATATATATATATATGTCACGTTGTTTGTCCGCAATGGACTCCTAAACTACTGAACTGATTTTAATAAAATGATGCACACTCTGTGCAGTTTCATCCAACTTGAAATATAGTTTATATCTCAATTTATAATCGCAATATTTGTTTATTAACAAAGAATCATGATTATCTCTGTTAGTTTGATAAGATTCTAACAGATATCGGTATAAAGTAATTCGTTGATTTAAAGACGTGTGTATCGGACTGATTGTGAGCCACAGCAACGTGTGATGGGACACCCCTTGTACGTATATATATATATGTTTTAAATATGCCTTACCCCAGGTATGGTACTAGAAGTTAAATTAAGAAGTTTATGGCATTATTTGTCAGCAACATCATTATTTGTTATTTCCAAAAATTTATTTGTCTACATAATTTTTTTTTTTTTATATTAGACTGTCTGCTTGTACAATGAATATGAAATAAATATTTAAAATGAAGAATTATCTAACTAATATATTGATAATATATTGCCAGAGATATTTTTTTTTGTTTTTTGTTTTTTTTTTTTATTTTTATATTGAAGTAATAAAATAATAGATGGAATTGCATTATATTTATATATATATTTTTTTATAGATATATAATCCCAATGTTTTTTTTTCTCTCTCACGACAAAATTGTTATATAAGAGATACAAGAATAAATTTTATTGCAAAGATTGTTAACATGTACACACATATTAATTAGGCATTTAGATAATAATAATAATAAAAAAAAAAATATCATGCAAAAGGAAGTTAAATAAGTACTTATATTGTTAGAAATTTCATGTATCTTTTCTATAAAAAAAAAAAAAAAAAAAAAAAAAAAACACATCATTTCAATAATTGTAGTATACATTCAAAGTGAGAATATCTCTGGTATTACAATATGGATATCCATTCTATGTTTTGTTTGTGTTAAATGATTGTAAATCAAGAAGATGCATATATATGTAACGTAAAAAGATTAAAATGATACTATATATATATATAAAAAAAAAAAAAAGAAAAATGTTGTTTGTTCTTTTGTTGCACATTATAAAAATGAAAAATGACAAAAAAAGCAATAAAAAAATTGTCACAATTATTATGTGTCACACCTGAGCCAGCAGAGCACGTATGAGTTACAATAAATGCGCAAAAAAGCATTTTTTAAGCGATGAAATATATTGTTTTTTTTTTTTTTTATACTAAATAGCTAAGATTACATAACTTCTGAATGAAGCAAAATTGATCGAGTATATATATTAGCATAAATTAACTAGATTGAACCAAATTAATAATAATAATAATACTGCATGCACTTTTGATCGTGAGAAGAAGCATTGTCTAATAAAAACATAAATTAATATAAAACTAAAAATCAACGGAAAAATTGTACAGCTAAAAAGAAAGAAAAAAAAAAATTAAATTGTTCATATGTTGCACCTAATAATACAGCTCATACTTGTGAAATATTGTTTTTATGAGTTTTGTAAGCACTCGTTGATGTGAATTCAATAATGTATTACTGTTCTCCTTTTGATAGTAGAATGTGTTATCATGCATCGTATTGCTTTATTATCAGTAACCAAAATATTTCTCAAAGATTAAAACAATAGTATCAATATATAATCTCTACAAGTTAATTAAAATGATATCTTTTAAGTCTCGTATGTATATATTATTCATTTCTTTTTTTTTTTTTTTTTGCATGATTTGACACAAACTGTAGTCTTTGTTTTCTAATATTATAATTTCTAACTTTAGTGATGATATATGGATTAAAATATAAGGTTTATTCTACGATAAGCTACTTGGTTTGTTAAATAATGATATAATTTGATTGTTATTCTGATTTCTACGTGATAAACTAATGTATTATTATCATTATCTTCTTTTTCGTATCATATAGGAAGCATTAACTAACTCTACAACGGAATGTTATTGATATATTAGAAATGTTTAGCATACATCATTGAATGTTATATATATATATATATCGTATAAACTATATATATATATATATCGTAACTGATAAATATTTAAATAAAATCAAAGAAAATATAATAGCAGGCACAAATGTAACAAAAGCCACACACAAAAGTGATTATACCAAACTTGCAAAAATTTAATTTCTTGTATCATATTATTTACTTTTATGAATACTAATTACATCTAGAATAATGTACAGACAAAGATTATTAAAGTGTGATACTTACTTGGCAAATCCAATAAAATCCTCATGGTTAGTGTTCATGTATGCTAGCTCACAATCCACTAAAAGTATTAACTGTTCTTTACACATTTGTTCACGTTGTCTAACATGAGTTGTTATAATACGTTCCGTTTCTTCTCTTAATCTAGGATAACGTGACATCTGTAATAATCAAAATTATATATTAATAAAATTGTATAGAATTTTATATATATAAAAAGAAAAAGAGAAAATGGAACTTACCCTATCTGTACAAATACGAACAACATTGCTAAGTTCTTGTACGACTAGGTCCACACATTTCAAGCTAGGCTCTTTAAGCCTGTTAATTTGTTTCTTGACTATTGCCTCAAAGGCCATATCAGGTGTGAATAATCCCACCCTAATACCTATAATAACATTTCAATAGTGATATTTAATATTACATCTTTTGTAATATAAAAGAATATGAAAGAATTTGAAACAGATACTTTTAAATATAACTGACCATGAATATTTCTGATAGCAAAGGCAATTTCTCTTCTGAGTTCTTTCTCATCAAATTCCATTTTAACAATTTCAAATGGAAAACGTTCGTGAAATAATCTGTTTATCTTTGCACCACCGCTAAGCTCCATTGTGTTAATTTGTGCCGAACCAGAACCTTCTATAGTCCGTTCAAAATCTGACTGAAGTTGTTGTATCATCCTTAAAAATATTTATGGTGAAATCTAAGAATTTATATTAAGTGTTGTTATTTTTTTTTTTTTATGGGTAGAGAGTCTTGATATTATGCAAGATCATAAATCAAAGCAATTACATAATTCTATTTTTAACAAAAATTACTCGTCTATTTACATATTGAGATTTAACATTAAATTATTCTCATTTACATTTCATTAAATGAATTAACAATTATACAGTTTACGCAAAAGCTTTATATTTTTTCCCCAAAATGTCATGCATAGTGTCTAATGTATCAAATCGTTAGTATGTTATTCAATTTCATTGTGTTATCTACATTCAAAATCAATAATCACACCAATAATAATTGAAATTTAATCATTTCACCGAAATATATTAAACAAAATACTTTTCTCATCTGCTTATTGTAGAATCTTTTAAGCAAACAACCAACACACAGTCTATTTAAAAAATCTTCAAATACATAAGAGAATATACCTACATATACATTTGAATTGATCTGAAAAGAAAAAAAAAACAACAAATAATTGACTTTTAAATGTCAGGACCCTCCACCCATAAAGAAACTATGTTTAGAAATAAACTAAATTTTGTTATAAATCCTTTCACAGAACACATAGACAAGTTCAAAGAAACATATTTGTATGTTAAAAAAAAAAATCTACTATCACGTACTGTAACATAGCCTTTGTTTTAATAGCAGGATCATCCGGTCTAAAATGTTTATACTGTTCGACATCTTTTTCCAATGTAAGAAGTTGCTTTTGTAATCTATCTCGTAAGGCAGGAAGGGTATCCCTGATGTGATTTGTAAGTTGTTGATTTAGAACTCGTTGCAGATAAGGTGTACCCAATCTGTCTGCTAAGTGTCGGTAAGATGGATGACTAAAGTAATAAATAATTATTGTTTACATTTGAAATTATATTTATGAAAATAATATCAATCATTTTATAAGTTATTTACCTAAGGAAGAATTTTCTTTCAGCTGCCAAAGCATTTTTAATATCTTTACGGCCTTCAATATCTTTCTGACTTCTGTTAACAACACCAATGTAGCCTCTTCGTAAAGGTAATAATTTATTCTCCAAAATATCTCTTGCATCAGTACCATCATCCATAAGATCCAATTTAGTAATAACACCAATAGTACGTACACCTTATCAATTATTTTATATATATTATTATTTATATATTTACGTATACTGTATATATATATGTTAAAATGTAGAAACATTTACCCTGTGGATCAACTTCTTTAGCAAGTTTAAGAGCATCGCTGTTTGCCAAGTCAGTATTAGCTGGTGTTACTGCTAATATTAAACAATTTTCTCTTCTAATGAATTGAAAAATCATAGCTTTGATTTGAGCTTCTATATCAGCCGGCTGATCTCCAATTGGTACTTTTGTGAGACCAGGTAAATCGATCAACGTCAGATTGAGAACTATGAAAGAATTGAAGATGATTATCTGTTAGTTCACAAGTAACCTGATTATTAAATGAATATTCAATCAAATAATATTTACCATTAGGCGAATAAACTCTTAAATTGATGGGTATATTAGATATACCCTTGTTACTGCCAGTTACTCTATCTGTTTCATTTTCTATTTCTTTTCGTACTTCTTCAAAATCCACAAACTTCTTTCCCTTACAATGCAAAAATTCGGCATATTCTGTAAAAATAAAATTTAAAAAAAAAGGATTAATTATTGTAACAGATAATTGTGAATCTTTTTTATAGAAGAATTTCAAATAATGATAGAAAGTGAGAGATGGCAATGTACTGAATTTCCTGTTTGTTACAAATTCAGAGATATACAGGAAGTATGATAACTGAAAACATAACTGTAGTACAAAGTTTTGATAATCATTAATTTTATCTAATACAAATATAATCTTCTTTTTTTTTTTTTACATATTTTTCAAACATACTTTTTTTCAATACGATTATATTTGTGATGACTCACCCGTAGTGCTATGAATCAATTGTAAGATGAGCGGTCTTCTAGTTACAATACCAGAACCTCTGGGTAAGAAATCCCTGTAAAATAAACATTCAATTTTGCAAACAATTGTTACTGAAAGGATGAAAAATAATATAATATAATATAATAAATAATGGAGAAAAAGAAAGAAAGAAAGAATGATATTTTATATTTAAACTTGCACAAGTTAAAATGAGATATCATTAAGTGGGTTTCATAAATTGGTCAAGAAATAATGATGACGTGCTTAATAACGCTTTTTAAAATTCTTCTTTGTTACGTATAAATGTTAAATGTGTGTGTATATATATATACGTGCGTGTAATTTTGTTCTCTTCTCGCACGCAATGAAACTTTCCATAGAAACTTTGTAATTAGCAGAAAGAACAAATATTTTCTTTTTCTTCGACGACAGACGCAAAGAAGAGGAAGAGGAAGAGAAAGAGGAAGAAGAAGAAGGAAGCTTTGTTTTCCAAACGGAAGATGAAATATTTCCATTGACAAATCGGAATGGTAGATAAAATATTGATGTTTAAAAAACGAATCGTCTCAATGCGATTCATGCCAACTCCGATTTCATATTTAAAGTACATATAGCATTAAGATAGGAACGATGAGATGTTTGAATTTTTCAAATTTGCAATGACTGTCTACTTCTTCTTCTTCTTCGTCATTCATCATTAAAAGCAGTCAAGAAGAAAAATGACTAAGAGAATCAAAGAAATGCATTGATGTTAAAGTTGCGATGATATCATAAAATGACATGGGAAGAGTAATTACAATTAGGAGAGAAATTTTCGCGAAAAGGTAAAAGATGTTCGATGTGTCACCGTGAGGGCGGTCTCGCTCGTACGATTTTAGCGATACTATTGATCGACTAGAACAATTAACGAATAAGAACAGTAGGATGGGTTAAGATCATTTGATAACAAAATAGCAAAAAGATAGTCATTGTTATAACAATTAAGAGAGATATTTTTTTGTTATTTAGAAATAAAAAGTTAGATTTAAGAATTCAAAAAATTAATGCAAAAAGTAGTACGAACCGCCTCCAAGGCGTGGCGTATATAATAAATATAGTTAAAGTAGGGATATGTGCTCTACGTTAGATCGATTATTTGATGACGATTATCGATCGCATTGTTAAGACGCAATGAGGGACAGACGGCCGCGTTGATAAGTCTTAGGATCGGAGGAAGACAATCAAATCTACTTGTTAGTAAGATACTTACTTTCCAACAAAGTTTTCGAGTACGGAACTTTTTCCCGCACTCTGACCGCCCACTACTGCAATTTGCGGTAAATCTAGTTGCATGTGAACCCCAAGTTGCGTGAACGCATCCTGCAGCTTGTTCACGATCGGGATTAGTTGTTCCATACCCGTATTTCCAGCCATTTTTTCTTTTTCCCTGTAGTCGTCCTAAGAATTCACAAGTCGTGGAATACCAGCAGTTCCTACCTTCGTATCTTCTGCTTGCCTCTTCTCCGACGATTTTGACACGGATCGACACTACCTTAGGTAACAGTAATAGTAGTAGTGTAATAATAATAATAGGAAGAGTAGTAGGAGTAGCAGTAGTGGTAGAAACAGCAATAGCAGCAGTAGCAGCAGCACCAGCACACACACCAATACCACTACCACCGCCGCTCCTCACGCGCGCAATCCTCGAGGGTAACTGCCACAAAACGAGATCCCAGTCGTTTTTTTCTGCAGGTATCTCTCTCTTTCTCTCTCTCCCCCCGAAACGCTATCAAAATGGCCGATTTCGTTAAGAGTATCCTATCCCTAACACGCCAAATTTCACCGCATCTTTTCTAGAGAAAGAGAAAAGAAAAAAAAGGTCTCTCGTTGGTCTTTCTTTGCTACTATTTTTTTTTTGCCTGTCAACTATAGCAACGCTTAACCTTACTTAACGCGTTATTTGCGCGTAGATAATGGAACGCATAACGTACCTGATTACTCTAACAACTCACCGTGGCCACTACCTTCGTATAAATGAGATCTAGCGTACAGACTCGAAGCAACGTAACGTCGCTTCAATCGATAATCAAAGCGTGCGCACTGTCGCGCCTCCTTCGTATTGACCCACTTTTCTTGCTTCCGAGATAAAATCCATATCTTCTATCCGTAGCTGACCTTTTTACTTTAACATTCTGATCGATTTCAACCTTCCTTCTTCTTCTTCTTCCTCTTCCTCTTCCTAATTTCTTACCGAATTACCGATCTCTATTTCTCTCTTTCTTTCTTTCTTTCTTTTTATCTCCCATCTTTCTCTCTCTCTCTCTCTCTTTCTAACTCTTTTTTCAACGATCTTTTTAACGGTTGCTTTGAATAAATTCAAATTTACGCGGGATAAATATTCGAACAACTAAAGTGAACTCATCCGCGTTCGTTTTTTTTGTCTCTCCTCCTCTTTTCGATACTCGATCAATGTCCATTGGGAACACGTTATTTCGAATATACTCGAATTATCGAACGCATAATCGCTTTTACAAATATATCGATTATCAATGATCTTTTCAAATTCGTTTATATAGTAGATCCAAAATATCGATTAAATTTCGTATATCTAGTGTAAAAACGATCTAATGTAAATAACGATAAATTAGTGTATTTTTAAATTGATTTAATCGAACGATCTATCGATCTTTTAATATAATCGAATGTGATAAATGCTAACTAACGAAATATTCGTTTAATTCATTCTTTGATATCGATTAGTCGAATCCATTTTTCTTCATCCGACATTTTCTTTTAAGTCAACTTTGATACTCGTAAGGCGCATACGCAACGGTAAAAGAAAGCTTTCATTGAGGCAAACATATTGAAACGTTTTCACGATCGTTTATATGCTCACTGAGCGTTTTAAACATCGATTGAATTATTTTATCCAATTTATGACGATTCGATTAGCCATTCAACGTGTTATGGACATCGATGAATAAAATGTGAATGCTGTGTGAATTAGTGTTATTCCTCGAGTATGCGTTTTTTACATTTTTTATTAATAAATACAAATCTAGTGTTCTTGTGTATGATGCAGTTAAGTTTGATTTTTCTCTACATCGGTGGTTGAATGAGGGCGCGACCGGTATTTTCCCGTAGTACAAATCCAAAATGTCAGACATCGATAAATGGATAGATATCGCTAAAGAATGCAAATATCTTCCGGAAAATGATCTTAAGGTAATTAATGTCTGTGAGAATACAATTATTATGACATAGTGGATAAATTATATGATTTGAATAGAAGATAACCTCAATACTCGATATTCGTATGATTACTTTGAAACGATCAATTCATTCCAATAACCGTAAGAATTTTGTTATTTTTATAGAAACTTTGTGACATTGTATGTGATTTATTATTGGAAGAGTCCAATATTCAACCTGTGTCTACTCCGGTAACGGTTTGTGGCGATATCCATGGACAGGTAAAAAGAACGTTTCCAATCTAACCTCATAAATCTCTCTAAAACTATGTAACTACATATATTGTTTATATTGTGTTTACGTGTTATATATTTCTATTATCTTTATTAATGACAATTTTAGTTTTATGATCTGGAGGAATTATTCCGTAATGGAGGACCTGTGCCTGATACAAATTATATATTCATGGGTGATTTTGTGGATAGGGGCTATTATAGTTTAGAAACATTTACACGCCTACTCACGCTTAAAGCTAAATGGTCTGATAGAATAACATTACTCAGAGGGAATCATGAATCAAGACAAATTACACACGTCTATGGATTTTACGGTTCGTTTGAATGTTATATACTGTTCTTTTACTTGTCGAGTCAAAGTATCTATATGAATATGTAATATCATTTGCCTTGTACATATGTATTACTTTCTTGTCTATTTTTAATTAGATGAATGTCAAAACAAGTACGGCAATGCAAATGCATGGAAGTATTGTTGCAGAGTCTTTGATTTGCTCACAGTTGCTGCCGTAAGTTGACAAGTTGTTCTTAATTCCTGTGTCATTAGATTGATAAGTCATTTTAATATTCTACATTTTTTAGTTAATCGATGAACAAGTTCTTTGTGTACACGGTGGATTATCCCCAGCTATTTCAACGTTAGATCAAATTAGGACTATTGAAAGAAATCAAGAAATACCGCATAAAGGTTTTGGAGAGTTATTTATTATTTTAACACAATATTCATATTTATTCATTTGTAATTGTTTATCTTTAGGTGCTTTCTGTGATTTGGTATGGTCTGATCCAGAAGACGTGGATGGATGGACAGTTAGTCCACGAGGAGCTGGTTGGCTGTTTGGAAGTAGAGTTACTTATAAATTTATGGAAATAAATGACCTTAAACTGATTTGCAGAGCTCATCAACTGGTGCATGAAGGTGAGTACTCGTTAAAAAACGTCGAATTTTGTCATACGACTCCTTCTTTATATTGCATATAACTTGGTGCTGGTTAATATATCAATGATTTTATTTATAGGCTATAAATACATGTTTAATGACAAATTAGTGACAGTCTGGTCAGCTCCAAACTACTGTTACAGATGTGGTAATGTAGCTAGTATTTTACAGTTTACAACAGTAGATCATAGATGTCCAGTGCTGTTTCAGGCAGTACCTGATTCGGAAAGAGTGATTCCACCCTTAATCACAACTCCATACTTTTTGTGATTTAACTTAGTAATTCGTTTGTTTGGACGCAGAAAGGAGATATCTGTGTCTAAACTCAATAGAATTACATGATTTTTGGATAATGAATCCAGGCTGGTACTATGACGGAGCATAAAAATTCCCTAAAATATATTACAGAATATTGTATTGCTTGAAATTTTTTTTATCTCCCTTTGGGTTAAATCAATTTTTTTATTTCTTATTAAAAGAATACATATTTTAATGTTTTTTCTAATCAAACTTGTATAACTTTGCAGACAATTTACCATGTAATTATTACGAGAAAAGAGTATTGAAACAATTTTTAAAAGAATTTTATGAACTTTTGTATATTAAAAAGCCAATTTTTATACTTAGCATCTGCCATTGCATCAGCCTGATTTCTCTAGTTTAAAAATATTTCCCATTGGAATAAATGTGAAACATTTTATGGTCTAGACGCTTCGCTGTCTACTGTGTACATTCTATAGAGCATTCGTATCTCAGAGCAACGTTGTGAACATATTGTTGCGAAGGCTGAGGCTTTTTAAATAATTTATGAACATAATTAAGTAAATGGTCCAACTGTGTGTGGATGGATAAATAAACAGATGTCATATATAAAACATTCCGGCATATAAGACAGGCGCTCTGAGTACAATCAATGCTTCATTGATATTATGATCGTTGTGCGTAGAATTCAGGTTTATTCAAGCGTAAGCGTATATACTATTGTTAAGGTCTTCCTGAGTAAATGATACATTTCCGATTTAGTAGATATACATACTGGTGTGCTGCGTGCAATTTTTTAATTCTAGATGCGCAATCAGTGTTCTTAGCAGCATAAATTTGGCGTTTTATATGCCATGGTACAAATAGCGTATAGCAGTAGCCAAAGTTTTTCTGCCTAGGTAAGGAAATCTACGAGAGGATTGTATTATTCATAATTGTTTTTTTTCTTTTTTTTTCTTTTTTTTCTTTCTTTTATTTCTCTTTTATTTTGTTTCGTTTCTAATCTTGTATCCTTTTTTACGCACATGACATTTTTTTATATCATCTTTTAAAACGTATATATATATATATATATATAGATATATATAGAGCTCTCAATATCGATCACCTGCAAAGTATACTCTTATTCTACTATTGGTATTCGTTCATAAAAGCTCGGCCTTTTTAGCCATTTTTCTCTCTTTCTATATAAGTACAAAGCAATAGTTTTGAATATTATTACATATATTATCCGCGTCTTTGTACAGTTTCCACGTTGTATGCCAAATTGCTGTTGTACTGAATAATCGTATTAGCTAGTTTCTTATAAGTTCATTACTATAGGGAGCAACTTGTAAAACAAATCGAGACCCTTAGCAATGTGCCTCTCTAAATTGATAAGCGTTTGTGTAATATAATATGATAACAGTATCTATACATAATTAATGGGAAACGCACTGGCCATTGCGTATTATAAGCCTGAATTCTGACCATCGATTGATGATGATTAGCTCACGATATATTCCTAATTGATCACAGACCCGATTAATATCGCATTGGCAAATTGGCACTGGCTGTCAAAGTATGGAAATTATTCTATTTTGAATTTTGTGATATAGATCGAACGAGAGGCATGTGAACGTTATGTCGACGTTTATAACGATTCTCCTTGTCGAAATCGTTCGAAGATGTTTTAATAACTTGTTACTTCAAGGAATATAGTAAACATTTAAAACAGTGCCTTCAGAACTATAATACGACACGGTCTACTAGAAATAAATACTTTCTACCGACAGATAGTAATAGAAGTAAGACGAATTATATGATGAATGCCAGAGAGTTCAACGAGGACGTATAAAAACACACATATAACGTGTAGAAAAGATCTCTTTATCCGTTTTTGTTCTAATCGCTTTGAAGAACATCCTACGGAACGTTCTCTCTTCTAATGAAATTAATTGCACATATCACACGTATTTTTATTATAATATCACTTATGTGCTTTAGTCGACTATTTAACATTTTAAATAATTGAACTTTCGTGGCGGTCGATGATAGATTAACCGTCCGACTTTTCAGTTTATTCACACATATCTTATATCATTTTTATTATCTTTATTCGAAAAAAAAAAGCAAAAGGAGACAGAAACAAAGGGAGAGAGAGCATGAAAGAAAAAAAACAAAGAAAGAAAGAATAAAAAAATGAGAGTAAGATGTCTAGGAGAAAGAAGAAGAAGAAGAAGAAGAAGAAGAGGAGAGATGAAGAAATAAAAAAATAAAAATAAATAAAAATAAAATAAATAAAATAAAATAAAAGATGAACCCGTCTTTTGAGATACTTAAAGTAGATTTAAAGAAAAAAAAAAAAAAAAAAAAAATA
>NW_015149064.1:123104-139094 GCF_001465965.1 Polistes dominula | reverse complement strand
TACTTATGACTCGATCTAATATTTGAAATTTCGGTACAATTCATTCGTTATTAATTTTGTCTTTTTTTTTTTTTTTTTTTAATGTTTTTTTAACGACCAATTTATTTGTTCGCATGTAAATTTGATATCATAATTATATTTCGTATTAACAAGATATTGTTAAAGAAAAACAAAAGAAGAAGAAAAAGAGCATAAACAAATGTTAGAGACCAATAATGTTCTTTCGTGCCTCGTTAAACTTACTTCCGGCAACCTGACGAGTAACTCGTGAAATCGACTTGGCTGCTGTGGTGCACTGTGTTCAACGAAACTTCGCAGACAGCTCATGTACCGTTCTTGTATCTGTTCTAACTCCAGTGTACCTCCTCGTGCTAAGGATAATACAAATTCATTCATTTAATATTTATTTTTTTCCTTTTTTTTTTGTTTTGTTTTGTATAACATAACAGGAAGTTAATTATTCACAATTACGAAGATTACACATTATTGCTTTTTTTTTAATGCTTACATTTTGCATCTCCAATTGCAGCATTATCAAAAGGGGGGAGGGAGGGGGAAAAAAAAGAAACAGATCACCTTATGTATTATGCGTGATTACGTGTACTTCATTAATTCATTCATGAATTATTCCAATGATTATTGTCAGGTGAGTTTTTACACATATATTTACCTTGCGAGAGCATGGTGATTACTTTAAGACAGACGTATTCCTCCATCCTAAGCCTCACTCGCCTGAACATAAGCGTGACATAAGTAATTTTTTCTACCATGAGCCCTACGTCTTGTCGTAATTGGTCCATGGTTATCGGTCGGCCCATCATGCTAGTTAGGCACGTTTGGAGCGTATACATGTTGTTGGAAACCTGTTAAAAGTATCCATGATTATTTTATTTTGTATTTTTTAATATTTGACAGTAGTACAAGTCGGCGTATAGTCAGACCGATTCGTTGTGTTTAATAAGAGTGACGTTGATGTATTAGATTATTAAACCATGAAATGTCTGATTACTTGGATTATTTACATCTCGAAATTAGACATTTCATATTTAACCCTTTCGCTATGGGCGTATTTTTCGCGATGCTATTTCTACTTGTACGGGGTGCTAATAAGTGCAGCAGCATCGCGAAATTGCACTTTATTTTCAAGTAATTTTGTTGTTGATATTGATGATTTTATGTAATGATGTCGTATGTAAAATACGCGGTATTTTATGGAGGGCCACTATAGTGACCCATAGTAGCGAAAGGATTAATGACCTAATATTTAAAAAAAGAAAAAAAGGATATAATTACTTCTTGCGTAAATTCCGAGTTTGTTCCATCCGAGGTTACATTGACAAACTTGTGCTGACCGTGCATCGCCTGATAAGCAGAGGTGGTCAGCACGAGGAGTTCGTGCCACTTGTGAGTGAGCAGCCTCGTGTGAACTTCAACCGGCAGCTCAAGGTAAAACGGTAACCTTTTGGTCCACTGCACCAACTTGTAAACTATGCTGTCTCCTATTTGACACAGCTTCTCACTTAAATCTGATTTGTGGTCCAGCAGCTCGTCCAAGTTCTGGGAAAAAATGTCAGATAATATCGATTGTATAAGAAAAGTTTAATCCTTTCAATGAATTTTGTTTATCTGATAGGAAAAAAAAAAAAAAACATATATGTACCCTTAACGTAGCAATATCTTGGAACTCATCGCAATCTATGAGCGTTTGAATCATGTCGAGGGTCGTGTCCAAAGGAAAGGCTCTATCCCTCGAACTACTAACGGCGTTATCTAGCCTCTGCCGCAGGTGTACCACCTAGAAAAAAATCAAATCAAATATTTTAATCCTTTTATCGTCCCAATGAGAACAATACCATTCGTAAGATCGTACAAAATTTATCATTAAAGATCATCATCCCGAATGCGAGTTCATTTCCAATTCTCAGTTCGTTCAAAGTCGGTCGGTCGGCCTTTCACTGACCTTTTCAGGGTACTTCCTCGAAATACTTCCTCGAGGTCGGTATTCTTGGATCGTAATAGAGGAGAAGGGACAGAGCGAGAGCGAGAGAGTAAAACAAGAACACGAGGTGTTATAAAATCATGTTGTTATATAAGGAAATAGATTAAAAGATCATCCTCTAGAATTTCTCTATTTATTTTTCTATAAAAAAAAAAAAGAAMAAAAGGAAAAATAATTAAATCACAAAATATATCCAGCTTGTTCTCACTCGTAATAAGATTTTTCACGCACCCTTTTGTATCGTGGGAACACGATGTCGCGTGGTTTGTTGACTGAAAGTGCTCGAGGGTGGTGAGAAAGAGGGACGAGGGAAGAGAGGGTGGGAGATTGTAGGGTGGGAGGACGGAGGAGGAAGAGAAGGAGAAAAAGGCGGAAAGAGGCAGACGAAGGTGACGGGGAGGGAGGCAAGGGGAAAGAAGGGGGGAGGTGGTGAGAGGTCAGTGTCCCTTGCGCAGACTTTCACGAGTTACGAAACGGCCCGTCGGAGAACTGCCCGTCCTTGGCACCGGTTGCCGCTGATTTTCTATTGTCCCTAACCGATCGTCATCGTGCTGTTTCACCTGGATGATCATCCGGACTTTTTATGGATACCCCTAAATACGAATCCGTTATTATGATATCTCATTTACGAAGCTCACGATACTTTAGCGGATCATTAGGTTTATCGTTGGAGAAACAACACATCGGTCTCTCTCTCTCTGAGTTAAAAGTTTAAAAGTCTATTTTCTATTTTGCGATGATTGGGCTTAGAACAACAACAAAAAAAAAGAAGAAAAGAAAAGAATAGAAAATAGAGAAAGGAAATTGTGTTTGTAAATAGTTTAATGAAGAAAATCGATATCGTTTGGATTTATCGATCGATATCTATCGATATATAGCTTTCATTCGTAGGAAAAACATATTATTAGATATATAGAAAGGATAAGCCGGAGACGCCAATGTTGATCAAGTTGGCTTTCGAATGAGCTGCTGCTGCTGCTGTTGTTGGTGCTGCTGCTGTTGGTGACTCTCTCTGCTACTACCGCTGACTCTGTTCGTTCTATCTATTGGCTTTCGTAATGTGGGAAACCTTGAGGCTTGCGCAAGATAAGTCGTAAGAAAGTGAAATTGCAACGAAGAGTTCATTCATTTCAGGATCAACGTGATGGAAGACTGGAACTAGCTTTTAACATACAACGATGTATGTTAATACATCGTGTATGAGAGTTTCGATTAGTTTTTCTTTTTCTTTTTGCAATATTTTAACGCGAATAAATATGATAAATAAGTAAGTATGCATATGTGTAGAGATAGGAAGAAAAAAAATTCTATTGCATCTAACACCATGATAGAAAAGCGTATTATCATTATTATTATTATTATTATTATTATTATTATCATTATTATTTCCAATAAAGAAACTTGTTCGGGAGAAGATGATAAAAGTCGACAGATTGACAACGATTTGGTACGTCCGTGCTTCGTGTCTAAGAGCTAAGCAGCTGGTTCGAAAGTGAAAGTGAAGATGCCTTCGGGTAGTTCTCATCAGAGATCTCGAACGAACGAACGAACGAACGGATTCTACGGGTAAAGATCAAGTTTTGTCGAGCCGCGCTCGATTTCTAACTGGAGCCAAGCGAAATAAATCACTTAAATTGCTAGCTTCGTATACGGAATTCTACGGTATCGGGGATCTTACCGAGAAGTTCATTCGCGTGTATTAATATCTGGTTCACAGAGAGCTATCCTAGCGAAAGAGAAAGCGATGTCGTTCCAATTGGGATTTTGACGTTCGTCTTGAACGCCTGTCTTCGTGACGGTCGATCAATCAATATCAAGTAAAAAGTAAGAATAGGAACATGCTCACGATGAGAGAGGATCGTGATCTTAGTTGACCACGTTGACCAATGAAATTTAAGTAGATCACCAATTGGCGCCATTGAAGTTGATTGCTTGGTAAGAACGATTGGTCGCTCGAATTCAAAGAAATAATTGAGAAATGTTGTTATAATCACCTCGGAAGGATTGGTGAGAGCAGTCTTCAGGATCGTTCCATTGACCAGGTGGCCCGAATGGGCAGGGTGACTTGGATGGCTGGGAGTAGGTTGCGAGTTGAGCGGATCGCCCGACGAAATTTTGTGATGATGGAGGAAGCTACCAGCGAGCTGTGCGTGCTGTTGCTGACTGTGATGCGCAGCCACAGCTACCATGTGTTTGTCCAACATCGTCGGGCCCATGGTACCTTTATTGGCACCAAGGGATCCCGACCCGTTCACACCACCAACGTTACCGCCGCCACCCATGCCACCCATGTTCCCACTGCTCATCCCACTTCCTTTGTTGCTCTTCTTATGCTTCTTGTATTTAACCTGAAAATCCATAATCGTTTCATTTTCTTGTTCACCTCTAACGTACGAGCGTATCTTCCCCGATCATTTGTTTTCTATTTTATTGCATTTTAATATCAACCTTATAAAGATTGTAGACGGCACCAGAATTTCTTCCACCAGGCATCCGGTCTTCTCGAACGGCTTGAAGGACCATACCCTGTTCGATACACTTTTTGAAGCGGCAGTACTGACACCTGTTTCTCTGTGCCTTTGTGATTTCGCAGCCACCTTCTGCTACACATGTATACACCCGCCTATTTTGTACAGTCCTTTTGAAGAAACCTTTGCACCTGCAGCAAAATCGATCCATGTTCTTTCTTTTTTCTTTGGGGGTTTTTTTTTTTTTTTGTTACATTACTTCAAATCGCTCGAAATGTGCGCAAGATGTTCGCGACAAAAGAATTAAAAGTTTCATTTTTAATCAAAACGATTGGAAGGAAGAAGAGAACAAAAAGTAAAGTTTTATCGTGCAAACGTCCTCTCTTTCATTTCATGTCAGACAACGTAGGTAGAAATTGCAATGTGGTCAGACAACGATACCCAATGGTGATATCCAGAGTTAATCTCGAGTATCCTTACGTAAATTTTCAAGAGAGATATTTTTCAAGGAATATTTCTTTCACCTTGGTTGGATATCGTCAGCTTGGGAGATGAAAGAAGCGGCAAGTAGGTTGATAATTAAGAACTTGTATACGGTGTGCTTGAAAGAAGCATTTTTCTCCTTCTTAACTTTGCACTTAGTTATAGTTTATTTAATAGAAGGAAAGTGTAAATTGTTGGATAGTCAATGGGGGTTAATTTGGATGCCGAAGGATGCCGAGCATTCTACCATGGGTGGTTGTTTAAACGAAGAATCGAGAATATTCATCAAAGATCTTTGTCGTATTATTTGAAAGGGGTTGAAATATAAAATGAAAGGAAACTTACCCCTCGCACGTGATAATGCCATAATGTAATCCCGTGGCTTTATCCTCGCAAATCATGCAGATCATGGGCGTTTCGTCTTCCTCGTGTTCTTGAGGCGGTAACGGTGGAGCAGGTGGTGCGACCGACATTGATTGCGAGGCCGCCTCGGACTTGATGACCCCGCCGTTTCTCACCCAAGGCTGACTGGAGCCCGATGCCGTCAGATTGAGAGCTTGCATCTGCTGGGCAGCCGGCAGTTGCGTTAAATCGCCGGCCCATAGCCTCTCCATGTTGAGGGGTGGTCCGGACGAATAGGAAACGGAAGGTGGTTTTCCCCTGGACTCTTGTCCGAGGTTTAGGAGAAGTTGCGCCGCCGATTCCTCCGAAGAGGAACAAGAAGCTGCCGCTGCTGTGGCCGTCCACGAAGCCGCGGGTGGTGGTACAGGATCCGATGGTGGCGTCGTCCATACCATCGTCCTAACGCCACCGATTTCTCCCATGACCACCGTGGGCGATGGTCTCGGTGGTGCTGGGGCTGGTCTTTGGGCTGGGGGCTTCATTCCTGTGCCTACAAAATTCAACGCGAATCGACAAATCTCTTAAGTCTACTAAATCATCTAATGGGAAAATGAAATTTCTTTTATAGATCACCCTTTGACGCATTGAACTTACACGAGGACGACGTTGTGGTTGCTCCCGTACTTCCGGAGCTTCCACTGCCGCTATTACCACTCTCTGTACTTAAAGTAGTGCAGCTACTGGTAGAAACCGTGGCAACGTTTTGTCCATAACTAACGGCGCTACTTATTACGCCGTTTAGTAGCCTTTGCGTAGCGAATCCCTGTACACCGGAATTTTGTGACCAGAATTGATGATGTGCTAGAAGATGAGGCGGTACCGAAGGTGCTCGCGCCCTCGGCGATGCCTGCTGCTGCTGCGTTTGCGGTTGCTGTTGCTGTTGTTGTTGTTGTTGTTGTTGCTGTTGTTGCTGTTGCTGTTGAGAGACGTGAGCCGAACTACCTGTAGGACTCATGCTCTGGTTCGGATTGTATTGCGACGACGGACTGTTCCGGTGACTAGGCTGGCTGGATGTCTCCGTACGAACGCCGGAATTACCGCCACTGCCTCCGCTGCCACCACCTCCACCACCACCGCCTCCGCCACCTCCACCGTCGAAGACCGAATTATCGGACTCTTCTTTCATTTGGACAGACGAGAGATCACCTTTGTCAGGACTCTCGCTCCTCGAGGACGGTTCTAGAGGCATTGGTGTCGTGGAAACAGCTTGAACGGGTGAGTAAGGTGAAGATCTGTTTGGTGCTGGAGTACTGGAACGTTGCTGCTGCTGCTGTTGCTGTTGTTGTTGCTGCTGTTGCTGCTGCTGCTGTTGCTGTTGATGATGATGTTGTTGTTGTTGTTGCTGTTGCTGTTGCTGTTGTTGTTGCTGCTGTTGGTGATGGTGTTGCTGTTGCTGTTGTTCCTCGATTATCCTAAATCCCACCATCGTTCCAGTATCTAGGAAGACCGAATCAGGCGAAGCACGATCCGTGCACGTTGTTTCGCGTAATTCCTGACCATTTCCTCCACCACCACCACCTCCTCCTCCTCCTCCGGCATTCCCTGCACTTCCACCGTTACTTCCTCCACCTCCCCCGGCAGCTCCTCCACCAGCCATGGCAGCTACTCGCAAAGGATCTCGAGGTGTTCCTGGACTTGGGCTGCCCAGGATGTACTCGCTCTTCACTTTGACCATGGGACAGTCCGGCGAGCCTGGCATGTTGGCGTCAGGCGACAGGGTTGAGGTATCCGCCATGCTCTCCCCTGGAGCAGGAAAGTTTATGGGTGAAGGTGCGTCCGCCGGCTGGATCCCGAGCGGTGAGCCTGCTGATCCGAGGGATACCGGGGAGTCTGAGAAATAAGGCGTTGGTGTCTCGTTTATAATCAGCCTAATTTTATCAAATTATTCTCCTTGGTTAGGACACCCTATTTATCGAATTATCCGAAACGATAGCGGGTTATCAAGGAAGAAAATCTAACGATGGTAAAAGTGAAACCTATGGCGTTTCGAAAAGAAGATCGTAACGACTGCATCCAAGCCCATCCTAAAAGAACTTTCGATAGGAATAAACCGACGATTCGTTTATCGAATCGAATCTAAAATTGACATCGCGTGAGCCCAATCAAACGGTTTAAGGCGGTCAAAACAGAATCTAGGTTTGAAGGTGTGGCAAGTACAACTGCAAAAATCTTTCCTTCTTAATTTTTTCTTTCTTTATTTATTTATTTCTTTTGATGATACGCAAGAGAATAAGAGTAGTACTTAAACGACTGTGACACGAAAGTGTAATAGTCAAGTGTCGCGGAATATGTCGCTTTGTGAAAAGGATCTGGGACTATGGCTGGCTATGGTTCGTTCGTGTAGGTCAAGGAAGGAATGCAGTTGACAAGGCCGAGCCGTGATTGCGAGTACCTAGGCAACAGTTTCCATTCTATTAATACTATGATCGCGATAGATATCGGTACGGATAAATCATTTCTTCGCGAAGCTACACACGCACATTTTTCTCCCTTTTCCCTTGATCAATATTTAGCTGTTTGATCATTCAAAGCCCTTTCTTTGCGGAATTACAAATGGAATTGGAAAACATTGTAATTTATAGAATGAACGATATGAATAATAATGTGAATATTTACCGAAAATCGATGAGAAGACGTTCTTAGATTTGAAAGTATCGTAATAGTGATCGAACAACGTGTACGAGTCGAACGTCAATGGTAATCGAAAGTTATGCTGCCGAAAATTGTAGTAACCGTTGTAGGAAGTATGATCGAAATTATTATACGGATTATACAGATACGGATATGTCAAAAATCCTTGATAAGTCGAATGATGAAGCATTCTATTATCCATGTTCCATGGATTCCAATTTTCTCCTGACAAATGGTGACTCGCTGCGATGGATACGTTATTTCCTATTGGAAATGTCATTTTTCTTCTACCTTGGATCAACACACGTTTCTATATATGTATATACGATTTTTCGTATAGTAACGATTAAATAATTGTAATTTTATTTTCTTATAATTGTTCCTCTTTCCCTCTTCAAAATTTGTCTTTTTTAAAACGCTTTATTTCAGACAAATGTATATTTGATTCATTTCCTTTTCTCAAATTAAAATCATTTTTAATTGTAGTTTAATTCACGTCGATGAATGTACGTTATTTTTCAAATGGTCACTTTCTTATATTTGGAATAAACCCACGATGGAAATACTCTGAATGATTTGATTCGATGAGAATTTAAGTAGTAACAATCGAAATTAGTCAAACGCAATTCACAAGCGTCGCATCTTTCTTCGTAAAAAACCCCACTCAATCTTTTTACACAGTATTCATATTATTTATAAAATTTATAAATGAAAATATTTAATCGATAGATCGAATGATTTTGATCAAAAAAAAATAATTGTCACCATACAATGTGTCCGATTATTATAAATATTAATAATAGATTTATATCACTTGATTTCCATTGAATCTACATATTACAATTCACCGATCACGTGTAATAAATTAATAACCGGAATTAAGTTTTAAAGTAGAAACGATATATAATTTATATACAATATATATATATATATACATATCTACGTGCAATAATTTATAACTATAAACTGTAATAATTAAATGGCCTTTGTCTAATAATAAATCAAACAGATAACGATAACGGAATTTATCGCGATACGAAAAAAAAGGGATTTTCTACGTCATTGCAAAACTACCACCCCCCTTTCTAGTTATTTTCGTTGGTATTTGTTTTTGTTTTTATCCTTCTTCCTTTATCCTCGTAACTTGGAAGGTATAAGGGAACGAATTAGACGATAATCCAGTCGTCGTTACTCTCGTAGTACTCCATTGAAGATCGAGTTGAAAATTCGTTTTGATCGTGTCACGTCAAACGCAATTGCGTCGTTTCTCTTTCTCTCTTTCTCTCTCTCTCTCTCTCTTTCATTCTCTCTCGTAACGAGCGTTGAATGTTCACGTGTAATCGAGAGGGATCAATGATTCACCGAGAGCGTCGCATTGTTGAACGTATCGCTCAACGATGATGATGATGACAACGATGAGTATCGAACTAGTAGTATAACGTACACATATGCAATGCAAAACCCTTCGATACTATTCACTCTATGGGAAAAGTATTCCAATGGAAGTGTGTGTGTGTGATTGATGATTCTTCCAAATTGTTTTTATCCTTGTTGTTGTTGTTCGAACATTGTTTGACATAATTGACGTGGGCCGATTTTTTCTGACGTATTCACGGAACTATTTAAGATCGATTCCAGTAACAGTCTCTGACCTTTAACCGATGCTAGGTCGAGGGTCATTGGTATCGTGCCGTTTGCAACTGTGTGTCGAAAAATCGATGCAGCTCGCTCTCGCGAGCGCGTCTTCCGATACGAAAAGCTTATTTGTTACGACGTACTTTATGCGCTTTTCATTTTTTCTTACGAGGGAAAGAGGATGCAAAACAAACAAACATATATATATCTATATCTATATATATATATATATATATGTGTATGTATATACGTAGAAAAATAGTTATGCCGATAAAGAAGAAGAGGAAGAAGAATAAGAAAAGAGGAGAACACGTGTTAACGCGAGTTCAAACGAAGCCGAACTAGCACCGGTGCACGTCCGGGAAACCGCGTGATATTCAACCCTGCACTGCCACCTACCCTCCTCTTAGATTTAGCCCTCCGCCTACGCAGTCTCTTCCTCTCACCCACGTCTCAACCTACCCTTGCCAACCAACGACGACGACGACGACGACGACGACGATGATGATGACGACGACCAAGACAACAACGACGACGACGACCATTCGAACCTTCAACCTAAATCAACATCTCTATTATTTTTTGTATATTTTTGTATCTTAACCAACCATAATTCGATTCTATTTCCAAGTGTCCTAATAATCGTTAACAAGGTTTATGAAAACCATAGAATTTGTGTGATTCCTTCAAAACAAGGACAAGGTTTAAATCTATAAGCGTATTTGTGATATTATCGATAATGGTATCAAAGGAAATGAGGATTTGCTACGTTAGCAGATATCCTTGGTAAGAAGAGACGATGCAGTTTGATATTATGCAAAATTTCTAATATCTTTCGTATGTGTTAGAATATATCGTTGATGATAATTAACGTGTCCTCTCTATGTTTCCTCGATGCGAAGTTTAAACGATGATTATTTTATTTCATACGTGTCCTAGTTTCTTCTTCGTTGTAGACGTATAAAATAATAAAAATAAAAAGAAGAAGAAGATGATGGTGATGAAGTAGAATATGAAGTAAAAGTAGAAGAAGAAGAAGAAGAAGAAGTAGAAGAAAATAATGTTGAGTTCTTACCGTCGCTACTACATCGGGAGTCGACCTTTCTCCTTTTCAACTTGAGGTCTTGAAACAAGCTCATGTTGTCTAGCTCACACGGGCTGCTCGTAAGGGTCATAATTCCTGTAATAATAATTATACATTTAATTAATGATCGTCGATACAATTGCATAATTATTAACTTCATTATTTATTTATATATTATTTTTTTTAATAATTGAGATCTCTAGCATTTGAATACGCTATCTGGAAGCTACATTCAAAATTAGAATAGATAGGTCGAATTGCTACGCTCCCACGTGGGATCTCTAGCACTTGAATACGCTATCTGTTGGCTAAATTTAACATTAGAGTAGATAGGTCGAATTGCTACGCCACGCCCCTGTCAGAGATCCCAATATTCCAAGAAAAATATTTATGCATGTTCATATATTGAAATATAACAACAACAAAAATGGAAACTTTTATACACTGCAATTTGAAATCAATGTAATTTGAGTACATGGAAATTAGGTGTGGAAAATGATATCGATATTAAGTATCGAAGACGCGTATAATTTGCTATAAAGTTGAGTTCAGTTGATTGCAAACAATTGGAGGATTCGTTTCGCGATTTAAACGTAGAAAATCCCCAACACATCTTGACCATTTTCATGACGCATCGCATAGACATACATAAGCGTGTTACGATTCTCTACTAAGCTTTATGGGGTTCACGGGACCTCTCGTTTCTTTGGAACACATACGATTCTTCTTGCAATAATGTTAAATAATGCTATAATTGGGGGTCGAGTCTAGGCAAGTCAGACTAGTGTTCTTCTTCTGAACGAGACTGAGCTATAAACTTATCTACTGGGTGTCCAACGACAATGTCATTACACGAATTTGCAACTTTGTTTCTTTTTGAAAAAAAGAAATATTAAGTTCGTCTAGAATTATTTAGTAGAATCATGGATGATCATTTGTTTAACTTAGTGTTTATAAAACAAAAATGAAATTTGTTAGAGATTGATTTTTTTTAATAGATTTTTGTATGACCCCTTATACGCGTACATATCATTGACAAATGTTCATGTAAGTACAGTTACGAGTCAGTTGCATCATGTCATTTTAATAACACTTCATTCTTCTTCTTCTTCTTCTTCTTCTACTTCTACTTGTTTTTTCTTCTTCTCATACTTAATCTCTAGAATCGTCATCCTGATAGCAATAACTCCGACACGTAATCGTTCAAACGGTCTGTGAATAATTAGGTACACGGCACACGCCTGCTCCAAGGATCGGCTTACGACGAGTTGTGTTTTTATGACGTCTAGAAGAACCGAACGAGACGAGTTCAGTTCTACTTTTGGGTCATTTTAATCATACCGCAAGATCATCGTTATCATAGTTGTCGTAGTTGATGATCATACTCGTCGTAAAGTCTGTTAGCTGACTCGAGAACCCTTTGATCCATCATTCTCAACGGGTCAAGAAAGAAAAAAAAGAAAGAAAGGAAGAAAGAAAGGGAGAAAGATAGGCTGAAACAACTTTGTTGTTTGCGTTGGTGAATGAATGAATGGGCGTTATTCAAGAGACGAAATAATATTTTATGGGAATGTTCATTCAATTTACATGATTATACTGATTGATAATATTATATACGCAAAGTGAGCCATTATAAATATGTAAATATTAGTAACATAGATATTCCGTTGGACGTAGACATAAAAAAAAAAAATACTTCTTTGCATGACTTCTTAACGGATTAATTTTTCAATAAAAGTAGAACACTCTTCTTTTCTCGTTCACTCGAGATCGGAATTATCTCGCGTCACTCGAAGGTTTCGAAGAAGTGAGAAGTCATTCTTCTCGAAAGTTGCTTTCCTCGAGCAAAGTCATTTGGAAAAAAAAAGGGGATAAGTTTTTTCTTTTTTTCTTTTTTTTTTTTTCAATCGAAACGTCAAGCGTTCGATACATCGCAAGCGGTTGTCTTCTTCGTTGGAAAAGATATTTTTAATGTTCCCGATCAATGCCGAATTTAGGTAAAATGGTTTGCTTGCTCGAGAGGAAAACGACTCGTTCATTAAAATTTCACATTGAAAAGAGTATCTGTAGTTGTGTCATCCTTATATATATATATATATATTTTTAACGAAAAAAGGGTTTACTACTGTTAATCCTATAATAATTATTAAAAAAGAAAAAAAGGTAAAATTTAAAAAGAAAAAATTGTATATGTGTGTGTGTGTGTGTGTGTGTGAACGTTACTTAAAACCGCCAGTTTGTGCTTGCTTGTCGCCGCGTCTATTAAAGAGCCACGTGGGCGAGGAGTGTGTGAGTTTGTTAAGCGCATACGACGATAGATGGAGTTGCATGTGCACTAATATACATAGGGTGACGCGGGCGTTGGCATGCGCACGGAGAGTAGTCGAGATAGAGAGTGAGAGGGAGATGCACGACGGTAGTAGTAGGAGGAGGAGGAGGAGGAGGAGGAGGAGTGAGCTAGTGGTAGTGTAGTACTTGTATCTTTCTACACATGCGCGCGCGCGGGCGCACACGCGTTCAACGCGAGTGTTCAGCGCGAAAGAGTATTGGAGGGGGAGGTAGGTAATATAACGAGAGTGAGTGCATTCGTTGCGCACACATACGATATATTCTCTCTTTCTCAATTCTCCTTTGGTAGGATGTGTATGTGTGTATGTGTGTGTGTGTGGAAAGGCGCGTGTACGTGCCGAGCCAGGGGTCCTTGCTCCCTGCCGTATGTGGGTCAGCAGTCTCACACACGCTGCTATTCTTGCGTAACCAATGCATGCATACGACCGAGGGCCGACGACGCCGCTCTGCCACTGCTGCCGCCACTGCCGCCGGCTTGCATGCACATGCACATGCACAAGCACAACATACACTACTCTCTAACATAAGAGACGGAAAGTGCAGCCAATGCACTAACCTACGGAGCGCCACATACGCTACAAAGACTATAAGTAAGTAGTTTCTCTCCTTCCCTCTCTCTTTCTCTCTCTCTCTCTCTCTCTCTCTGCTGCTGCTACGTTAGCCTATGAGTCTAAGCGCAAACTCTTCTTCTCTATTTCTTTCTTTATTTATTTCTCTATATCGGCCAAGCTTTTTCGAGTTTCACGTTCCTCCCTACGCGGCATTCGCTCTATTAGACGAAGCTTCGTATTACACGTTCCTCCCTATTTTTATATATATACACACACATATACACGATATTTCTATTTCCCTTCGTTCCATTTTTATTTTTATCACATCCACTTATCAGAATGTCTTTGATTTTTCTATTGAAAAATATCATTTGATAATATATATATATTATTGTTGAATCTTAGAACGACGGTAGGATCCGATTTTCTATAGCATGTAGATTTTACCGCTATAGGGGCCGCGGACGGTGAAAGTGACTCTCCCACGCCATGACATCCTATGACTATGCCTCCCCCCCCACCATTTTCTTCCTCTTCTTTTTCTTCTTCTTCTTCTTCTTTTGCTTCTTGTTGTTGTTCCTCCCGAGTACGATCATGTCTCACAATATCTACTTAGAATAATCTCAACTTTTTTGAATCCTACGTCACGAGATAGGAACACGTATTTTAATAGTTATTAAACAAAGAAAAAAAAATACTAGAAAACGAAAGAAGTAACGGAACACTTTACTTTCTTATCTTTTCACACTCGACACCGTTACAAACGACGACTCATTAAATTCCACCTTATCTAACCAAACGTGTCTTCTCTAATCGTATATATACACAATAACAATATCTCATGTTTTTCTTTTTTTGTTAATTTTGGTTGAACATTATTTGTCCTCATTACAATTTTATCATTTCATTAATTATTTATCCAATTAATGACCTATCGATTATAAATGAATTTGTATTTGAAACACGTAAAAAAAATGAAAAATTTGATGATGTCCTATTTGTTAACAATTTTCTTGGATTATTCGGAAAGTAATTTCGTTGTAATTTGTTGTCAAAATGTAGACAATTTTTTTGTTTCGAGATTAAATTTAGGATTATTCGTGTGAGTTTGAAATAGTTTCATTTTGATAAATTTCAACTATCAACGATTTCACGTTGTTGTTATTTGCCAATTTGCATGAACTAATTTCAAAATTGTGTGTCAAGAAACAACGAAATTACTTTCGGAACAATCTAATAAATGAAAAATAATATGAAATAGTTGATGTGTGTGTGTAGTATCATAATGGAGGACAGAAGGCTTGTTATGTTAATCCTCTGTACGGATGTTCGCGAGCTGGCAGACGGCAAGGAGAGAACGGCCAGTGAGAGTTAGAGAGACCGGTACATTGAACCTCCGCAGTGAAAGTTTCTCTATTATACCACTGGCCTTACCTTACTTTTCCTTAGGCAAACCTTACCGTGTTGTGTCATAAGCTACTGCGAGGAAGAGAGAGAGAAAGAGAAATAAAAAGGAGAAAGAAGAAAGAGAGAGCACCATAGAAAGATCGAAATTCGAGTTCTCGTCGTTCTACTACCGTTACAAATTACGATTCGTTATTTTTAAACTTCACGACTGACTAATGCTTCTTGATCTCTTCCACAAACACGTATATTAGTATCACCAATACACAAGCAAGTATAGGAACGACTTCCAACACTTTCGTCCCTGTCCCTGTTCTGTTCTGTTCTGTTCCTGTCCCTTCTTCTCTYCTATCTTTTCACATTTTTCTTTTCTTCTTCTTTTCTTTCCGTTTCCGTCGAATATACGTACAAACACACACACACACACACATATCACCGTTCGTTGGAAATCAGCGCGCGACGATTTCAAAATCCAAACAAATTCTTTTCCTTCCATTTTTAGTTAACACGAGTTCAGCGAATTATTATTATCTTTAGAAATTGTCATTGGCTTTCTGTCGATTTGACGCTCCGAACGTTTTTTCTTTTTTTTTTTTTTTTAATTATATGCGAAGAGGTGAAGGTGAAGGAGAAGGAGGAAGAGGAGGAGGAGGCAAGTTTGTTGGGGTGGGGACGGACGAACAATTTTAATGTCGAACTTTTGTCTGTTACGAAATGATCGAGTCATCTTTTCTGTCTTTCTCTTTCTTTCTTTCTTTCTTTCTTTCTTTCTTTCATTTATAAAACTGTTGCAATTTGGAGCAAAAGGTGAAGAATCCCTTACTTTCAAGTTTCTAATGTTCGTGCGATCGACCATGGCTGAATTGGCACGATAGCGATCGCGTAAATTTAACTTCCGCGCTTTAAAACGAAAGGAAAGATAAAAAAGAAAAAAAAGAAAGGGGTGGGGAGAAATTTATCTCCAACTTTCTTCCTTTTCTTTTT
>NW_015149064.1:45360-122604 GCF_001465965.1 Polistes dominula | reverse complement strand
ACGACGACGACGACGACTACGATGAGTGAACGAAGTGAACGCCTCGCGAAGCCCAAAGTTTTTGGGGCAAGCGGTTTGTGTGCGGGCCACGCGATCCACCGAACTCATGGATGGTTGTGGTGGTGGTGGTACCAGTGGCCTCGATACCAACCGAGATCCTCCAATCCCAACCAAGCCCAATGCCAAAAACTCGAGGCGCGTGTAAACGAGAACTTTCACTCTCTCGTAGTTCTCGTTGAACCGTACGGCCACGGTTACGACGAAGGTGGATCTCTTCACCTGGAGATTTTTAGAAGAATGGGGGGCACAAAGAGGGAGGTGGGGGAGAAGGGAGAGGAAGGAGGACGGCCAGAAACGACAGGAACCAACGAAAGAGAACGAACGACGAAGAATCGCCATGACATTCGATCACGGTCGTCGTCGTCGTTGTGTTATACTACTACGGACAAACTTAAAAAAGATATTTTGCGTAGAGAGAGAAAAAAAAGGGCGATGTGACGATGTGTGGTTGCTGCTTGGCTCTGTTGTACGTTTTATGAAGTTGCCTTTAGAGAATCCATGCTTGTTTACGAACCAAACAGGAAGCGTTTTGACGCAAACACGATGACGAAAGAATTTCTAACGAGCATTAACCTCGTCTTCTCACGTTTCTTCGTTTCAATACCGTACACACGATATATACATTTATATAGGAATAATTTTCTCACTTCATTGTTTTTACTTTTAATTAAACAATAAGTATTTTCCATTTACATTTGATTGTTTTTTTGTTGTTCTACATTCGAATCAAACATCTTACATTTAGTTTGTATTTTTAAGTAACGCAACGATCGGTAATGCAAGAGAAATTTTATTTTGCCGTAGATATAAAATTGTCGCTTTTAGTAAATTCGAGAAAGAGAGAGAGAGAGAAATGGAAGATTCCTTTCTCGCACGAAGGTACACCGTGTGTGTTGTATTGGTTACGTAAGGAATACGTTGAGTATGTGTGTGAGAATATAAAAGTAACTGAAAGAGAAATATCTTCTCTTTTCCATATACGGACTGCACCACTTTCGTGATGTTTTTCTCATCGATACGTTCACACACACACACATRCACACACCATAAATATATTTGTAAGAAGAAGAGATCGACAAAAAAATGAAAAGAAAAAAAAAGAATAAAAGAAAAGGAAATAATCTTTCGTATTTCATTGCAATTTCACTCTCGATATATCGAACGAGATCGAAGCCGGTGGTCTCTGTCTCTTACGCGATAATCATTCGAAGAAGATCGACTGGATCCGCATATCCTGGATCGGAGTGAAAGAGGGATAGGGGGGACAGGGTGGCAGGAGGGAGTAGCAGAGGGATAGGGGAGGGGGGTACCTGGATCGACTGGTGTTTCACTTTTTAACCGATAAGAAAGTAACGAAAGTCGTCGATGAAAGTTTCGGACAGTGTCGTGCCGGCTGGATGAGCCAATCCAAAAGTGAGGGGGACAACGGAAAGAGTGAGAGAGAGAGAGAGAGAGAGGGAGAAGGAGGAGGAGGAGGAGGAGGAGGAAAGAAGAAGTTGTGGTTCGTTTTAAAACGCAAGCCGCGTATTTCGTGCGCGTATTTATTCGACGAAAGCAAAAGTACGAGAAGAAGAACAGGAGCAGCAACAGGAGGAAAAGGAGGAGGACCTTGTGAGAGGCGTCATCCTCTTCTCTTCTCTTCTCTGTTTGATTTTTTCTTTTTTGTTGCTTTTTTCTATTCTTCTTCTTTCTTCTTGTTCGTTTTTTTTTTTTTTATCTTTCACCGTGTCTCTCTTTCTTTCTTTCGAAGATACCGGTTTTTGTGGTGAAACGATAGCATCTTACAGGAAGATCGAACCTGGGTGAAAACCATGTCCTTCAGTCGAAACAGTGTTTTTTACGTTACGTCATTCCTCCGTTGTATCATTTTTATTTGCATTTGACCTATCTCCCCGTTGTTGTTTTTTTTTTTTTTTTTTTTTACAGAAAACAACTTGACGATTTCTTTTCTTTTACGTTTGTTCTTCCATTGCATAATTTGTTTTTTTTTTACCCCCCTATTGCTAATGCAATTTTTAATAATTATGATAAATTGCACTTTTTTGTGTACGTTTTTTTTTCTTTTTTTTTTTTCTTCACAAATATAATTTTCTGCATATTGGATAATTAGATTTTTATTTGTTTGTGTGTATTTTTGTTGTTGTTGTTGTCGTCCCGTTCAAGAGTATGCTACAAATAAGTAGTAAGGGATCGTCCACCAGTCTAGAAGTAGGCTACCTGTTGCATTGTTTTAACACACCATATGACGTAGGTGGTAAGTTCCAAAGGATCACATTTCTAAATATCTTTCCAATGACTGGTATTTGAACGAAAATAAATGACTCTGCTGCATTTCTTTTTCCACTGTCCTCGGCCCTTAAAGATATTTCTATCTTCGAACAAAAAAGACATTGAACTTGTAACTCTGTTCTTTTGTCCTCTCACCCCTCCCCCCCCCGCCCTCGTCCGCCCGCCCAGTAAACGAAAACAAAATAAAAAGAATGCATGAATTATTATAAATAAATATAAACAAATTTAATGATCATCTTAATGAAATTTCTTTGAATATTATTTATCAATGTATGAATAATACTTTATTTATAATAATTATAATCATGGTAAAAGTAGTTATAGGATATATTAATTTGAAACGATAAAAATTTGTATAATGGTGTTTATTATTTTGTAGTAAAATTTGGATGACTTATTTTAAAATCCTAGACAACGGCGTTGGCCGGTGCATAGGCTAGCATACGAAATGCATTCGAAATGCAGTCTTGCATTCGTACGCGGCAGTGTGGGCAGTACTGCAGTCGTTCGTACCAGCACGTTATGAGCGGTTGGCCATGGCATACTTAGTAATGTCAATCACACCGTCAGGCATGCACTATCATGCGTTAGTGCGTATATGTGTGTGTGTGTGTGTGTGTGTGTGTGTATACGTGCGCGTGTATTCGAGCAAGCATGATCGTTCGCTTACCAACACGCACACAACTCTTGTTTCTCGTTGTCGTCGTCGTCGTCATCATCCTCATCCTCTTACTCCTCTTCCTTTTCTTTCCCTCCACTCTCGTGACCCTTTTGAACTTTAACCTCTCGTAATTTCCTTAATAATCGATATCGACTAACAACTGTCTCGATCGAAATCCCAAATTTATTTATCCCCCTTTTTTTTTATTTTCATACTCAAAAATGTGTATCACCGATCGATCGATCGATCGATTAATCAAAATTAAAATCTAAACTAAGATTTTTGACGTTTTAATTCGTTGTGGTACAAAATTTCTGATAATAAAATGTTGCATTGTAATTTGATTACGTTTTAAATGAAACAAAATTGGTATAAGATATTTTTTTTTATTAATAAAGAGGTATTACGTAATGTAAAAACATTAAAAAAAAAGAATTAATAACGAAGAGTTAAGCAATTGTTTTGAATAAATAAGCATTTGCTATTGTTATTGTAATAATATTTCGAGGGTGGGACTAAAAATGTCCCACCGTGCATTATGGTGTATCAAAAAGGTGGGACACTTTTAATCTCACCTGTGTCCCAAAGAGTTAAATCGTTGACGTAATGTTTTCTTTTAGATTTTTTCTTTTTCTTTTTTTTTTGCGAATTTTTGTAGAATCATCAATTTTGTACCAAAAAAAAAAAAAAACCAAAAAAAAACAATATTTCTAGTCATTCTAGTTGCGCAGTTATGTATTTTAGTTGACGAACGAATATCTAACATAAACATATTATCTACAAAACTGTGAATACTAATCGCATTCATTTAGATATCAGTTGCCTGATAATCTACAACTTGCTGTAACTTTGTACGTAAATGTGGTCTCTTTTACATAAACCTTTTGCTTTATTTTATCATTTATTTTCCTAACGTTTATTCGATACTATCTTTTTTTTTTCTTCTTCTTCTTCTTCTATTATTTTGCATTAGAAAATTATTTTCAAATGATTATTCCTTCTAATTTTGTTATTTTTAAAATGATTACACTTCTTCGTCGTGTGATTTTCATACACACAATGTTGAATATTTCGAAAACATGGTCGTGTTTATGAATGAAAAACAATCATTGAAAGTCACGTTTTCTTATTTTTAGTCACGATTCTCCTAGCAGCTGGTAGCTGTTGTGTTGAATTTTGGTATTAGCTCGTTGATCAATTAGATAAATATATAAGCATTGATATTGTTTTTTTTTTTTTTTAACTTGGTTTCTTCTTTAAAGAAGGTTAAATCAATTACAAGTTTTTCCGCATTGTAATATTTATTTCAATGCCATGTTTTTATTTTTGTTCGACCATCTACTCTAAAGTATTGCGTAGATCATTGCATTGCAAAATCATACTCTATGAATTTATTTTTATTTTTTTTTTGTCTTATTCTAATATGATCAATCATATTAGAAAGTTTAATAAAATTAGAGACGTATTTGTGAAGAAAAAAAAATAATTTAACCCTTAAAGTGCACCACTGTGGGTGTTTGACACCCCAACGTGTTTGAGCGCCTCTCCTGAAGCCGCTATTTACTATTTAAAAGTAGTTTGATACATCTTTTTTAAAATAGAATAATAGGTTTTATACCCATCTGAATTAAAACTAGATGGCACTTTAGACAAATAACCTATTTTTTCGAATTCAGTACCGTCGTTTTCGAGAGATCCAAAATTTGTTGGGGTTTCAAACACCCCTCGCCCCCCCCCCCNTGTGCACTTTAAGGGTTAAATCGATATAATGCAATCATCATTCCAATCTCAAAATGAAATAGTAATCTAAAGTATTCCGAAATGAAAACCAGTTTATCGAAGAATCCAATAATCTGTTGATCGTCGATCTCGAAGTCCGTGATCTTGGTGGAATTTCATTGTACTAAGGGATCGATTCATCGATTTATCCAAACGATAAATCGATTGACGAAGATAACGAGATGGAGTGTACAGAATCGTCATAAACTAATGTCACGATAGATGCCAGAATAATCACTTGGTCGAGCTGCAACAGCCTTTGAACAGCTTTAAGGCCACGTTACGTCCATGAGAATCGACCTCAAAGGAGTGTCGACATCATACAATCATCATCATCATCATCATCATTATTATCATGATCATCACCATCATCCGCTATATATTATACGCTGTGAGAGTTGTTGTTTTTTTTCTATTATACGAGAAAACTTAGACTAATAAATTACACTCATAGATTTAAAATAACAACGTGCGATTTCTTCCAATCAAATTCGATTAGAATTTTTTCTTCTTTTCAAATAAAATCATTCAAGATTTAATAAGATTTAATATTTTGTTAAGAAAGTAACACGCGCGTTCAATATAACACCGTATATATATATAAGAAGGTATTTTTATTTGTATGCTTCGTATCATCGATTCAAAGAATGTCCACGCAATGATATTATTTTTAGAAGAATGTATAAAGATGTCATGCACCTTTTCAATCGCGTTTCCTTCGGGGGGCTATCGGCGAGTATACTCGCATTTGGATGAGAAGATACCGGTACTCGACGACGACGACGACGACGACGACGACGACGACGACGACGACGACTGCTGCACGTGTCAGGGTCAAATGACATCATTGCTACGCAAGGATTCGCATGAGCGTGTTGCGATAGTATTTGCGTCGTCGTAATTCATCCTGACGATCGTGTGTGTTCGTTCACGGTCCTAGTTCGAGTTTCAAAGAAACTCCGATACGCGCCGATTAAAGAAATCTTCAGTTATGAGTAAATTTTCATTTAAATTAATAAAACGTTTATTATTGATATGAATAATAATCACTGTCAAACACAATCAATTTCAAAACGATATTGTCGATAATTGTTTGGAAGATCTCGGCGTGGAAGAGATCGTCGTCGTTGTCGTCATTGGCAACGTTTCGAATCAAAGTTGAGAAGAAACGTTTGAAATACCAAAGCCACTGGGTAGAAGAGAGTGGCTTTCGTCGTGCAAGTAAGTACTGGCCATGCGCGTCTAATGCCATCATTACCGAGCGAGTATATTTAGTTTGAGATTGGCATAGGTCGCGAGAAGCTTTGCTAGTTGTTATCCGTATTCTACGCATGTGGCCTCTATTATACATTTTCAAATTCAAAACGACGATTAACGTATTGTAAGTTACTTCATACTATTGAAAGATTTTCTTCAGACGATCGATTGAATTTGTTTTCCTGAAATATTTGTTGAAATTATTTTGTCTAGAGATTGATTTTGATTTATTTCGAAATTGTGTAAAAACTTAGTTGAAGAAGGATTTCGAGTGAAAATTTCGATGGCGCCAAGTAGTTGAAAGACGATGACGATTCATGTCGAGGACGTGGTTGGTGATTGGCCGAGATCCTCGGGTTTAATAATTGGCCTACTGGCTGCACAGCCAGTGCATATACTACTGTAATACGTTAGTATGCGTATAGAGAGTGTTGAGCAGCTGAGTAGTGCATGAACGTAATGTATCCTCTCTCGTATGAGAGCACGTTTGCACCCGACCTATCTCAAGCTTCGTCATCGAGAACTTGAGGTTACGCTAGGTAGGACACATCACTGTTCGTGCCCCTGCTCTTCTCGCTCATCCGCCAGAATAACTTCCCAGCTGTCGGGCTTGCATAATATTCTACTACGCGCGAGCTACAACAACCCTACTACTACTATTTTACCTGGTGGTTTTTTTTTTTCTTTAGTCTTTACTTTTCTTTTTTTCATATTGACCAAAATTGGCACCGTGTTAATTTGAATATATATATATATTTTTTTCTTCTTCTTCTTCTTCTTCAAGAGCATTGCTTATCTTCTTGCATCTAAATTGTATTCATTGAACAAACTTTGCAATTGCGTTTACGCTTGGTTTCTTTTAATATACACGTTTCCTCATTTAACGATTCGTTTTTCAAGGTTGAATAAGAAAAAGAAACAAAATCAACATCATCGAATGATCTTCCTTCCGCTTAAAAAGAGAGAGAACAAAAATGACAAGAAGAAGAAGAAGAAGAAGAAGAAGAAGAATCTTCACGTAGCAGAGTTTTCTAAAGAAGTAAGTTTTAAAACTTAGAGAGGTAGGAGAAACACGGACACCTGAAGGCGAACGCGTTTGCTATTCGAATTCTCGCGATGGAGGCCGCCTGCGTCCTTTGAAAATATCTCTTTTTTTCTTTCTTCAAAGTTTGTCGAAAAAATTCTCACGAATTTTTGACGAGCCGGAAATCTAGCATAAACATCTACATCTACAACGATATCGACGAGTCGACCTAGACCTTTCGACGTACTCACGCACGCACGTACGCACGCACGCACGCACGCACGCTAATGACACGAGCGTTTTCGACTTTTCGTATTTGCATCCCATTAACGATTCTTCCTCCTTCACGGTTCTTGTTGCTTCTTCGTTTTTACATCGATAATTGGTTACTTCATTTTTGTTATTTTTTTTTCTTTCTTTAAAAGTAAAAAAAAAAGAAAAAAAAGAAGAAGAAGAAAAAAAGGATTATGTAGATCGAACTTTATTTTAACGATCCACGGGTTACTTTCCTTTAGCGAAGTAGCAAAACATCTTCTTTTTATTTTTTTGTTTGTTAAATATTCTAATTTATTATTATTTCATCTATATAATACTCTTAAGATATATTATTTAAATTATTTAAATTGCATTCGTAGAGTATTCATTGAGTCATTGAGTCAATTTTTGTTTCATTTCGAGTCGAGTCAAAAGTTTGCGGAAGATTTTATAAAAATCTCTTACACCTCTCTCTCTCTCTCTCTCTCTCTCTGCCACGATTTTTAATTCAAGTTTTTTTTTTCTTTTTATAGTATCGTAACAAAGTTCCTGAGCGTGCATTTTTACGATGTTGAAGGTAAAAAAGAAAAAAATGTTCTTTCAAAAGTCTCTCTTTCTCTACTAAAAAAAAAAAAAAAAAAAAACAAGAAAAAAGAGTAATCTATTTTTAAAATTACTCAACAACTTAAATATTTAAATTCGTTGTAGTATGTTTTTAGTCATCTTCTTATTCGATCTATTAAAGGATCGATCAATCACTTTTGCGAGGGAACGAAAAAAAAAAACAAACCATTGATTATGATAATAAATTACTAATTTATAAATCAAACAAGTCTCGCACTTATATAATAAAACGAATATAAATAAATAATGAAAATAATTAATAAACATCGTGATAAACTTACATCTTTTTTCGCTTAGAACATCCAAATTATGAATTATCGTGGATTAATCTTGTTCTCTTGGAATTATGACCGACGTCTTTAAACGTCGGAACATTTGTTGTGTTTTTTAACAAATAAATGCGTCGACTTTGACGACGACGACAACGACGACGACGACGACGACGACGAAAAAGATCGACGAAAAAGATCGACGACAACACCAATGACGAATCGAATGTCACAAAGGGGAGGGATGTATTTGTTAGGTGTTATACGTCACTGTTCGTTGCTATATCATGCGCACACAGGTAAACGCACATGGCCGAATTCGCGCCTCATTTTATTATACTTGTTATTTTTTGTTTTGTTTATAAGCTTAACCAAATAACTTTTTGTTCAAACGTATAATTTTCTATCCAACTCTGTTTAATCATTCAATTTTGTATTTCCTTACATTTGATACACCTACACTTTAGTTGTTGTTTATTATCTTCTTCTTCTTATTCTTATTCGAACAATTTAATGAACTATTACAGTTTATTATTATTGTTTTGTTTTGATATATACACTGTGTATCAATTAGTCTTTTCGTTTAGTATGATTTCAATCATTCGTCAATGTACACACACGCGAATTGTCGTTGCCGGTGCACTTATCTCACTCTCTCTCTCTTTCTACGTGAACCAAAATGGCAGGCTCACGCGGAAACCTTACGTAACGAAACTTTGCTAACTTTTTTTCACCATTTCCCACGATCAACTTGGTCTCGTTGGACGTATGATCATAAAAAGCATCTCACGTTGTCGTCGAATCGAACGTGAGTGTGACCTATCTCGTCGTAATATTTCGATCCTTTACGATCACTGTACCTTCACACACACAATACTTTTTCTAGATTTTTTTCTTTTAATGATTGGCAGTTATAGTTGAATACATTTCGATATTTCATGGAGTCTTTCGTTGGCAGTGCTCGGAGTTCTCCTTTTGTTTTTTTTTTAATAATAATTATTATGAATTATTTTTCTTCTTAGATCGGTCAATGAAACGTCCAAGACGTCCTGATATGTTTTTTGAAGATGAACATGTAATGACAACAAAATCACAGAGTGGACGATTAAAGATCGAACATTTATACGTGAATTTGTGTATGTGATTAACATATATATATATAAATGAGAGAGAGAGAGAGAAACAGACAGATAGACAGATAGAAAGATACACGTAAGTATTTGTATGAATTGAAAGATTGGCAGTGACGTTGGTAGAATCGTAAATTCACCACGAACGATTTTCTTATCTTCACAATTTCTTCTTTTTCTTCTTCTTCTTCTTCTTCTTATTATTATTATGTTGTTGTTTTTTTCTTTCTTTCAGCGATCAAGATGACGAGGAGGAACGAGAGATGATGCAAAAAGGGGGGTTGGATAGGCACATAATCTAAAGGTAACGATAATGATCGGTCATTTGAATAGAACAAGGAAATGGAAATAGGCAAATAGAGGAAGAGGACAACACTCGTTGAATATTCTCGTTCGATGTTATTTCGAAAGTCCATACACTTTCTCTCCTCGGGCTAGCGAGTTTGAAATACTCCGAGAACATTTCCTTCCTCGATCGGAGTTCCCGGCACATCCGTTACCAACTTCCGTATTATAAGAATTGTAGTTTTTTTTTGTAAAATTTGAAAAGTATATAATTTTGGATGTAAGCAACGATCGAGAAATTTGGGGATTGTCGTAGGTCGGGGTTCGTCGTCAGGAGGACCGGTAGTTCCGGTCGAGACACGTGGTCAACCTCGAGATCGCATGGAAGATTCAATTTTCGCGCGAGTCCTTTTTATCAAAGTACGATTGCAAACGTCATCATCGTCATCATCGTCATCATCGTCATCATTGTCATCGTCGTCGTCGTCGTCGTCGTCGTCAAAGTTGTCATCATGTCATCACATACACAATCACCACTGTTACACCGATAATAACTGTTATTATCAAAGATCACAACTTTGATGGTAAAATGTTATAGACACACACAAAATAATATTATTAATTTAATAACAACAACAACAACAACATTTATTGGCGTTTGCAAGAAGGGGGAGAGAAAATGAATTTTGTAATTTTAATATGTGTGTGAATATAATGCGTAAATTTATGCGTAGGCGTAAAAGCGCGCGCGCGCTTTTTTTTTTTTTGATAATCTTTATAAATGTGTTTACATGTTAATAGAGAGTTGTTTTTGTTCTTTGAACGAATGTGTTTAGTAAGAGCATTTATCTATCTATCTATCTATTTATCTATCTATCTATCTGTCTGTCTGTCTGTCTGTCTGTCTGTCTTTATTTGTAGTGTTGAGGTTGCGCGCGCGTTGCCTCGTCGTCCCGCGAGGTGTAAACCGAGTGTCGAGCTGAGTTGGCTTCGACAAAGTAGGGCGACGACTGGGACAGCGGCCACGGGCACCAGCGCTCACCGACGAGGAACCCGTGCGCCGTGCGGTGGAGGAACTGTGGAAGTGGAAGAGAGAACCCTCCGAGTTAAACGGCGGCGTTGCTGTATACTCTACGTTCTCCAGTAGGGGAACCTCCAACTCTGCTGCAACATCATCGTCGTCGTCGTCGTCGTCGTCGTCGTCGTCGTCGGAACTAGCTTGCAAACCTAGCTTACAACCTAGTCAACCTAGCCAGATCGCCAGTTGAACGTTGCATCTTCAACTTTCCTTCTATCTTTTTATTTTTCTTTTTTTTTTGTTTTGTTATTTTTCTCTCTTTGGACAACCAACACCTAGGTTGAAATCTTGGAAATACATCTTATCAGGTCCAAAATGAAATTCGTTGTTGATAGAAAATATTGATTACATTTAATGCTTGCTGAGAGAGTTAAAAAAGAGAAAGCCAGGAGGAGTTGGACTCAGGAGGAGACTTGAGAGAGTTCTTCTCTCAGTCAACCTATACGCGTTCTTGTTCCTCTTTTACGGTCTAGGCCACGATGTTCGATAACCGAAAAACTTTCACCTTCCGAGGAACGTTAGGTATATCGATGGAGTCCGTGACCAAAGATCAGCAATACTATTCGTATGTAAAGCCTTTATAACTCCTTTGCCTTCTCTTGATCTTGATCTTTCGATTTGTTTCGTTACGTAAAATGGAAAAGAGAAATATCACGGTGTGATTATTGGATACTACTTAAGATAGAAGATATTATTTATTTATGATTTAAAATYGTAGTTGGTAAGCTTAGAAAATTGCGCGTGCTGATGTGCGCAGGACGCGAAGGCCGAATGCTGCGACCCCCGGAGGAGAGGAGGACTCTTTAGAATCTACTACGTCACACAGATCCTCTCCGCGAGTCGTCGCCCTGACCTCAAAAGAGATGACTGACCCGCAAGCTCGCTGCTTTTCTATTTGATAAGATAATAAACTGGGATTGGACGGATGAATCTTTCGTTTCTCTATTTCACAATAAATGATACTTAGTTATAATTGCCATTTAGAATAGATAATAATGAATCAGTCACGTTGTAGTCATAAATTTTCGTTTAAGAAAAAAAAAAAAAAAAGAAAAAAAAAGGAAAAAAAGAGGAAAAAGAGACCGTGAAACGTCTTATGAACTTGTGTTAAATACGCGAATGTAGGAGCTTCCTGTTTGCAGGTTTGACATTGCTTACGACAATGAAGTAGCTCGTGGTGAGTCATTTTTATACGCGTCATTATGAAAAACTGCAGTTTCCAAGTACCATAAGATATTCAAACGATCAATTTACGAGATTATTTTCTATTTGTGCTATTGCATGTGCAAATGTGTTAGATCATCGAAAACGTTCGAATAATCAAATAACCCCGATTTGACGAGATGATTTATTTTGTATTCTTGGAAAAGAAAATAGCTCGTGGCAGGAGTGTTCGTTCGTTCGTTCGTTCGGTCGACGATTCAACGACACATATTCGGGTCGCGAGCCGATTGTTGTTTGCCGTAGGATTAAGCGTCAACCCGTTCGAATGGCGAACAATCTATTTCCGGTGGTAGACGGGATACTTTCGTTAAGTCACACTTACATCGTATCGTTCTAGGAAGGCCTAGCCTCTCCAACGTTCCTCTTCTTTTTCATCGATAAGTGTGTCAACCTACTGGCGTGTTATAGCTACTAAAAGAACTCCTCCTCCTCCTCCTCCTCCTCCTTCTTTATACGAGAGAAAGTAAACACGATACCGAGAGTATTAATACTACAAAGCTTATTTACAACTTTGTGCATCGTAGTAATAATAGTTTGGTCAACGAATCAAATTTGTCTGCTTTCAATTAAATTAACTGTACTTTTTTTTTAAGATTTTTTACTTAACAGATCGTTTAGAATCTTTAGAGCTCATCTGGATTATCATTTGTTCTTTGCCAGTGGATCAAGCAAGTGTAGAAAGAAAGATAGAGAGAGAGACTGACTCAAGTCTGCTTAACCGTTGAACGTTCGTGTGGGATACCGCAAGCCCCACTGACTCACAGAACTACTTTCCCTTCTTTCTCGACGAAGTACCTACCTACCTACCTACCTACCTACCTACCTATCTACCTCAGCCATGAACAGAGCCCCGTTATCCGTGCGGTTGCTCGTCGAGAGTGAAACGTTTTGTGTATCAAACACTTGGTCCTTCTTTTTCTTTTTTTTTTTTTTTTTCAGAGGAAATGAAAGAAACACATAAGCCACGCATAATGGAAGATAGCATTCAACATGGATCACTTTTTTTTTCTTAATTTCAATTCGAACTTAGAACGCATTGTGACTTTCTTTTTCTTTCAACTCGAAAGCAATGACATTTACTTTTATTAATGATCAGCTTACTTATATATTTTTTTTTCTAAATGTACTTTTCCTTTTTTTTTATTTTGTTTCTTCAACAAAGTAGCACGAGAATGGTATTTTACAAGGAAACGTTTAACAAGATAGGAATGCGTCTATCAGCATAAATAGCACCGCTGAAACCAGTTTAACGCGAGAAGGAATTGGAGCGGCAATGACTACTGTAATGAACAACGAACAAAGAGGGGAATCGTACGTATAATCCCCGATTTTTAAAGTATTACCGATCCTTCGATAAGTTAACGATGTCAAACATGTATACGAATGAAAACGTTTGTTAAAACGTTCTGATCGAAAGCAGATATTCCCCCTCTCTCTATCTCTCTCTTTTTCCTAGGAGATTAAAATTACGTGCATGTATACCGATGACTAAGAAGGGTTCCTATTACATTAAGACTATAGTTAATCTTAGGTGAACATGACCGAGAAATAAAAATTCCTCTTTTGATCTTGAGTCCTCGACGACTTTGTCTTTGTGGGTCAAGATTCAAGTTCTTTGATAGAGAAAGAAGGATTATTATACGTTTCTTTGATCTTTCTCTCATTCTATATCTTTTGCAGCATTTGAATTTGTACAAAAATCAACGAGAGTTTGGAATTTAGAATAAAAAAGAAAAGAACAGAGATTAGTGTCGTTTTCCATTTGGAGCAATTGAGAGCAAACAAAAGGTAGATTTTTAACGAACGAGTAGTTCGAACCATGATAGAAAATGAAATTCAACGATCCGTCTGTTATATTTTAAAACGTGTACGAAACACAGTCGTCGTATAATCGTGAGACTACACTTAATAACGTCACGTTCCATTTAGAAGACTCATGGTGGAGGTGGACTTTTGCGAATAAGTCTTTTCTTTTCTTTTCTTTTCTTTTCTTTTCTTTCTCTCTGTTGGCAAAAGAGAGTCAGTCTACTACGGTCGTAGAAAGTGTTTCTTAGCTTATTATTGCGAGGGAACTGGGCATATTACTTCCTCCTTTGAGCTGACCTTTCTCTCTTGAGTTCTTACTGTTACTCTCGCGAATATTCACCACGTGTAAAGATCATCACGAGTTAAAACGTCTGAAATTACTTAGACGTTTTAAACATCTAAAAGGATTTATTTCATCGGTAAGGAGTCGATTGTTCTAACATATTCTTCTTATATGTTATATCTGTCGTATCTCTCTACCTACTTACGTATATAAGTACCTACAAAATCTTTCTTTATTTTGGTCTCTCTCTCTCTCTCTCTCTCTCTCTCTCTCTCTCGAAAATATCGTACACGACGTTACAGTCATCAGAAAAGCAGACGTCGTTAATAATATCCGCCTATCATTCTCTAACGATTCGCAAACACTCGGTTGAACGACCCGTTTAAGCGAGTTCACGTTTAGCACGGTTCAACGACCTCGAGATAGACTCGCGACTTGCGGCTTTATTTTTTAAACAATGGGGAAAGTCTTGCGAAAGCAGCAACGCTCTCGGACCAAAATCCCTTCCTAAACCTCCCTCCCTCAGCCCCCTTCTTAAGGAAAGAGAAAGAGCAACGTTCATAGAAAGAGAATCTCCTTCCTTTCGTTTTCGCATAACTCGATCCATTTCGATGTTCCTCTTCGTTCTTCTACTCGAATGAGGTTGCTTATGTATATCTTCTTTCATTCGTCGAGAAGAAAAGGAAATTCGCCTTTCACCGAATGTAGATGCTTACCAACAAACGAAATATACATACATCGACATAACAACACGCCTCGCCCCTCCTTCTTCCTTCTTGGCTTCTTACGAAACTCGCCTCGGAGTACGAGAGTACGAGTTTGACTGGAATTCGGCCGAGGGAAGGTCAAGGGCTGTACCGTCGAGTACCGACTTTCACCAGAAAGCCAATCGCCTGGACCAGAGACTAACCGCTACTCCAAGTGTTCTTGCTTTTGCTTTTGATTTTTCAAAACATTTACTTTTGATCTTTTCTAATTCACAAAACGTTCTTTTGGAATGTTACTTCGATCGGTTATTCAAACTTTGGAAAAACTTTACTTTGACTCAACTTTCTATTTCTTCTTCTTCTTCTTGTTCTTGTTCTTGTTCTTTTATTTACCAGGTGTGTTTAGTCGACGTATACAACAACAGATTCTATCTTTTTCTTTCCATCAATTTCACTTTGGCCCAAATAAGGAAATTATTTTTGATTTGAAACATACACACACGTATGTTAGATACTTGAATCCTTTCCATTTCTATTACTCGTAATTCTAATGCATCTAATCAAACTAATTTAGTTCGGTTTAAGGTCAGTCCCTCGATCGTTAGCGTAGTAAATTTAAGCTCGCGTTGGCTCTAAGAAGATCTAGGCCTCCGATAGGTCAATTTCCTTGCTGGTAGGTAACGTAGCTACGCGACCATTTGAATCTTAAATCATATCGGAGAAATCGAGCTAGCTACGAATTTAGATCTCCGTTACGCGATAAGGGCTAATCCGAAACTATACAATTAGCTAAGATTCGATAAGATAAAGATGAAGAGAGAGAGAGAGATAGAGAGGGGGAAAGGAGCAAGGGGAAGGAGAGATAAAATATTACAAAATATTCCCAGTGATTACACGAAATATCTTAGATAAAAGAAACCTTCACTATGTTGAAATAATCGTAGATAGAAATAGAAAAAAAGGGCGGGAATTTGAAAAGTTGGCAAAAAGGTACGCGTACTACTCCCTTTACCCTTCGTCTCTTCGATCTTGGCCAGACTCCATTCACAATTATTGTCCCCGGTTCTCTGAATGAGAGTGGGTAGAACCGTGAATTCATGAGAAACGATTATTTCCACATTCACGTTCGCACGATATCGCCAACTATCCATATTCTTGTATATGTCTCTCTCTCTCTCTCTCTCTCTTTATCCCTCTGAATTCTATACATGTGTGCACGTTCGAACACATAGATAAAACACGAGAGATTCGAGCGAGCGTGTCGATTTCTACGCGCGAACTACGTTCGAAGGATCGATTGCGTAAATATAGGAAGCGCTGATGCATTCACCTTTTGCGCGATGCAGCCTTGCCTCGGCAGAGGTTCTCAACCAGCTCGACGTTCTCTTTTTACGCTAAGCCTTTTTTAAACATCTAAGAATGCTACTCGTTCGGTTATAACATTTCCACGATACTTTTTATTATTATTACTTTTATTTCAATCGTAGAAACACTATTAGACAAGGATTTCGAAAGACGACGTTTAAATTCGTTTTCGGATAGATTTTCATATTTGATTAAAAGTTAAACGAATCGATTTAGATCGTGAAACAAAATAGATAATAAGAAATCCTAGATCGTCATAGTTCGTTGAGAAGCTTTTACGTGGGCCGCGAGGTCGACTAACTTTCTCTTCGCTTCTTCGTTGTCGGCCGATATATCGTAGTTATTGTAAACTATGTAGTCGAGCGTCTAATACTCCTTCTGCCCACCGATAGTGAGTCAGAGATCGTCAATGCGTTCTAACGACAACGTAGCTGTCAACGATACATCATTTTACTTTATGAGAAGCTCGGAAATTGCAGATACGAGTTTTCATCTCTCTCTCTCTCTCACTCTCTTATTTTATTTTCAAAGGATAATTGCAATTACGAATGTACTTTTTTTTTTAACTATCGAATATATTCATTTTTTATCTTTTCATAAAATGATCCTATTGAAATCTTAATATATATATAAATTACGTGTCACGTTGTTTGTCCGCAATGGACTACTAAACTACTGAACCGATTTGAATAAAATTTAGCACACTGTGTGCAGTTTTCACCAATTTGAAAGATAGGATAGTTTATCGGTATAAGGTAATTCGTTGACTTAAAGACGTGTGTATCGGACTGATTGGTGAGCCACAGCAACGCGTGGCGGGGCACCCCTAAGTACTCTTATAAAAATCATTTATGGTGTTTACATTATCCAGGATAGAATATAAAAAAAAAAGAGAGAGAAATGAAAGAAACGGAAGGAATAAAAGTCTCGAATAAATTTGTACGCTCCTGTTCGTAGGCCGACTACGCGAATAGACGAAGCGCACGTAATCGAGCGGTGTAACTAAATTTCCGGTAGTTTTCTCTTTCCCGCGAGCGAAACGGCCGACAGAGAGAGAGAGAGAGAGAGAAGAGAGAAGAGAGAAGAGAGAAGAGAGAAGAGAGAGAGAAAGAGCATTGCCTCTCTCGAACATTTACGAGAATCTCCCGGCTCTCTCGCAACCGTTCGTTTCGATCGAGCACGGATATTGTCTATTATAGGAACAAAAATATATAAATAAAAATAAGTTTGCAAAAAAAAGATAAGCTAATAAATAAAGATAATAGAATGGATCAGTAATAAGCGTAGGAGAAAGTATTGGTGGACATATTGGTCATTTGATTAATATGATTCAATGATAATGAAGATAAAGTTGTTTGCTTTTTTGTAGTTAAATACGACAAGTAGCTTTTAACTGATGGAATTTTCTCGAAGATTTATATGGTTAATTAGAAAATCGGACCTCTTTTACGTGGTCCCTTGAGAGATAGAGAGACTCGAGAACTCGTCGTTATCCATTAGGATTGCTAACGTGAAACGATCAAAATATCATCGTACACATACGCGTAGAGATAGATAAAAAAATATATGCAGGATTTGGCAAGAAACTTACGTTAAAAAAAAAAAAAAGCAACAACGAAGATGATATGAATATATGTGTAAAACGTTGTTTAAGAAAAGAAAAAAGAATTTCTCTTCCTCCTATTTTTTTTTTTTTTATATGAAATTTTTTCTTTTATAAGAACTCACGCGACGACGTGTAATTTTGTCGACGAACAGAAGATTCCCCGTAACTCGACGCTACTGTGTTACCATCTCCACTTTTCCGTAAACCTCCCACTGTCAGAGTCGGAGGGGAGGTACAGTGACGTCATCGAGCAGAGGAAGGGTAGCCCCATTCGGATGGTGGGGGATGTAGTCGCGGCTATGGAAGATCCTAGAGGGTAACTCGGTAGGGGTTGCTGGGAAATGTTGGGGGATGGTGATGAGGTGAATGACCGACCTAGACTCGAAGTCAGGGGTGTGCAATGTATGAAACCAGCCGTAATAGCAACCCTCCTTCAAAGCAATCTACAAGGGTAGGCTTTACATCCTCTTTCCCTCCAAGCCACCCCATCACCGAACCCCTTCTTTTCTCTCTCTCTCTCTCTCTCTTTTTCTTCCCTTTTTCTTCGTGTTTGCTTGCTTCGTCCTTCTTCGATAGATCCCGTGTTCGTTATTTCGAGTCGAGATAGGCTCAATAGGCAGAAGTATGTGCTACAAACACATTTCCTTCTTTTTTTTTTTTGCTTTCCTTCCCTGTTCTTTTTTTTTTTATTTTATTTTTCTTTTTCTTTTCCCAATGACAAAATCGATAAGATTTCCTGCTCCATCTATTTGTCTTTTAATAATTTTGAAATTGGAACTGACTGTCTTGTCGCGACGTACACACATATACAAGCACGAATTTAATGTAACCAAAAAAGGAAAAAAGAAAAGCGAAACAAGTTGTTAGCACGCGGAGGTTGGAAGAGAGATCATCGATGCAGATCGACTTTTGTGCACCGATGACTTCGTGTCCTAGAAAGATAAAGACCGTTTCCCGGTCGGTAAACTGACGTGGTGGGTCTTGGACTACGATACGAGGTGAATCGAGTGCACGAACTCTCAGGCATACTGACAGAAAGCTAGAAAGTAAGAGAAAGAGAGAGAAAGAGGATCAATAGCTGACCAAAAATAGGATCTTTCTGATGGAATACTAAGGATAGATTTGTAAACGACATCCGTCGGTTTTTCCCTTTAAGTAAATGAATCGTGGTCGTTTGAAAAGAAAGAAAGAAAGAAAAAAAAAAAAGGGAACACAATTTTATCGAGCCGAGCAAAAAAAAAAGAAAAAAGGTTTTAGGTATATAAATAACGAAGCTTTAGTACTCTCCTACCCCCGATGAGAAAAAAAAAGGGGGAAAGAAAAAAAGAATGTTCGTAAAAGAGTTTGAAGTAAATGATGGTAACATTGACAGATGTGGTGGTTGATCGTTTACCAAATTCGCGTATTGACCTCGAAAATGTGGGGACCACTCACTACCGTGAGGTAAGGGCAACGAGAAAAAAAAAAGGAATAAGAGAAGGGGAGAAAATAGGAATAAAAAAAGGAAGAGAAAAAAAAAAAGAAGAAGGATCGACCGGATAGAAAAGTTGTTTCGCGGTTAAGCCGTTGACGAATTCATCCCCTCCCCTCCCCTCCCTTACCCCACCCCACCCCTGGGGTGTCATATATACGTTTTTGCTCTCCCTCGAAGGTTTGTGTGCTCTTAGAGAGAGAGAGAGAGAGAGAACTTAGATTGTTGCATGCACGAGGGTAAGGTACGGCGTTTTCTGTGGCGTTACTGCCACACCACGTGGTTCGTATTGATCCTCTTCGGTGGGTACTACAGAGTAGGAGAGGGGAAACGTGGGGTGGTGGCTATCTCCTCTCTCGCTTCTTTTCCGCTTTTCCATCGTCATTCTCTCTCACTCCCTCTTTACTCGCGGAGGGTAGCAGCCCAGTGCCCCTGCCTTTCGGTCGTTCACCCTTCGCGTACACTCGATTCCGATTCTTCGAGCTGCTCCCTTCCTCTTCCTCTTCCCTCTTGCCTCCTCTTCTAACTTCTTTCCCTATCTCACTTTATTCTTAGATTGTCTTCTTATACTTGTTTTTTTTTCTTTCTTTTTTTCCTTTCTCCTTTTTTCTTTTTTTTCCATGGCAGTGCTAAGAAAACGGCCAATCTTGGAAGTATTCGATGACGGTACTGTACTTGACCCTTCGTTATACGACAGTTGAGGAATTAAAAAAGAAGAATTCATAGAAAAAAAAACTGGAATTTTGTAAAGATTTGTTTATGTGTAATTCGTTTGTCGACTCGAACAAGGGCGTGTTTGGTCTTTAAAAAGTAACTGCGGAAAATCGTGGAAAGATAATAATAAAAAATGACGACTACTTACGTCTACGGACTAGGACTACAACTATGACTACAACTACGACTACGACTACGACTACGACTACGACTATGAGAAATCCGATAAAGCATGTTTTTTTTTCTTTTTTTCTGAAGAAACGAATGCGTGCTCGCTAACTCGACACGTTATTCGATATGGAGGTCAAATTCAGCTCACGTCACGCGCGAGGCCTTATGTACGGTCACGGTGGCTGGTCGTCGACGTGTTAAATAAGTAAGTAAAACGCAATGAACGATCCTTTACTTACGATCACCGACGCTACTTTCACGAATGAAAGGTCATGAAATTCTAATCTCTGTACGCTCTCGCTACATCCTACTGTTGAGGTGTAAAGCGAGAAGTCCAGGGCTTCTTAGGCTTACCTGAAACAATAAGAAATAATTACAAATTAATATAATAGTTCACAATAAATTGTTCTATTTGATATTTAATGAAAATAGTTTGATAAGATTTTAGTTTCAATCAAATTGTTTTTATGTTAGGTTACGGACTTTTCATCCCTTATGTAAGTACATTATTTTTTACACAATACTGTTTATATTTTTTAATTTGATATTACTAGAATTTTAATTGTAATTTAATATTTAATAATATATCAGTTATCAAAACTGTTATTTTTCTATTTGATATTTACCAAGAATGGTTTGACAAAATTTCAGATTCAATCAAATTATTTCCCATACTTATGTAAATTATTTTCTACACAATATCGTTTCTATTTTTTATTTAATATTACAAGAATTCTAATTGTAATATAATATTTAATCTGAACAGGTATGCATAAAACTGAATGTAACATCGTAAGGACAATAACGTAAGTCCAATGATTTCATGATAAATATAGTTGATTAATTTAACAAAAGAATAATATAATATCTTTTAATTAAGTAACTATACGCGCGTTAGTAGAGAAATGTGTTTGAAAAGAAAAATGAGAGAGAGAAAAAAAAGAAAAAACAGGGAGAGATGTCGAACCCCTCTTACTGTTCAAGACTGCCACTCGAACGAGCTAAAACGAAGGGGTGAAAAACATTTGAGGATCTTTCTCTCGTAAGTCGTGGCACATTGACGAGGAATAGAAGCGTTAAGAAAGCTTCGTTGAAACGAACTTCGAACGAGAGGAAATATATTTAATGGAAGGGGTTTACGAGGGAAGAGGGTTAAAAAGAAAGAGAGAGAGAGAGAGAGAGAATGTATCGAACGAATCCTGACTTAGACGTACGATCTCTTTCGTGTATCGAAAAGGCATTTTTTCAAATATCCTTCAAATACGAACAAGGAAGAACAAATAGAAGAAGAAGAAGAAGAAGAGGGTGGGGGTGGGATAGGAGAAAAAAAAACGGAGTAGTTGTCCATCGTTTTAAACTTTTTTCCTGTCGTGGTCTTTGAAATTACAAGGGTTGCCTACCCACCCTCTCTCTCTCTCTCTCTCTCTCTTCAGTGCTTGATTCCAACGCTTCAGAGTTTAAGAGTTGGAAAAAAAACAAGAAGAAGAAGAAGAAGAAGAAGAAGAAGAAAGAAAAGAGGAAGAGGAAGAAGGAACCTTTCGAAGTTTTATTTTTCCCCAAAGAGCTTTAAAAGTGGTCCGATTAACTCGGAATTACAAATTTTCTTCTTTTTTTTTTTCATGATTCATGTAATTTTTTTTGTAATTTTTTTTTTTTTTAATATCTTTGAATTCACGAATAATTTAAATGCAAGTAAGTAATGAAGTTGTTTTTTTTCCGCGAATCCTTCCAGCTCATTACGCGAAAGTTTTCATATCGATTAATTATAGGCTGTTGTCAGCCATAGCAGATGTCGGTGAGCGAACCCTAAAGAACATCCTGATTCATGAGTCTTCGAGAGAATATGAGGAGAAAGGGAGGGACAAACCCCACGGAATGGTACGATTAAGGTCGTTGACCTTCGTAAGGGGTTCCTCCTTCGAGACGCTTCCAAGATGAAATGTTAACAATATTTTTTAACCGTAATTATGTTCAATAATCCTAAATGAATAATCAATCCAACAAATTTCTATTATAATAATCATAATAATTAGAAAATTCAACCAACGACAAAAAAAATACAACCCAATCTTCATATAATTAAAAAAAAAAAATGTAAAAAGAATAAAAAAAAATGTGGGGGTAGAAATTTAGGTGGAGAAAGAAAAGAATAAAAATAAAAATAAAGAAAGGAAGGAAGCAAAGGAAGGAAGGAAGGAAAAGATTCGCAATTAGGCCACACCTTGCCTACTTTCGGAGAGTGCATTGACCCGTCGGAGGAGGGTGTAATCGTTCCCTGAGGGACTTTTCCTGGGGGTTGGCACCTGCGCACAAGCGGAATTACGTGTTCCACGTGGCCGCCACGTGGTCTCGGAGAACCGAGGAAAAGGGAAGGAAGAAAGATCGCGAAGCGACGGTGGTGGATAGGCTGAGGAGGAGGGAAGGCGGCAGGNGAGGGAGGGGTAGGGCTCACTCCGGAAAAAGGCAGTCTTCGAGGGGATGAGTATCGACCAAGGGCAAGGGCGAGAGCATGCGTAAACGCTGCGCAACGGCTTCTACACAACGACTTGTCCAAAACGTTCCGAATTTCTCCTTTAATCTTATCGACCATTTATTTTATTTTTTTTTTTTTTTTTTATATATATTTATTTCTTTTTTTTATAAATAATTGAGTAAAAATATTATCTCAAGGATTGGCATTTCTTTTTTTGAATTATATTCTATTTGAATTTAATCACGAATTTTGAGTTTATAAATCAAACATCTCGTAGAAATATTTTTAAGCAATAGTTTTGACTTTTATCATCGACACTTGTATTAAACGTTTAAACATTTTCCTAGATTTTGAAAGAAAGAATAAAGAAAAAAAAAACAAAAAATGATAAAGAAAATATTTCTAGGAACAAATATATATATATATGAGTATAATTTGTTGTTGATTTCCGGCAGAGCATTCGTGCTTGAAGTTAACGCGCACGTCAAATTGGCTCGGCACGGTTTTGGACAGCCCTGACTATTCGTATCGAGCGGCAATGCCAAGGGCAAGGGCGCCCTTCCCCCACCCGTTCCGACGAACCTGCACACACCCCCATTTCTCTCTTCCTCGTTCTCTCTTCCTAGTTCCTCCTGGAAACACGCACATTCACGCACTTATGCCAGCCACGTTTCGCTTCGTTCGGTTTTACTATACGTGTGCGCAAGTCTCGTTTGGGTTGTTGTTCGGTGCTTGCCCGTTCGATCATTTACAAACGTTTCACAATATTTCTTTTTTTTTTTTTTTTCAAGTATATTTTACGATATCAATCCCTGTTTGTTTTAATTATCATTCAGATTTGAAAGAGCATACAAATGAAATCTGCTAAGCAGCAACAGCAACAGCAACAGCAACAGCAGAAATTGTAGAAAAGGGGTGAACGGGAGATAAGAGGGAAAGGGACGTTCGTCGATCGGAGAAAGCCACGACGTTCGGGTCTCTCCTGGGGTTAACGTACTCTCTCAACATTATGGCGTCGTCTTGCAACCAACGATGATGTTTCTCTGCCATTACGCAAAAGCCAGTATAGTAGCAACTAGCAACGCCACGCGACGTTTGGACTTTGATTCTGTACGAACAAAAAATAAAACTAACAAAAAAGCTGAAACTCGTTGCTAAACGAAGAAAAGAAGAACATTTCGATCATCTACTTGGTTCACTGCAAACTTTCTATTTGCTTGATTAAGGGATGGAAGTAACTTTCATCTCTTATCAAAATTCATTCCATTTTTGTTGATCTTGTATTTTTTTTTTTTTTTGTTTTATTTTGATGGGAGYTCGACCCGTTGACGACGTTGTTGTTCTTCTCTTCCGCGTATTAAATAATTACGGAGGTGGTTGGTGATCGAACATAGAAAGCGTAGATAAGTCATCATATTTGTCAGGGGTTCTCAAAATGATTTGAAACACGAATCACGTTCCCTCTTTAGACGACTTTCTAGATTACGTTGAATAACAACTTGCGATTCGATAATCTTGATTATTATCATTATTGGAAGAACCTCTTCGGTGGAATCAGGAAGCGAGTTTGAGAGCCTCTGGCCAAAGAGAAAGTTGCGACCGACATATTTCGCGTTCGCGGGACCGTGCCGATGTGTTTGTAACTCTTTGCGATGCTAGAAGACGACGTCGTGTCTTTAAAAACAGACGGAAGGATTGATTAGTATTTATGCTTTCAAACAAATCATTTCTTTTCTTTTCCCTTTCCTTTCCTTTTATTTTCTTTTTATCCACCATGATTGTATACAAAAAAAAAACAACTTAAGATTTACTTTTCAATATCGCGTTATTTCTTATAGAAATACACCAAAAAAAAATGGAAAGGTGCATAGACATTAACCCTTAAAGTGCACACTTGGTAAAAGTTAGTTAAAGTGCACCACTGTGGGTATTTTACACCCCCAACGTGTTTGAATGCGTCTCCTGAAGCCGCTATTTAATATTTAAAAGTAGTTTGATACATCTTTTTTAAAATAGAATAGGTTTTATACCCATCTCAATTAACACTAGATGACACTAGACAAATAACCCATTTTTTCGAATTCAGTACCGTCGTTTTCGAGAGATCCAAAATTTGTTGGGATGTCAAACGCCCCTCATGTGTACTTTAAGGGTTAATCCTAACAGTTAGATAGACTCGACGTTATCTTTTTTTTTCATCTTCATTATCTACAAACTTCTTGGATAGTTCTTCTCGTAATCGAATGGAATTGTGACCTCTCTCTCTCTCTCTCTTTCTCTTTTTATCTTTCTGTTGTGTTAATGCGTGCGAACCAGATGCCATGAGCCTGGATTCTTTTGCTATATCTAGTTATACTAATCTCTCGGCCAGATCAGAAGCAACCGCGTGCTCGTAACGAGTGTAACTTTCGAACGTGAGAAAATGATTCCATCCAGCTTCTCTTCTCTCTTTTTCTCTTCTTCTTCTTCTCTTCTTCCGTCTCGTTAGCCTATTTATACGAAGTGTCGCAAGTTAAACGGTGAATCGAGATTTACAACGTCATGAGATTCCAACGTTAATTAATCCTTTCGACGTTATCGATTGAAAATTGCAGCCTTTCTATTTGCTATTTCTATTCGATAACTTTTTTTCAATCTTTTTATATCTGGCAATATAATATTTCGACGGGTAACAATGGCGGGATTTGGTATTTGCGGCAATGAACTTTCGAGTTCCTATAATACCAGTTAATAATAATAATAATAATAATAATATAATATTTTGGTAATTATAAACAAAATTCACATTGAAATTATATGATAAAAATTAGAAATGTATTATTTGAAATAATAATTAATTGTTCATTTTGAACGACGTATAAAATATAATCGGCTAATAATCTTTCCAGTGAATTTCGTTTACGACGATGTAAAAGTGAATTGTGTCGTCGTGATGAGAGTAGTAACGAAGACAGCAGGCCAACGGTAAACTAGCAGAACGACTTTTCCGGTGAAGGAACGAATAGAAGTAGTAGAAGTAGAAATAGTAGTTGGTAGTAGTAAAAGAAGAAGAAGAAGAAGAAACTACGAGCCATGACGCGTTCACTTTCGCTGCAAACCGATCCCGTTGGATTCGAGACGTTCGGTCTTGCGCGCGTGCCTAAACGCGTGACACGCATACGAGGTCGTAATTATGACTATGCCGGAGAAAGAATTGTCTCGTGTTATGTGGAGCACGAACGGTTCTATCTTAACGTCTGTTTTTTTTTTGGTTTTTTTTTTTCCATAAATTTGCACCTATCCCATAATTTCCATAACAATGAAAATATCGGTTATTAGCAATATTACGAAATTCGCGTCAATTGACAACAATATCCACGTATTCATTTGAATGATGAAACTAACTGCTTTTTTGTTTGAAATAACCTATAGAGGGAGAACTCAAAGGAAGGATAAATCGATCCTTGATCGTCCGTTCAATGACTGACCGATCGGCCCTGACTTGTCACCGCGAATTACATTGCTAATAGTTAAAGACTGGTTTTGACTATTATATCGTATTATACATTGTAAACTCCGTGCGTACTTTAATCGCAGCGAGTTGCACGCTCGCAATCGCAATTGCTCGATGCAAGTGCAAGGTAGTGCGCCCCGTCGGCTTGTAATCGGTAGAAACGAGCGAAAGTTATCTTACGTCACTCCTACGTACGACGCGTAATAAACGTTCAAAACGCCGTTCACGAGAACTCTAATCCTCCCATAAGTCTAGATAATATTTATACACCTCTTTATCAACTTTTATATACACGGTGTTTTGTAATTACACCTATTACAGAGTCATCAAATTACGTACAATACTTTAGCAGTAAAAATAAGCATTAGTTATATATTTATATCGGGTTGGATTGGTTTAAATAAAAAAAAAGATTACTACAAGAGGAAGATAGAATGAAATCGATCGGAAATATCGCATTTGCATTATTACGAGAATCTTAGCTTTTATATTCATAATATTCTCGAAAGAGACCGTAAATCAGAAATTTTATCGATGGAAAAAGAGAATGCGGTCGTTTTTTTAACCACTCGAAAAAAAAAACAAGAGAAACAAGCGTGTGCATTCGACTAAAAGAGGAAGAGAGAAGGATAGGCGGAAGAGAAGGTCATAGGTCACGACTCGAACCTCGAGAAGATGAAAGATATTTCGTGGCTTTGGTATCTCTCTACCACCTGGCTGGTGGGTGTATAGTATTGGTAAAACAACGTTCCCGCGAAACGTTGTGAACGGTGCTTAAAATGACCCGTCACGAAGTAACGACCCGGAAGCGATAAACGCGCGAGCGAGGTCGAATCCACGGTCGATAAGGAGGTCGAGTAGAGTACACCGACTAGAGCGAGTTTTTCCCTACCATCCCCTTCCATCCCCCTTCCTTCCTTCTTTCCTCTTCTTCTCTATTCTAGAGTATATTTGCCAGCGTTGGATCCGACAGATAATAATCGAACCGAACGATCCTAGACGCTTGCGATGCATTATTTTCAGATGATGCTGATACCGGAAGATTGCGAGATCCTACCAACAGACGATGATATTTCATTTCCTTCACTTTCCTTCTGACCTGAATAATGACGAATACAGGAAGAGCTTGCTTGTACTCTATTATGGATCCCTAACAAATATTATATGTAAACCTATATATATCTACGAAATCCTTCCTTGGATCATTCCAACCTAAAGGAATGAAGAAATTTCGCTAGAGTTAATTGTTAGCTTTTGCGTGTGAACGTGGCTTAAGAGGTGTACGACGACGAACACACGATGTTGCAATGGCCCAGAAGCGGTAGCTAGGCGAAGGGTCAAAAACACCGAGCGGCACAGTTTCTAGGCCATGCACTGCTATCTATAAACCCCTGCGAGCTTCTCTGCCCCCGCATACCCCGCCAACCCGCCTCGCGAGGTTCTCTACCTACACCATCAACATCATCACCACTACTACCACTACCACCATTACCATTACCATTACCATCATCGGACCTAGTCTACCTACGTGTGTTGCACTCATGCGCATTTACGCACACACACACACACACACACACATGAACATAGCGTACACGTTATACTATCGTGTCGTGTCGTGTCGTGTCGTGTCTTTCTTTTTTCATTGGCTTGCTAGCTTTGCTTGCGCACCAATCTTTCTCTTTCTCTTTCGTTGGTCGTAAGTGTTTGTCGTGTACCCATGTCACAGTCCCACGAAGCAAGGTGGACTCCTACCCGCAATGTATGCTAAGCCGATATCTTCGAGTTGAAGATAGAAAACCGGCGCGTACTGCGCACGTCCACCACTCTAAAATAGAGAGAGAGAAAGAGGAGGGAGGAGGAGGGTGGAGGGTGGAGGGAGCTTTGATATTTCCGTTTCCGTGAAATGCCAACCCAGCCTGGATTAACTTTAAATTTCGCAGTACGCCCACAGAAACTACGATCTCGTTCCAAGATATTTCAAATACTCATCGAGAAACCCTTTTTGATCGATTTCTCTTATTTTTGTTTTTTTTTTTTCTTTTTCAAACTTCGGAAACTTTTCTTCCACGCAAAAATATAACTAACATTAAAATTGAATAAATAATCTTTTAAGGGCAAGGTAAATATACACCACCCTTCTATCACTTCCTGATCGATTTTCTTTTCGTTATAAATTTATTTGGCCCTTAGATTTTGGCCCTACCTTGAAGGAAATAGTTTTTTTTTCGTCGAAACAAGTCGTAATGTATATACGTATGTATAAATATATAAGCGTTTGAATATAAATAAAGTAAGTCTTTCGACGAGATGGATGTTTCGCTAACGTAAGATGCATGCAAAATGCATGACAGAAAGAAAGAAATAATTAAAGAGACGAGGAAGGAAGCAAAGGAAGGAAAGAGGGAAGGTGAAAAAAAAAAGTGTACTCCGTACATATGGCCTCGAGTAATTCGGCACTTAAACTTGACAATGGATCGTCGAATGCGTGGACTTGAAAGGTGAAAATAATTTGATAGCCGTGCACGCACCATTACCCGGGTCGCTTGCTTTTTCGGTTATACAACATAGCTCAAGCGCACATACACATACACATACGATCGTGTACCAAGTGCATATATATGTGTTGTGTACGGGCGAATCGTCGAGTGTGATCGCTCTCTCTTCCGCAGTGGTTCTCATTCGATTTCAAACTTATTTTCCCATAGAAATCAAATGTATGATTTCTTCAACGATTCCAAAAGACACACTGAAGTCTTACATATGTATAGTCGATATAGAAAGATGTTTGTATGACTTTTATGATAAATGTTATAGACTCGTTCGTGATACGTAATAATCAGAGAGCTCCTCGAGTCGAGTTATGCCACGATATATCGATTTACGTGCTATAACACTCGACATTATCTTATTAATAACAGTTATTATTAATGCGTATGTTTGTCGAGTTGTAGGGTGACGAAACTATTATGTAACCAAGTATAATAGTAAGTAGAATTCAAGAAGAAATAAGAACAACTAAATAACATATTGTTAGCGATATCGTCTAAACGAAAATCAATCTCCTTCTCCTCCTTCTCCTCCTATTACCAATCTCACGTCACGTTTAGAATTATTCCAAAAATATATATATATATATCTCAAGAAATTATTATATTCTTTGGATCATCGTGTAAGATGATTTAACAGGTCGTAGCAAGTAAAAATATCCTAACTAACTCCGTGAATGGTTTTATAGCTAACCTAACTAACGACTTTCACTTACAAGAACGAATTCACTTCCTGAATCAGTCGAGCAACGAACAACAAGTAAGCAACCGTGATTCTAGGACCTACGACGAGAAGGAAAACCCATAAACCGGATTTTTTTTTGATGTAAGAAAAAAAGAAGGAACAAAATCTGTTCTATCAAATGAATTGATCAAAAATTAATTTTATCTCGTTCGTTTGATTATTTGTTTTTTTTTCTTTTTTTTTTGGTTATTTTTCACTCTCTAACTTACGTACTCGAATAATGTTTGTTTCCTTTACCTAATGCAACTTTCGTTGTTGAGTAATCCAAATATATATATATATATATATAGGGAATGATAAATGAAGAGAAGAAAAAATATTCCTCGTCTCACCGGTTTTAGAAAATTATTCATTTGATTAAGAGTTAAATCGAAAATTGGTAGATACATATGTGTGTTGTTGTTGCTTTTAAACTCCAGGTAGGTATCAAGATTTTTCCTCTAATTTAAAAAAAGAAAAAAAAAAAGACAAAAAAACAGATGTGTGCAGATCACACACGGTAGAAGTGAAACCTTCAAAGAAAATCAAGCTTTTGTAATACAGTGCCATTTATTGAAAGAACCTTACAGAACCTAGATAACCTCTAAATAAAAATTGTGCTATGTGCTAAGTTGGAAAAAATCACGTGTGAAATAAAATTAATTTCATTCAGATAAGTTGAGTAGTTTCGGAATTATTAGTTGACAAACACATATTGTGACACTGAATTTTTATTTATAGAATTTGATTAATTAATTAATTAATATATAGAATTAAACTAGGGGTGCCCCGCCACGCGTTGCTGAGTCCGAAGACAACGAATTACCTTATACCGCCATCTATTAGAATATTATCGAACTAACAGAGATAATCATGACTCTTTGTTAATAAACAAATAATATTGCGATTATAAATTGAGATATAAACTATTCTATCTTTCAAATTGGATGAAACTGCACACAGTGTGCAAAATTTGATTAAAAACGGTTCAGTAGTTTAGGAGTCCATTGCGGACAAACAACGTTACACCTAATTTATATAGAATTAAATTATATATTTGTATTTGATTAATTAATTAATTATTTTTGTTTCATCGGGGTTTCACGGTTTATTCTATTTCACGATGTTCAAATTACCCTGATTTTAAAGAGGTTTTCACTTCAAAAACATGAAGTTCGACGTGACACGTTCTTACTCGGTAGAAGTGAAGGAGTTAAACTTTCAAAAGTCACGAGAAAGTTATCTCGTATAATAAGTCAACAACATTCTCGGAGGTCGAGTTTAAAACCTATTTTGGTAGCATCGCACTTGGTCGAATGATTATGTAATGGACGTCTTGCAAGAAAAAAAAAAAAATACGTCGGATGATTCAAACGGAATATTGCGTGTGTGTGTGTTGTGGGTGTAGCAKAGATATCTGTGGGAGAATTAGCGCAGGTAAAAAAAAACAAACAAAAGAAAATAAAAAAAAAAGGAGAACAAACCATTTCATCCCGTGAGAAAAAAAACTTCCGTTCATTTCAAACGTTTCTTTATTTTGCATTAGTAAAAGCCTTACGATGCTTTTTTTCATTTATGACTATCGTTTAGTATGTTCGATTATGCCAAATAATAGAAAAACACAAAAAAAAGATGACAAATATTTGTTTGATTCAGAGCAAGTCCGAGGGAGGATTTGTGCGTTCGAAACGAGAGGGAGAGAGAGAGAGAGAGGGGTCATCATTTCACTTCCTGTTACGTAACACAATTAAACGTTCATTTAATAGTAGCAAAGTAGTCGTCTCAACTACGAACTATAGTAATAAAAAGCGTCGTTATTATCACGAATAAAATAAAAAAAAAGTACAAGAGAAGTAAGCGAGTAAGGCAAATAGGAAGGGGGAGTGGGAGGGAAGTGTAACGGAGAAAGTGTAACGACGTTAAATAAAAAAAAAAAAAGAAACCGATTCCAAACCGATAAATTTCTACACTCATTTTTTGTCCTTTCGATAAACGACTTCGACTTCGACTTCGACTTTTCCGCGTATAATTATGCTCTGTGTTACGTGTGTTTTATCTCAAAGGAAGGAAGGAAGGAAGGAAGGAAGGAAGGAAGGAAAGAAAAGGAAAAGAAGAAATAAATAAATGATGAAAAGAAAGAATAGAAAAAAAGAAAAAAAATGAAAGAGGTTTACTTTCGCAATTGATTTTTTACGTTAGCTCAAAGTTCGATGTTAAATACGTAAGAGCTTTCACGTAGGATAATCACTGTCATGTACTATGGTAGAGGGTATACTTGTAATAGTTGGGTGACATTTTCAAGAGATTGCTTCCTCATATACGTAATCCAATTATACAGCGATTACCAAACTCATTTTTCGTTTATTTAAAAAAAAAAAAAAGAAACAACTTGTGTGGCGATCTCTTTTGAGAGATAGATCAATCTAGGATTTGATTTGAAATCAAATTCGAAAAAGTTAGAATAATCTTCTTCAAGAGATAAATGAGAATAATAATAAAAGGATGATCAAAGAAATAAATAATGAGAATAAAAAATTTCTTAGAGGAGGAGGAGGAGGAGGAGGAGGAAAGAAAGGAGGAGGAGGAGGATTGAGCATGAGCTTTGCTGGTACGCTGCCGGGATAGTTTCACTAGTTGCGTAACGGTAATGGTCCGCTCGGTGTCGGCCATTACTACTGACGCTTAGACGACTTGCAGTCAGTCAACACAGTCAGCCTGCTTGCCCCTGTCTTCTTTCGTTTAGAGAGACTAACGCGAGAATCGACTAGAAAGTTGCATGTTCTAAAGAGAGAGAGAGAGAGAAAGAAACACTGGGATAAAATAAGAAAATGAATAAAACAAGGTACAAGGAAGCGATCGAATTCTTCTTCTTCTTCTTCTTCTTCTTCTTCTTCTTCTTTTTCTTCCATGGAGATCTTATTGGGACAAGTATTTATCAAACCATTTAAGCTATTTTATTTCTATTGATTTTTGTTAAGTGTGAAAAAAAACATTAGTAACTTTGTTTCCGTGATTGTGTTGCGTTTTATAGTTGAGATGTAATATTTCAATGTATAATCAAAGTTGATGCAACGTAAGATGAAATTTCTTTGAAAGTGCAAAGAGAAGAATAAATTAGGAATAAAAAGAAAAGAAAGAGAAGAAGAAGAAGAAGAAGAAGAAGAAGAAGTAGAAGAAGAGATCGAGAATGGCATGAACGGCCAACCCAAACGTTGTCGTTGCAGTCGTCGTCGTTGTCGTCGTTGTCGTTTGTATTGGCTGAATGATGGTGTTGCGCAAACGTCATCGAAAAGTTCATGATACAAAGTCATGTTACGAAAACGGCGAATGACGCGAACCAACTTGATACATACACGTTTGAGACCTATGTACACCAATCTCGTTTCATTCGAATGGAGAAAGAGATCTAATCTTTTTCTATCGGTGAACGCTTAATGCTAATTCGATACACGCCCATAAAATAATAATAACGAATCGTTAGAACTCGGATAAAATTCAAATGGCAAATCATATTTCGCTTAGTCAGATTTTTCTCTATTTGTTTAGTTGCAACTATCGCATTTTATCTTTTGTAGGTTGTAGTCATAGTTTTTACTCGCAGCATTGCAACTAAATGCAATGCAATTCCTTGTTGCCATCTCTATCCATCTCTATCTCTATTTGTTACCTTTTTTTTTTTTTTTCTTTGGTGTCTCTCAGTGTTGTTGGAGCACATACTCGAAGCATGCTAAGCGCGAGCACCGAGCGATTCACCTCGCTTGGCCTAAATAAACAACCGAGAATACATCGACCAACGACTATCTCTCTCGGAACTCTATGCCGACTTCTCCTACTACGTTTATACGAGTAGTCAAAGTTAATTAGTATCCTATCAAAAGACCGGAAACGATCCTGTAACTGAAACAATATTTCTTTCCCTCCAAAATTTTACACACCTATGTCATACGAGGAGTTTAATCAATCTCTACTTTATATAAATGCAGATACACGTTCGTATGTTTAAATGAGAGTAAGAGAGAGATAGATTCTTGTTCGTTAACGAGAACAATTAGAGTTGAAAAAGAAGAGTAGTAGTGTCTTATGCTTGTTCACTCGCGATTACGTAAAAGGTCGGCGATTAGAGTCGACAAACTGCGAAAGGAACGTTCGAGTATTCTATGAAAGAGAGAGAGAAAGAGAGAGAAAGATAGAAAAAAATAAGGCGGCGACTTAACGCTATCTTTATCATTTATTTTTCTACCTATTTTTCGAGGTATCGGGGAAACTTTTTGTCTGGCCTACTTCGTTATCATCTTCGCCGTAGGCGATTTGCGCCGCTTACTCGTCATCGTCATTGTCGTCGTCGTTGTCGTCGTCGTCGTCGTCGTCGTCGTCGGCTGAGAATGCATTTACCTCCCCCACTTATTCCCTTTAGATCTTAACGAGTTGTCATTGAAATTGTTCAAGATCTAGTGCACAAAATTGTCCTAGAATATTTCTCGTCAAATTTGTCATTTAATTCTATTGGTCAAGATTTTGGAAGAAAATAAAAAGAAAAATAAAAAAGAGAATAATGTGGATAAATATGATCGTCATTTCGAAGTTCGTGAGGATAAAATAGAAAAGTAAAAGAAAAAAGAAATTCAAGAACGGTGTCCTTATCCTTTCCATCAAGGACTCGAAATGCACGATCGTTGTTGGATGAATAGACAAGCGACTAGATAATGTCAGCAGAGTGAGAAAGAGGGAGAGAGAGAGAGAGAGAGAGAGAGAGTGATAACGAAAGGGTGGGGATAGAAGTGCAGCATAGTGACTATGACCGACGTTCTCTATCACTCTCATTGGGTGAGCAAGTACGCGTGGAATCCTTGCCAGCCTTCTTTAAGATACTAAGAAAGAGAGACTTGTCAGTGACACTCTATGTTGACCCCAGGAGGCAGCTGTATATATCGAGGCCGTCACGACGACTTCTGGAATGAGACTTCAACTCGCGCTAGGTGAACGTTTTTTCCCTCTCATTTCTCGAGATTCAAGGATTCCAAACACTACTTGACCCAGATCTTCGTTAAACTTCGACCAAGCGCGGCGTAAACAACTCTCTCGGTAGTACTATTTCTAAATATATTAATGCATACTTGCGAATTCTAAGTAATCGAACTAACTAACTTTGCCTAAAATTGCTATAAACTTTATCTTATCATTTCTGTTGTTTTTGTTTTTTGTTTTTTTGTTTTTGTTGCCCATGCAAATCATTCCATTTTACCCTCGATGATGAAAATCCTAACTTATTCCCTAGGATCGTTGTCGAAGACCTCTACTATATTTGTTCTATCTTTGTTAAATAAAGTTATTCGTGGTTGAAGTTCGAAGGATGGTAAAAAGAGAGGATGGTTCTTTGTAAGTAAGCCTTGACGAGAGAGACTATCCCCCATGATCCACATCATCGCCTCCCTCTTTTCTAACCAAACGGGAGGAGAACCCTTCATCAATCGGATCACAAGTAGAGCGTGCACATCGCCTATTGCCAGAGGAGGGTCCTTCTTCTTTTGCTCTCTTAATTCTCTTCACGAACAACAACAACAACAAAGTCTTTTCTATTAGTTCTTTATTCCTATGAATCGTCGTTCAACATTGAAAATCGTAATTAATTAACGATCGTCAATTAAATGTAATAAAGGAAAATCATTTTTTTTTTCAAATTACATTTGAATAGGTAATATGAAAATGTTAGCAAAAGGGGGGCACTTCGTTTTAACTTTACGCTCTTGATTTTGTCTAGTATCCTAGCAAAGAGAGAACGTTATTCCGCAGCAAATGGACGCGCATGCGTGTAAAAGACGTCGCAACGAGAGTTACTACTACTTATATGTACGCTTAGTATAATCAAATAAATTACCGAGTATTTTATTCGTGTCTATTATACAGATTTTGGCACGAAACTACAATATTATTTCAAATGAATCGATGATTTGATTATTCGTCTAATAAATTCATTCTATTTATACATAAACATTATTTCAATACTCGTTATTGAAACCAATTACGTATAATGAACAAATAAATTCAATAAAACCATCCAATAAACTAAACCTTCAAACGTAAATAAAAACAAATACAAACAAACTGTATATCGTTAATTCTAATATTTCAATGATTCCACGTACATACATAACGCGTATCGAGAATAGAAATGGAAAGTTAAAGCTCGGGGTTCTAGGTAATACGTTCCGTGCCTGTTGTTAGTTGCTCCTAGACTTCGTATAGCATTAGATAGAGCAAAGAGATTGTACGCGTAGGCGCATATATATATACACGCATGCACACGTTATACAAAGTTCATGTGTGTGTGTGTGTGTGTGTGTGTGTGTGTAAGTAACGAACACAGTCGATGGGAAATCGCTTTTGAACTTGTGTGCGAGAGAGAATATAACGTATGCGAAACGAACAGAGCGAGTGAGAGTAACGGTTGAGGTTGGAGGGAAGAAGACAGGGTTGTGTTGGAGTTGTGACGAGGGAGGGGAAGAGAGTTAGGTGTAGTATCGGTCATTACCTCCAGCCAGTAACTGGGTCAGTCGTCACAGCGCCTCGGTTCGCTCACCGGCCGTCCATTCGCAGCCTTCTCTCTCCCTCTCCTTTCCCTCCCCAGTTCACGTTGCCTCCCCCTTTCGCGTCGATTCTCTCCTCTCTCTCTCTCCCTCTCTCCCTCTCTCCCTCTCTCCCTCCCTCTCTCTCTCTCTCTCTCTTTCTGTCTTTTTTCTCGTCGAAAGCTTCCACGCGATTCTCGAAAGGACGGTAGGAAAGTTAGACCTTGGATTCGAAAACGTTTTGCTCGTATTTCTCTCTCTCTCTCTCTCTCAATGCTTTTTTTAAAAGCACACATAAACACACATGTAATACGTGTTTGGTGTAACAACGTAGGAATTTTTTTATTGTTGTTGTAAAAAGAGATTCCAAAAGGTTTTTGTTGTTGACGTTTAGAAGAGAGAGAGAGAGAGAGAGAGCGAGATCGACTATGTTAGATTACTTCAAAGAGTTGGTCCATAGAACATTTTTCTAGAATAAATAGGACAAAGAGGGGGGTGGAGGTGGAGGGTATCGTAAGAGATTTTTTCTAGATCTATCGATAACTCGAAGTCGATCCTTTTTTTTTGTTATTCGATATTTCGTTGAGATAAAATATTTGATAATTCCGATGATACACATTTGTCATCGTTTCTAAGAAAGAAAAGGATAAGAATAGGAAATATATTCTGTTTGAATAATGTATAGGGGGAAAGATGCGCATGATCCACGTGACGAGATTGGTTCACGTTACGTAGGTGTGCATCTAATGTACTTTTGTTACGTAATCTACGCTTCGAAGGGCAAAACACGATTGAAGAAGAATCGATACCTTTTAACGATCAAATAAAAAAGATACTAAATTTGTATTATCATTTTAATATGATGACAAATACAATCGAATGAATTTCGTAAGCGACGTATTTATTTGTTCGATCGTTAACAAATTGAGTTGGCCCTTTTCCTCTTCCCTCAGTCGGCAACGACAAAGCGTCGCGACGCGACTAGGAAAAGTTCGACAATGTAGTCGAAGAAGCTTGAATACGCGCCAGGCCGCGTCTTTATTTGCGACACGCGCGTCGTTTCGATGCGGTACAAGTGCCAAATAAACTCGTGAAATAAGATAAAATGTTCGGTTGGTTCGTTGGATGGTTGGTTCGTTGGATGGTTGGTTCGTTGGTTGGTTGGTTGGTTGCTTGCTTGCTAGCTTGCTAGCTTCCACCCCCGGGCGTCATCTTCGATCGAGATTGACCCAAAAACCTTCGAAGGACGCCGAGAGTAGGTCACCAGTGTGAACGTACTCTCTGCCGGAAATGTCCTTTTCGTTTAGTTCTTTTCAAACGGATGAATAACACAAACAACCAACAAAACGCGTTCGTTTCTCTATTTTCATTTGATAATTCAAATACATACCAGCATCATTTTCTTGTCTACGTTTTTTGAATCATTAATAAGGAATTAAGTTAAATAGGATCGATAGGAGTGATTGATCGATTGTCGTCAAAGATTACATAAATTGAAAAGAAAGTCGAGCAAATGTTATTCGACTAATCGAAATCGTGACAAACAGAATCTATCGGTTTAGGGATAACGTATAGGGACATAGGTCGAAATTGCGAACGGTTCGCGATTAACGCGTCATGGCGTTGCATATCGGGTATTACGTGGAGCATTCTGGGGCAAAGGTTGAAGAACGCTGCCACTACCACCACTACCACCACCAGCACACCACACCACTACCACCACCACCAGTAGCAGCACACCCTTCCTTCCTTCCTTCCTTTCTTCCTTCCTTCGCGTCACTCGACGCACTCGGCGCGTACATACACATGCGCAACCACTTTACTCTTTCCATCTTTTTCTCTTTCTCTGCTAGTTCTATTCGTTCGGAGAGATGACTACCCCTTCTCTCTCTCTCTCTCTCTCTCTCTCTCCGTCAACCTGGCAAACCAATTCTCCCTCTCTCCTTCTCTCTTTTCGTGCTTTCGTTCGACCTACCCCAATCTCCACCCTCATCGTATACCTCTCTCTCTCTCTCACTCCTCTCGTACTCGGTACACGCGACCGTCTTCTCTTGCAACAGCTGCTGCTGCTGCTTCCTGATTCAGTAAAAAACAAAACTTCTTTTTACAAAAAGATAAAAGAGAGAGAGAGAGAGAGAGAGAGAGGGAGAGCGAGAGAAAAAGAGACCAATCACAAGGACAATTATATTTTCAATAATCCTTAGTATTAATATTCTACTTGAATAAATTATTACGAAGAATAAATAATAGTTTTGTTTTTTGATAAGAAGTACTTTCAAGTGAGCTTTCCAAAAGATAAATTGGATATAATGTTATATAAAAAGATATATATCAGAGTTTGTATCGATAATAACTCGGTCGAATTTTTATCAAAGATGATTTTCTTTTTCTACTTTGACGTTTTTCTTGATCTTTTTCTTGATCTTTTTCTTTTTAGTTAGACTCCGTAAATTGGACTTCCTGCTTTTCCTTCAGTGTATCGACTTCATTAACGCTCGGACTTTGCAGGCTGCTTTCCCCAAGCTAACTCCAACGAGATACGCTTCGACGTACACAAAAATAGAACGCGACCTACCCCAACGAGTCTTCTTCCCCTCTTTCCTCTTGTTCTTTATAAATCTCTGCATCTGTTCTTCTCTCTTTCTATTATCGAAGATCTCGGTATATTCTCCCCCTCTCTCTCTCTCTCTCTCTCTCTCTCTCTTTCTCTCCCTTTGTCAATCCTTCTTCATTCAGCACCACATACACTTTTTATTCTTGTTGTTCCTCTTACTATTTTTTAATACTCTTTCCGTTTTATCTCTCGTTTTTTCTTTCTTTYCTTCTTACTTCTGTCATCTCATGTACAACGTACAGGATATATTATCTACCCTCGAATAATATCTTGGATGAAAATTGTTCCACCAACGATTGAAATTTTCTTCGGACATGGAATTGGGTCGACTCTGACCAAACTGTTCGAGGTCAAAAGGAAATAAAAAAAAAAAAAAAAAAGGAATTCTTTTTAAGCATTTCGCGATGAATGGAAGGGAGAAAAGATAGACGAATGGACAGACAGACAGACAGACAGATAAAAAGAGAGATAGATAACAAGAGAGATCAAACGATATACCAACGGCACGATTGTAAAGTGCTTTTGTATTTTCAAAAGGCGCCAAGTTAAAGGATCTCCTTCGATTTCATTTATTTCCGTAGATTGTATTACTCGATTTACAATGGGAAAATCAAAATACTTTTAAACTCGTACTACTAGTTCGAGGTGCATTAATCATTGCCAATGATAAAAATCGTTCGAGTATATCGAAGCCTTGAAAAATAGGAAAAAAAAAAAGAAAAATATGTTATTGCTCATTCCGACGGAACAAATAGCAGCAGTAGCAACACCGTGTCAAGAAAACATATATGCTTTACGATTAGATTTGAACAATGCTAGGATGCAAAGGATGGAAAGAGAGAGAGAGAGAGAAATAGGATATATACGAGTGTTAGTAACGAAACGAGTTGGCTAGAGTCGGTTTAATAAAACATCTATTTCGGTTAGCGCTTCTAAAGCAGCTTCTTCATCGAGTTGCGGTGCGGTGCGGTGCGGTGCGGAGCGGTGCGGTGCAGTGCGGTAGGACGCGGCACGACGCGAAGAGGGTCGAGCTACAATGCATGCTGACCCATATTCGGGTCGTTGCTATTTCAGATCCATCCTTTCCATAGAGGAAGGTCGTCGGACTACGTGTCGAGCGCTGCTGGTTACGTAATCGAGCCTCGTTTTTAGCGCCCGCCTCGAAAACATGCGCTCTTCGTCACTGCCTTTCGTTCCGAAGAGAAGGAAAATCAGTGAGGCGCACCAGGGTGAGATGCTTGGAGGGGAATAAGGATGATAAAAAGAACAAAAAGAGAAGAAATAATACATAATGGCATACACAAGAACGACGATCGTTGCTGTGACGGCAAACTACGTACATCCTTTTACGTGATAAAAAAAGGGTCAGCTGACAGGAAACGTTACGCGAATCTAACATTTTCGACATTTTCACAAGATTTTCTTTTGGTTTTACCATCAAAGTCTCGTTATTTAGATGATGCGTGTTCTTACTTCGTTGTCAAATATCGTGCTCTTCGATGCTACGAATACACGTCTGACCATTATCAGTTTTTACTACTTAACAGAACGAGATACTCGTTCGTTGCGATTAAATCCGCATAAAATGCGAATGATCGTTTCTAACTCCTTACGTTCAAGGTTATTAACGGTGAAAGAATGATTTTTTACTTTTTTACAGTTTATTCGCATACGAGAGAATATCATAAAACATATTATTGTACACATATAGGTAAATCCATGCATGTATATTGTAAGTTTCTCTCGATCGCAACTCACTGGCCTCTTTTAATCGTCAGCTACTCACATATTACGGATCAACACTGTAGATAACGCCGATGGCTATCGGATATCACGCTTTCGTCAACGATTTCACGCTTCCCCGAACAAGCAAGTCGATCGTAAGTATCGTAACACGTCGATGTGCGGGAACGATAAAGTACGGTCCTGCCCTGGTTTTACCTTGAACGTAGGCCTTAAAGACCATAATCTAGGAAAACTAGTTTGACGTGTCTCTTTGAATCGAACAGGCTAGCGCCTGTCAATGTGCGCAATGTGTAAAAGACGTGAAAAAAATGTTCAGCAAAAAGGAGATAAAGCGGAGAGGGCAAAAAATACGAAAAAGAAAAAAGAAAGAAATTACATAGAAGAAAAAAAAAGCGAAATACAAGCAGAGATATCGCTGCGAATATGCACACGCGTTCCTATCTCGAGTGCCTTCCATATTATACACTATAACTCTCGTAAATCACTATAATTAAAATGGTATCTCGTATACGTTGAAATACTAATAATAAAAAAATAAACAAGTTATTAATACATCTAGTTAATACATCTAAGAGCTGTTATCACCGAGCGCGTGTGTCGTTTTTCTCGACTTTTTTTTTTTTTTTTTTTTTTTTTTTTTTTGACTAAACACAATTCTTCCAAAGTACGACACAGATCGTCGAGTTAATGAACCGTCAACGCCGCCGCTATCTCTATCGTCAAGCGAATGATGCCACTTGGAAGATTCCCTGAAATTCAATGACGATCTATCCAACGATAAATTTGTTTCTTCGAATATTGAAAGTAAGAGAAAAAGAGAGATGGAAAAAAGGCCAAGCGAGTGCAAAAATATGACGGCTAAAATAATAGAGGAGAGAAAGAGGAAAGCGCGAATGATCATTAATCGTTCGACCCTCGCACGGGGTCCAGTGTCGTCGCATCCGCTGCACTTTCTCGGTGCAGTAGCGCTCTTTTGCAGGGTGTAGGTTACGTTTCTCTAAGGGGGACTCCAAACGGAAAGAAAGAGAGAGAAAGAAATAGAGAGTAAGAAGTAGGGGAAAAAGAATAGGAGGGCGGGAGGATCGGTGGGGATTACCCCACCTGGAATGCACCTCTTCCACTCTCTCTTTCTCATTCTGTGGCCGTTGTCGTTGCATCGGCCCCACCACGTGCTTCTTCTCTTCGTCGATTGGAGTCCTCCTCCCGGCAAGTAGAACGCAGAGAGGGACAGAGAGAATGTATGTAGCAGGGTGGTTGCACCTCGACGGCGGCGGCGGCGGTGGCGGTGATGGTGATGGTGGTGGTGGTGGCGGTGGCGACGGCGGCAACGACGATCCCCACCAATCCCTCTGGAGGTCCTTCCTTCCGTTAGAGTCTACCACCCCACCCTCGTCGCTATTCACTCCTCCTTCTTCTTCTCCTCTTTCTCCACCATTCCTCTTGGCCAGAGACTCGGTTCTCCCCACTATCGAGTCGCTCATCATGAATCGGCGGAGAATCAGGGGTTGTCCAGGCGCATGCGCGAAAATAGTAAACACTCCTCGGCTACGCACTGCGACTCGGCTTGTGGTAGGTCCAGGTCCGTATTACACACCAGCATCAGCAGCAGCACCAGCAACAGCAGTAGCAGCAGCAGCAACAGCAGCAGCAAACTAGCAGCGCCGTTGTTGCCACCGCCTACTACCACCCACCGATAATACCAATAACGGTAGTGGTACCCCAATGAATCTTAGAAATAATAATACTTACTAGCAGTCGTAGTCGTACTACTAGGAAAGAAGACATATCGAAAAGAGGGCTAAGCTATAGGAAGGACAGAGAGAGAGAGAGAGCGAGCGAGAGAGAGAGAGAAAGGGGTGCCCATGTTCGAGCTGGATGAGTTGGCAGCTCGATACTCGGTCGGGGTTCAATGCACATCATGCACACCTCCTCCTCCTCTTCTTCCTCCTCTTCCTCCTCCTCCGCTACCGTACTCATACCATTTCAACCCCTATTTCGAGCACAACGCGGATGATGCACCTCTCTCCGCATCGCTGTCGGTTTTCTCCCTTTTCTCATCCGCCTTTTGCCACCCCACGCACATAGACACATAGACGAGAGCGCGCGCGCGCGCGCAAGCACGTACACAGAACAACACATAGAAGCTCTCTTCTTGTTCCTTTTTCTTTCCCCTTCTTCTTCTTCTTCTTCTTCTTCTTTTTCTTTTTCTTTTTCTTTTCCTTTGGTTTTTTTGCTCATCTTTCCCGAGTCTCCTCCTTCTCCCACTGGTACGACCGACGTAAAGGATAAAGGATAGAAAAAGAAAAAGAAGCAATGTTTTCTCTTGGAAGAGAAAAGAGGACGACTTGCGGTGGTCAGGGTAAGAGGGAAAACTCTCCTAGAGACGCACGCTCTTCTTCGCATTACTACTGGCGAACAAACGACAAATCGTTAGTCTCCAATAATGGGCTCGTGTCTTCGAGACTTATTCTTGTATCGATCCTTTAGTTTATTATTCGATAAGCCCATTCGACGAACTCCTTTGAAATATCGATAATTCCACTTGTTCCTTGGATATCCGAAACGAAACAAATCAAACAATAATATATTATTCAATAATACTTCTTCTTCTTCTTCTTTTTCTTCTTTTTCTTCTTTTTCTTTTTCTTTAGCATTTTGATAATAAACGTGTTATCATTTCTAGATTTGAAGTAAATCGATGAAAATGTCTACCTTATCGGCCGACAAAGCCAACGCGTTTATTGCGCGAGATATCGCGGGTTAAAGACCCCTCGATGTTCGCACGTTTTTCTCTCTCAGCCCGTTCACTTATTATCGCGAAATCGCTTTAAATCCTTTCCTCCTTTTTTACCCTCCCCTCCTCCCGTAATTTTTATTACATCCATATCCATTTTCATTAAACGTCCAGCGAGAGCGATATGCCCGGTAGTTAATTCGCGTTCCTTTACGAGATCACGCCGCCATTTGTAACTCGATATTGCCAGAGATCGTTGCAACGTCAAGGTCGAAATTATGGTAGCTTTTAAAAGATTTTTTTCTTTTTTTTTCAAATTAGATATACATATGCATCTACTTTGATTATTTTTCCACGAAAATCCTTTCATTTAAATTTATTCTAGTGTGGAATAAAAGGGAATTCACGTTAAYGCGAGTATGAATAATTAATTAATCTCGTTGGGTGTTTGTGCGTTTCGAATGGATTTCATGTAGAAGTATTTTATGGCAACAGCCGTGTAACAGCCGTGACCACGCTTTGTTTCAATCGAAAGAGAGAAAGAGAGAGGGAGATCAAAAAGGGTGAACGAAATGGTACAGGGAATGGATAAAGAAGAAAAGGAGTGAAAAGGAACGGTATTGGCATGTCCTCCGGGGAATACGTACTCCTTTTCTCTGTGTAAACGACAATCCTGTGCTACGACTTATTGTCGACACCGACGAGATCACCATTTTGATACCCACTATGGAATATTCAAAGGGAAAACAAAAGTACCAACGCGAGAGCTAAAGGAAAATGAAAAATGTTCGAATTTAGCGTGTTGTTTTGACCGACTACTACTACWTCACATTATTCTTACGGATTTCGATACACACCCTTACAAAGAGAATTTGTTCGAAAAAAAAGGAAATAAGACGTACAACCCCCCTTCTCTTAAAGAAACGAGACGTCATTTTCCTCCATTTCATTTTCTTTCTTTTCTTGATTTATTCCTTTTGTTTATAACATCGCGTGAAATGCTTTTAACCCGATCTAAGAATAACAAAAGCTTTGGAAAATCGACTATTCGTTGGACAAACTCTTCAATTCCCACGTGGGTAAGAGTCTGTTATATAAGTCCATTGCATCCCCCCACACCTGGCTACCAGTATTTCCCAGGTCACGAACTAGAACTTCGACAAGCTCGTACGACCCTGGGTCCGTACTCGACGTAAACGAACTAGACGAGTTTTATATTTCTTTCTCTTTCTTTCTCTCTCTCTCTCTCTCTCTCTCTCTCTCTCTCTCTCTCTTTCTATTACTTCTTTTCTTTCATTTCCAATCGGGTGAAAAGTTTTTTCGCGATCACTTCAACCAATTCGAATCCGAAGGATAATTGGCTCCAGTGGCGATATTACGAATCGAAATACGATTAAAAGTCGTTTGCCGATGTAAACAAACTACAGGACCGAGTTTAGGATTGAGCGAGAGAGAATTACGAGAGAAGAAAAGGGAAAAAGATAGAGAAAGAGGAATGAATGCTGGTGTAGATGTTGAGCCTTCGAAAAAAAGAAGCTAGAACGAACGGAAAAGAGATGAAAATAATGGGCGTAAGAGAGAGAGAGAGAGAAAGAGGAAGAGAGGGATGAGGGAAGGAGGGAAGTATGCGTTACCTCTGCGAGGTCATTGACCGAGGGTGTACAGAGAATGGAGGGGTAATAGGAACGGGTGGTAGGAGTAGACGAGCAAATGGAAGGGGTGGAAAAGGAGAGGCTGTGCTGTGCGCACGCGACCAAACGAGTTAAAACGAGAGAGAGGGAGAACGTGGATGCAGTTGCATCGACCGACGGCTCAGCTGTGCATCAGCGTCCCTTCCATCAACCCTCCCGTCCGTACCACCCCTTTCTGCCATCGAACCCTTGCCTTCAAACGCTCCGCTCCCGGCCCGTTCTCCGTCGCGGCCCGGACCTCGCGCAACCAACGAATCGGCGACTCGCCGTCACGGGGGATGCTGCGCTGTGAACGTGACCCTCAAAATGAGAGAGTGCATTGTGTATGTATATCTATGGCACCTTCCCCTCTATTCCAGCTACCGACTACCACCACTACAACTACTACTATTATTACTATACACCTACACGAACCTAAAGGACCACGAGAAGGACTACGRCTACGATGATGATGATGATGATGCTGATGACAAATCATTTTCAAAATTACTAAGCAGATAATGCAAGCAACAAGTCTCACCTTTTTTTAATTTTATTTTATTATCTTTTTTTTTTTTGTAGTCCCTAATCGATTGTGAAGTTTCGATTAAAAGTTAATAGAAAAGAGGACTCGTCGTTGGTCTTGACGTATCGAATAGGTTGAAGTGGTCCAGTCGTTACCAACCCCCTTGGTCGTCTTCCAGTACGTTCGCCGACGCTATAAGCGCTGGTAGTAACGCTCGAAACGCCGTTGCAACCAGTTTACGAGCGGTAAACCGGTAGACTGCTGCATTATACGATATACGAGCCAGACTATATCCATAAGTCTGCTCCTGAGAGAGAAAAGGAGTGCTGCTATGGTTCGATAGAATTATTCGAAGATAAACGTCTCTTCGAGACATATTATAGAAAACGTTGAAACGCCTAATTCGAGGATTGGCAATAACATCCGAAGAATAGAATAATTACGAATGATGCTGATTTTGTCAGAATTATTTCCAGTTATGGGAAAATGTTGTATCAATGACAACATACTTATAATGCATATAGGTTTATCATTCGGTATCCCAACAGTCTACTTCACATCGAAGGATTAAAACGTAAGCTCTCGTTTTGTTTTTTAATCGGGCCCTTTGTTCGAATCGCCGTTCGATTGTCTGCGATCTCAAGTAACCTCGAGTTCTCTCGAGTAAGAAGGGAAGATTGAAAATGTGTTCGACGAACTTTTTAGGGTTACAAGGATGATCGATCCGCGCGAATCCTACGAAAGAAACAAATTAAGGGATAGACAAAAAAATATAACTCGACTGGGCGTAGATGAGTGGCGTAGGTCGGCGTTCAGGAATTGGGTCAAACTATGGACAATTATGACAGGATATGATTTAGCTTGGCTTTCTTAACCGTCAATTTCTGTATGGAGCACGCCAACGGCCATCTGCACGCTAGTATAACCTAGTAGATATAATAAAACGTGCACACGTACATGTAGAGACATGTACAGGGTTAGCCAGAACGTTAGCTCTGAGCTCGAGTTGCCCGGTCAGGGCCGGCCTTTGCCACCTACCAATATATCTATACGATTCTATATACATATACGGTAACGTACCTTTTCGACGTATTTCTACATTGCAATTTCTTCGAAAACAAATAAAGTGACGAGTCATCGTGAGTCTCGTGTTCTCCTCGTTATAAATCTTTCCAACTTTTTTTTTGTTTTCCTTTCACAATCTTTTCCTCCTTCTAAACGACCCCTTAACCCCGATTTTTCTCAATTTCGCGAGGACACTTTCTTTGGGAGAACGTTGGTACGACGACAAGAAAAAAAAAAAAAAAGAACAAATATGATGTAACAAAGCTTGCGTGTAGTGAGTGGGTGGATAGCAGCGTACGACGAACGTCGTCGATTCGTTTTGAAAAATCACTCGGTCTCGCGTGCTTCAGGTACGCCGTCGGATTCTTCCGCAGTCAATCGAGTTAATTACGTCGACGTTGATTCAAAAAGTAAATATAATGAATAGTGGCATCGAAGCGTGACACGCATCACCCGTTGTTATTTAACAAGAGAACACTCTTCGTTTCTTCTCTCTCTCTCTCTCTCGTACCAAGAGAGAAACAACAACGCAGTGTCGAGGGAACACTCGAGTTTGTCCGATAAGTTTCCGTAACGCGTACTCGCTCGTGCGTTACGTTTCAGACGTTCTACCACGTACATGTACAATGTACATCTGTTTCCACGCGTTTACGCTACAAACACTATGCCACACGACTACGTTATCGTTCATCGGAGTCACGCGAAAACGTTAGCTCGCTTTCGTCTGCTTTATACTACTATCATCATACTTTCTTTCCTAGATAACTGGAAGAAAATTTCAAAAAAAAGAAAAAAGTGCATTTTCCCCATACTCCAACGCGTCTCACGTAAGTGTTTTGTACTCATGTAAAAGTAACGATTACGATATATTTTTTGCTTTATTTTATACCTAATCATTTTATCTTACTCTATTATCTATTACGTTGATTTATAAATGTCATTGTGGGTAATAATGAGATAAAGCTTGATTAAAGTAATTGAAATAATTTCAAAATTTGACTGTACTCATTTCGAAAATGAAGTAAAGCCAATTATAATTAACGATCATCATCGTAGACTCTAGGAAGAGAAAAAAAAATGATGATCATTGCGACCAGTGACAATGGTGAACGCTTTAATCGGATTTGGTGTTAGAAAGAAATGTGGATAATAAGCTGGCACCCGCGTGTACAATTCGATCGATCATCGACGCATAATCGGTCCTCGTTAATGCTAATGCTCTCGTTTAGGTCGAGCAGCGAGTTGTGAACACGCTTTGGGATTAATTATAGAAAGCACCAGCACCAGTAGCAGTAGCAGCAACAGCAACAGTAACAGCAACAGCAGCAGCAGCAGCAGCAACAGCAGCAGTAGTAGCAGGCGTCAGCGGCCTCCTCACGTTAATGTACTTACGTATGTAGGACCTATCATCGTGAAAGTACACGCACGAAGGAGAGAGAAAGTCACGTGCGCGCGATTAGTATTTAAATCGGACCGTTTCCGCGTCCGTATCTATATAGTAAGCTGGATATAGTATACCAAGGCACAAGTGTTCGCATATTTTCGCGCTACGAAAATACACGCTAATTTAGCGTATGTGTACACGCATACAGGGTGACCCATTTTAAAATGGATATATTTGAAATTTACTTATTATATTATTTTACCTTTTCACGCGTGTGCCAATTATTATTTCTCTTTTTTTTTTTTACACATGAATATTAAGCTAATTATTACATCAGATAGAAGTAATAAGAGAATAAAATTATTTTGATTTAACATTTAATTAGACACCAATCGAACGTACCAACTTGACAACTCGAGTTGTACTCTTTCAAGCCAATTCCACTATCTTACGGTCGCTTTGTAACCGATCGATCGTCTCGCTCGCCCCTCGCGTCTTAAGTTCCCTTTTTTTCTTCTCTCTCTCTCACCCCATATAGTAATCGTCTTTCTCTCTCTCTTTCTCTCTCTCGCTCTCTAGTATTTTTTTTCCCTTTCGCGAAGCACGATTTTCTTCGAAGTGAATGCACGATTGCGCATGCACCGCGTAAGCGTCAGATTAAATTCGAAACGAAGCGCTAGGCGACGCACACGCTGTGTTTTGTGTAGTTTCGAATACGGTGTGTAGCGCAGAGTGCGCTCTGGGGTCAACGACCCGTCTACTCTCCGAACACCTACATACACAGATGAACGACGACGACAACGACGACGACTACGACACATACGGTAGGTAACACACACATCCTAGTGTACCAACACTGGCTTGCACCTCCACCAGATGGAGCTGAATCTCTCTCTATGTTCTCTCTCTCTCTCTCTCTCTCTCCCTCTCTCTCTTCCTCTTCTTATTCTTCTTCTTCCTACCTATTCCTTCTCTCCTATCCTCATCTTTCCTACGAGAAATCTAGTTGAGAACTCACGATTGACGTATATACATAGAATAGTGAGTTAGATCAGTGATTAGGACGCGATTGAAATATGATGAGAATGAAAGAGAAAGAAAGAAAGAGAGAGAGAGAGAGAGAGAGAGAGAGAGAGGGAATCCCGAAGAATACTTTTCCCGTGCTCGTTTACGAGGCACGTGCCGACTTGGACGCGCTAGCGCACGTGTGCGTTAGTTCTATCTGAAGAGGACGATAGAAAAGCACGTGACAGAAGCTACACACTTTTAGGATCCTGAAAGACTATGACAGATTCTATTTAACGGAGAAACCATTCGTCCACGCGATCGAGCGACCATTCAAATATTCGTATCGCGCGGAACCTGTCATTGAATTTATAGACAACGATAAATAATAAACAAACTATCATCTCGTTCTAATATGATTTCAAATAATCGAGGTAATATTTATCGTGATTTGTATAAAAAGAATCAATTAATTTTCGATTACGTACATGACGATTATCTCTCGAGCGTGTCTCTGTATGAACGGTGCTAATCCTGAAAGCACGACAAAGAGAAAGACAGAGAAAGAGAAAGAGAGAGAGAGAGAGAGAGAGAGAGAGAGAAAGAAAGAAAGAAAGAAAAAAAAAGACTCGACTCCGCAACGTGGTGTATCGTGCTTCAGGTCCTTGACCTGTCCAAGTTCGTCTCGTTCCCGACCTCTCCGTTCGTACGTATATGTATATGTACTTATGTACACGAACGTCCGGTTTCTCTCTCACGTGTCGTTCCAGATCGCTCGACCGATCTTCTTCGTTCGTTCGTTCGTTCGTTCGTCGTTCACTTTGTTCGTATTACGTAGGATAAAAACAAAAACAAACGTAAACAAAAAGAAAAAGAAAAATAAAAACAGAGGGATTTGTAGCCACTGCTGCCGATGTGCTGCTGGTGGTGTTGTGTTGTTCAGTAGCGTGGATAGCACACCGAAGATAAAGGCGTGGATCGACTTGGTCTCTTGTTGATGGTGCCGGTTCACGAAGAAGAAATTTCGGAGGCGCCGTTCGCGGTACGACAACTCACGACGCGAACTTGCACTACGCGGCGTTGACCGATAGTACCCGAGTTAAGACGGAAATTGTCGAGCCTTTGGCAGTCGTTGCGCGGCAGCGCATCAGAGCGCACGTGCGACTGCTTTACGAACGTTTCCCAAGGGGAGGGGCTTATGCTTTTTCTCTCTCACACAAGTTCTTTCGCACGCGCGCGCATTCGCGCACACACACACACACGCACACACGCACACACAACATATACACAAAGATAAAACGCACGTTGAATAGAACGAAGGCTTTGAAAATCGACTTGCCGATTGCGTCGTCGTCGTCATCGTCGTCGTCGTCATCATCGTCGTTGTCCTCGTCCTCGTAGTCGTCTTCGTCTTCTTCATCGTCTTCTTCGTAGCCGTCGTCGTAGCCGTCGTCGTTGTAGTCGGCGTGCACATTCGTCGCGTTTTCACGGTCAGGCTTTATCGATCGTGGAAGGAGGGCGAAGGAGCGGAAGGAAAGGAGTTTCGGAGTGCGCCCAGAGGGCGTTGAACCCGGTCCTTTTGGCAAAGCTACACGGCCAGTCTGTAATATGCAACGATCGTCCATTCTCTCCGCTTCTATTCGACAGCTGTCGAACTTTTTCTCGTCTCTTAAACTTCCTTCTTTCTTTCCTTCCTTCCTTCATTTACTGTATTTTTCTTACTTTTTTGTTAATCTGATTTTATTTTATTTATCATCCTCGTATTTATTCCCCCTACCAGGAACAACATCTTGGAAATAGGAAGAGATGCTATTGATTAGTAGACATATTTTCAAGATGACATTTTTTTTAATGCAAATACCTATTTTGATTTAGGAATTTGTTTAAAGTGAAAAAAACAAGGAAGATCCGTTTTGCAAAGCCGATAGAGCTGAAGTACAATTATTATTATTATTATTATTAGGAGTCCCTTTTCGGCACGTTCACGCCCTTCATGGTTTCTCGACGTATTCCCTGAGGGAGGGGAAGGATGATGCGGCGAGAGGAGAGCGCAGAATTCGCAGAGAGAGGGGAGACGCATGTGCGAGCAACAACGATGTATTTCGGTGCAGCGCTCCATACACCGCGTGGAGGTCAATGCCCGTCCTTACTCCGGCCCAAGGAAGGAGCGCCGGGGGAGGATAGGAGTAGGGAGGTCGACGGAGGGCAAGCACGGAGCGGAAAAAATGAACAAACATGCGCTAAGGCGGACGGGGAATCGGCCCACCACCCGCGCTACTCTTCCCCTCCCGCTATCCTTTTGTACGGCTTGACTTACTCAAAGTGAATACTCCTGTAAGAGTTGTGTTTCATTTGTGTCATACGCAGAGGAAGAAACTCAATTCTGTCGAAACTTTTAACAACAATAAAAAAAAAGGGTTAACCAAGGGGGTTGACTCGATTTCCATCGATAATCCCCCATCATCGTTAATAATCTCTTCCGTTATTATTTTCCCTTCTCCGATATTTATTTAATCCGCTCAAAAGAGAGTGACGCTTTTCCCCAGTCAGCCTACTTATATTTCCACGTTATATTTTTATCGTCGCGTATCGTCATTTGGCGTATTTTTATATTCCATTATGTAAACCTTTGACACGCTGCCAACGGCAAGTACAGTGACTCAGACGAAGGTTAGGGGGAAGCATATTTTAGTACGGAATAGATATCGGCCACCGTGCCTCTCTCTCTCTCTCTCTCTCTTTCTCTCTTACAGTTTGTTTTCAACGTGTCGACATTTTCGAATTATCGATCATCCTTGAGATAACATAGACGGAAAGTTTGTATCGAAATATTGACGTTTCGATACACGCGCTCACCGACGTTCCTAATGGTATCAGGAAATAGTTGTAAACGATATTATATCTTACATTTTCCAAAGAGTATTCATGTCTCTCTCTCTCTCTTTCTCTCTCTCTCTCTAGCGAAACCTTCCAAACAGATTTATATGGTATAGCTTCTTGAATCAAAGGAGAAACGGAGGCGATACATGCACCAAACTACTAACAGTTCGTGCAACATTGATCAAACGTTGAAAGTACCGTCACTCGACGCTGAATATCAGACCACGTGAATACCAAACTCTATATCTCTCCTACTTTTGATCAAATCTTCTATGGTAGTCTTCTTAGTATTCGTACAAGTGTCTCGTATTCTTTGATAACGTTTACGAAAGACAGAAGAAAGATTTCTTTCGAAATCGAAAATATTCAATTAAACGAGACAGATGTTTGTGAAATAATAATAGGAAGAATTATATTATGAACGGAATAATCAAAATAAAATGAATATGGTTTGGTAGAAACGAGATCGGTATGGAAATAAGGCAGACAGACATATTTAACCAGTTGTACTCGTGACATCACTTCTGTAGACCTATCGGCTCCCTCTCATTTATCGTCGCCATACAACCTACTGACACGCTGAACCGAGAACTACGTTTGCTTCTTCTTCTTCTTCTTCTTCTTCTTCTTCTTCCTCTTCTTCTTCTTCCTACTCTTCTTCTTATTCTTCTATTTCATCTTCTTCCAACTCGTAACCATTTATCCCTTAACTAACACCCTCTGCAGATTATCAATGAAATATTTCCTTGTCGTCAAGCTGGTTATCCATGAAATCTTCTGTCTTTATGAAGCCATCAAAACACTTATAGCTACCCAATTGAAAAAAGCATTTGTGTGTTTGTGATTTTGTTCCATAGAAAAAAAAATTCAACGTAAAATTGGACTATTTGGAATGTCTATCGGTCATCGACCTCCTCAATCGGCACGAAACCATTGAAATCAGCCACGGATATTTTGGTCTATTCGTATGTGTCCATTATTCATTCCGCTATGTAAACGCAACACGCTCGTAAATACGGCAGTTACAGTCAGATTTGCAACCATCCGTCCTGGGGAGAAGTTTTACGATCGATCATTGAAATCCACCAACTATCGGATTCCCTAAGATCGAAACAGGAAATATCTCATTTTATTTATCTAACGAAAGACGAATGATCACAGACTTTCAGATACTTAACAGACGACAATTTTCTATCTCTTGGATGTTCCAAATATTCCAATAGTTAGTCATGTAAGGTAATATACATGATTACACGATCAACTATCAAGCCCTTTTAGTTTCCTTACAAGAGTAGAGAAAAAAGGGATACACATACTACTATACTTCTATCTCTCTCGTTAGCTTCTATCAACGACATGCTCCAGGAAACTATTTTCGAACTAGTTCTCAGCGGGAACCCTGGATTAGGAAGCCTTAGGCGAGGATGAATTATGAAGCTACCGTGTAACCCGGAAAGAGGAAACGTCTGTCCTTTGGTATCTTTACTTCCCTTCCGTTCCGATACATATTACGAATATTTGGTTTCTATTCTAAACCAAACATCTAATACTCTTTAATTATCTTTAACTTAGTAACATAAGTCACCTATAAATTAAGTATAATTAGAAGCAATCTATTTTTCTATCTTCAACGTAGAAAAGAAGTAATTACCTAAGAAGAAGTATTCCTCGTGATGGGTTAGAAAAATGTTGGACAGGAATATTCCTTACGAAAGGTGGAACGTCGTTTGGCTCGTAAGTAGGAGCAGGAAGCGAATGGTCGGTTCTAGTCTCCCTCGTTGGTTGGGCTGACGAGAAGGGAGAGAGGGGATGCGGTGCAATTGCAATCATCTCACCGCCTAAGCACTTTCACTAGTGACCTACTGTTACGACGACGACGTCCTGGCTCGTCGGTGACGCGCAGCGCCTTCGTCGTCGTCGTCGTCGTCGTCGTCGTCTACGTGCTCGTAAGGCCAGCCTCGGATTTCTACGTATACGTCTGCTACTAGTATGTATGTAGTACCTATCTATATATAAATAAATGTGTGTGTGTGTGTGTGTGTGTGTGTGTGTGTGTGTGTGTGTGTGTGNGTGTGTGTGTGTGTGTGTGTGTGTGTGTGTGTGTGTGTGTGTGTGTGTGTGTGTGTGTGTGTGTGTGTGTGTGTGTGTGTGTAAGAGCAACGAAGTAGGCTCGACGTCGTCGTTCCTCCTCGTCCCTTCGTCCAACTTTGTCAACGCGTTACTCGCGTTCACGTTGAAAGTGTAATATAATTTAAGTAGAAGTATGAAACGAAAAGAGAAGTAGGAGGAGATTGAAAGACTTCCGCGTCACGAGAGTCATGATCCAAGACGCGGTTGTTGGATCACGAAGCTTACCGATGCTCGAGATCGATTCTATCAGTTTACCGCACGGCTAGATGGAGGATGTCTTATATTTCATGTCATACGAAACGAAGAAATTAGAAAACGAAGAAAAATCTTCGTTACGTCGTTTCGTATAGAATAATTCTAAACATTTGTAGATTTCTACTTGAAATGTTGATTCGTTTGTCTAAACTTTGACACGCAAATAAAAATGGGGATACCAAGTAACGCTTTCACCCGCTGTGCGGAAATGCTGGCAATAATATGTCGGCGGAGGCTCTTATAGCAAAGTTAAAAGAAAGGACAAGGTGCATGAACCCGTGGGCGAGGAAAGGTAACAACAAGCATCTCGGCACTTCCATCTCCTTCGCAATCTCCTCGAGCAACTTACATTAGTTCGTGTACCTGACCATGCAAACGGGTCTCGGTTCTATGGAGACCATGATCGCACGCAACGCGCATAAATTACGCGAAACGAGCGTGCACGCGGTGTGTCCGGGCTACCCGCAGCGGAACGCCGAGCTGGTGAAAGTTGCCCGAGGTCAATCTTGCTACTTTAGATATACATATATTCTCTTTCATCTATCCTATGCAAGCGAGTACACAGACATGCCATTAAAACGATCGATGTTAAACGAACATTTCTACACAATTTTTATTTTCCAATTTGCATAACAGAGTTTCACAATGCTTTCACGATTATCTTCGTTATATGCATTGCCAATGTTTCGTTGTACACTTGAACAATTGTCACATGCCAACTTCATAAGCTGTCCGATAAAAGTACATGGCATTGGAACGACATTTTATCTTTTTTTTCTAAAATCTTTACAACGGAGTTTCATATAATGAGAATGTTCAGTTGCACGGGTCAAAAATCGTCGCCACATGGGGCCTTCGCGAACAGGCCAATAATCGCACGAATACCTTTTACCTCATACAATTATGTAAAAGATAGGCAAATACAAGAATAGTTTCTAAAAGAGTAGAAAAGTAAAGGAAGGAAAAGAATTATCAGCGAGTATATTCTTATCAAAGTGGAGTCAGGTGAGCGTAATAAACGAGTAAATAAATAAGCAAGTATAAATCTGTTCATGTCATTCTTAACTTTAGTTTTGTTATCCGACAGGAAGGAAAAGCTTGGACGAGTATTTTCGTCGAGATTAGATTCTTGGTTCTTGGTAGTGAAAATAAAAAAGGGGATTTTAGATTATTCTACAAATTCGTGATACGTGAATAATGAAAAAGATAAAGGAAGGGAGTAGAGGAAAAAATAATAAAAAAAAACAAAAAACAAAAAACAAAAAAACAAATCGAAGAAGTAGTTGGAAGAAAGATTTTCTTTTCGCGTTCGAAAACGTCCGGCTGTCTCCTACAACGGGAACCGTCCAGAGTGACAGATAGTAGTCGAAAGACAGAAAAGAGAGGCCGACGTACGGGTTACTTTTTCTTTTTTTTTTTWAAACGACTTTGCTCTTTCCTTTTCGTTTAAGTTTTTATTTTGCGTTGAGATTTTTTCTTTCCTTCCCTTCCTTAAGTTCGTTCGTTCGTTCGGCTTTTAATAACACCCACGCGAGTTAAAACCGAGCGCAGGCAGCTAACGTCCGCGAGAAGAAGTCGGCCTCGTGGATCCGAAAAAATACGAAAGAGTGAGAGAAACCAAGGTATAAACCACTCAGCATCAGTCAATGACCCCCTCTGCCTCTTTAATACCAAACGTCGTTTACTTTTCGCAAATGTAAAGGACGGAAATGTAGGAAAGTACATTTGCCATTAGGATACGGTTCCTTCCGCTCGTAAATTCTCTCATGTCTCATTCCCTCTCATTCATTCGATTCGCATCCATTTATGGATGGTGCTCTCTCTCTCTCTCTTTCACCCCTAACATTTTCCGTGTCCGATTCTTCGAGATTCTCGAGACACACCGAGAGGGACACATTGGAGTTGTTTCGCGTCAATGTACCAAGCTTCGTTTGCTTGCTTGCTTGCTTGCTTGCATTTCGATATATTTTTACGCCCGAGTCATCGCTCCCACGGTGTATTTTTATACCACGCCAGTGATATGTAACGATACTCCCTCCCTCCCTCCCTCCTCCCAACTTTCTCCTCCTCCTCCTTCTTTTCTTATTCCGTTTCTTTTTCTTTTACCTTATCTCTCTTTTTTTCTAATTCGAAAGAACGCGCGAACAAATTGTGCGAGTATCTTTTCATTTTGTTATTGATTATATTTATGACATTTAACAATGAATCATATAAATATCAATTAGAAAATTAAGAATGACTTTCTAAATTTCTAATGATATATTTTGTGTATTTTTATTATTACCAATGTAATTAATCGGTCGATCATTAAATCAATAATAAACTTTACGTATGTATAAATCAACATGAGAAATAAAATACAATAGAAAGGAAGAAAATAAAGAAGAAGAATATCGATATCTATAGAACGATTAGAAAGTTACGTACATAGGAATACGAGTTCTCTTTCGAGATCTCATTTGCAAATCAACGAGAAGTACGACGAGTGCCATAAGAAATAGCAATGGTGGTGGTGGTGGTGGTGGTGGTAGCAAAAGAACGCGTTGACAAGAGAAGAGAATAAAATTTAGAACTCCGATCGAGAGAGAGAGAGAGAGAGAGAGAGTTAGAAGTAGGTAGATTCTTTTTCTTTTTATTTGTATTTTCCCGCGCGCATAACTTTCCGCTTTGGATTACGCAAGAGACCCCTTACGTTGACGCGCGAGCGTGTGTTTTCTATCGAACGATCCGAAATTGGACGTTTTCTCAGCTCTTATCGAGGACATTAATTCCTTTTTCTTTTTCTTCTTCTTCTTCTTCTTGCATTTTCATTTTGTACTTTTTCTTGTTTTTTTTTTTTTCTTTTTTTTTTTTTATTGAAACGACACGCGTCGTTGCTTAGGTGTGTGACAGATAACTTCAGAACGAGAGAAAGTGTTGTACACGTTTTGATGCCATTGACCTGACTCCTTCGTTATATAAATACAGTCAATTACATTTTCAATTTCTATCTTTTTTTCTTAGTATTTTTGTCGTTTAGATCATTTCTATCTTCTTGCAGATGTGTATAGAACGATTATTTGAAGAACAGACCGATGGTTTATTCATTTTCGAAATTTCCATTGATCATTTATTTCGTAATAAATACAGAAATGTTTCGATCCTGTTAAAAATGTATAATGACTATTCAAATGCAAGTATTTTGCGGAAGATAATTTAGTTTTGGTCTGTAGATTGCATTGATTTTATTCACGATGGCGACAAGAGACAGGAAGGATAGCGATTAGAGAAGAGGTGACTGCGCAAAAGAGAAACACTGAAGCAGAAAGAGAGAGAGAGAGAGAGATGGAGAGAAAAGGTGGGGGAGGCCGAAGCAATGGGTGCATCGTCCTCCAAGAGAAAGTTCGTCGTTGTTACCTTAATACGTGATATCTAGTCTAACTCTAGATGTCCTGAGGAAAGATAGTTTTTCAAATAGTCGTTCATAATCTTAACCAAGATAGGAAAGAAGCAATCGAAGCGCAACAACAAGGAGTAAGAAGAAACTCGATGTGTTTTTTTGCACAATATTCTCGAACGCGACTTCTTCCGCAAATCGACACTTTTTTTATCATTCGTTATTCATGTCAAAATTCATAGTCATCTTGCACAACGTTCTACGATCATGGCACGTAGCTTAAGAAAACTATGTATTTGTTAAACGAACAAAATAATAATCATATGACGAGAGAAATCTCATGTTCATTCGCAAGTTACAAATATGTAAACGCGTGTACAGATATCCGACTGTGTGTTGCAAGTTAAAAAATCAAACTAAACGCTAGTGTTGTCTTAGGTTAATTGCTAAGTAAGAAGTTAACGAGACAACTTGATTCGAACGCGGCGATTATGTTTTCTAAGAATCCATATTATTTTGCATAATCGATCAGTATCGCGAGAATTGGAAATTAACGATTGAGTTTCCTGGAGTTGCAACAACTCGAAAGGGCGCGGTCTTAACGACCATGACATTACATCGTTCTTAACTTATTTATCGTCGATACCGATCAACGTTCTTCTCGTTTATTAAGGATAAACAATATATTACATATGTATATATATATACGTGTATATCTATCCTACTTAGATTGTTCCGTAATTGACGGAGCTCCGCTAACCGAGTGTGCTAGGAAAACGGTGCTATCGGATAGTGGCATCTCGGTAGAAAACAATGAGCTTCGTGGACTATTAAAATATGCGGGCTCGCAGGTGCGACGAACAAATAGATTTTCACATTCCTATAGCTCGAGAGAGTTCCTGTTGGCGTTGTTGTTCCTATTTAATACTAGGCGGTGCCCCGACTATTCGAGTACAACAAACCTTCTCGAGATCATTTGACCGACAATGTTTAATGAAGAAGTTCCTAAATCACATGGTCTTCGCGTACGTAACGCTTCATGGAATTATTTCTAATTTAGTAGACCAACGTCGTTAATCATTGACGCAAATTATTGACTAATCATCGTTAACCTAGACAAACTGTAAAATCATTGAGAATGCTTTTATAAATCTTTTCTTAACCTCCTGCATCTCAACCACCGTTTTAACTTTCTCTCGAGATCAAACGAGATAACTAGTATTTATGTACGATGTAAGACCGAGTGAACGGAATCCTAGAGAAAGATCCTTCTAGCAAAAGAGAATCTCGTGGTGCGGTATCCTTTTGTCGTGTACTCGCGCGAAGGCGGCTTCACGAGGTGAAGGCCAATTCGAGTCTTCAAGAAAAACAACCTCAAATTGTTCTCTCTTACTTTGCCTTGCTTAGCAAAACTATATACACCATTAAAATGTACGTATTAACATTTTACATGCTCGAACGAATACGATTCGAGCTCTTTTCCTATAACTAATAATCAAACAATTATTACATTTTATTGAAATTATTTATTAATCAATTGCACAACTTTAATTGTTTATAATTGTAAATCTTCCAGAGAGAGAGAGAGAGAGAGAGAGAGAGAGAGAGAGAGAGAAGATATTTTATACGTCAAATTAATTTAGCGTAGTCGGTTGTGAAATAAAATGTAAATAGCACTTAACTTGCTTCTCTAATTCTGTATATTTAAATGTTACAACATGGATATAAAAGATCTGCAAAAAGAGCGAGTGTGCGTATATTCTAGGCTCGTAGCCAAGTAAAGAAAACCAAGAGCGAGAAATGCAAGAGGACGAGGAAAGTATGTACCACTTCTCCTTCCGTTGAACAACCCTGCATATCTCAATATGCAGAGTAGCTCGCGTATTTACGCAAGCAACAAATATTCACGATATTCTTTTAATAAATACAATTGTATAGAAAATTGATAAAATTAGAATAGAAGACAGAGTTTTGTTTGGACTGGTTCTTGAAGTAGGAGCTGAATGGAAGTGAGAGCTGTTGAGTTAGCGGCATTCGTTCGATGGTAGGTGAAAGTCCATAGACACCATAACCGTTCGTCCTACCACCACCACCACCACCACCATCACCACCACCACTACTAGTAGCAACAAGTCAACATTGTGGAGAGTAGCGGTCTGTCAGATCCAATGGCTGCTTGTGCACTCTACCTACCAGCAGAATGAACCGAGTCTCCAGTCTGGTCGTGCACCGGACTCGCTCTACCGGACTCGTTACACCGGCTCTAACTTAGACATGGAGGTATCCGCTAACTTACTCATGGTACCGCTAGTCCATGGCTATTCCGAGAGACAACACCGGTCTTGGCTTTCAACCACCTTTTCGTACGATTCATCGTCCAATCATTTTTTTTTTATCGGTCATCGATCAGATGATCTTTCCTTTTAGTCTTGTAACTCGTTCGTTAAAAAAGATCCACTTTCAATTTTATCTACCAAACAGCTACGAGATTAAATAAGTTGAAATAAATTGAACTAACGAACAAGCAAGGACTAACGGGATACATTTGAAAGAGAGAGAGAGAGAGAGAAGGAAAGAAATAGAAATAAAGTTCCTAATCTATTAGACGAAAGCCGCTATCTTACGCACGGTACCGCTAGTCCAAGGTTATTCGTGTCCCACACGAGACTCGTCGAGCCATCATGGTGTCCCGCATTCTGCGGGTGCTTGCTTTTCCTTTTTACCTTTCCCTCGTACCGAAGTCACGAGGGTGAAAGTGGCCTCCAGCGTTGGAACGTTTTTTCTTTTTTTCTTTCTTTTTTAATGATGCGGAAAAACGACCACGTACCATCCTCCTACCAATGATTCATCCTTTTAATTGATGTCAATAAGAATACTATTCGGGAGTGAAATTTCAAAACCTTGCTGCGTTAACATCTTTTTCTATATTAACCCTCATGCTCAGGGTTTTTTCCATTCTTATAATCCAAGTCGTCTTTTAGGCTTTTAGGACCTCCCACGTGTAAAAACACTTTCCTCCATCTTTTTACCCCATGGGGTCCCTTCCTTATTTTCTATCACTTTTTCTTTTCTTTCTCTCACTCTCTCTCTCTTATTATTATTATTATTATTATTATTATTATCATCATTATGGTTGCTTATGCGAATATAATTTGTTATATTCCAAATATATATATATATTTGTATAATTGTTTATTTTGTTACCGATTTTGATCGGTAATTGTTCTATTTGTTTTTTTTCTCCCTATTTGATATAAAATTGAGTAATTCAAGTAAATTTATTGACCGGGCCAACCGAAGGAATTTAACGGTTCCTGCCTTTCCCCTTTTATTTATGTACATATATATTGGATGTGTGTATGTATTGCATATATTTATTCGAAGGAAGGAAATCTCTAGTATAAAGATGTAAATGCATCGCTTTTGTATTGGCTTATCCGATAATTGGTAGACCTATCTATTTCTCTCTATTTCTCTCTGTCTCTCTCTCTCTCTCTCTCTCTCTCTCTCTCTATCCTGAACAGCAGAGATTGGCACACCTTAAAACCTATTGTTAGTCGCTTTTACTAATTCCCTTCGTCGACGATGCGGAGCTTGCGTAACGAATTGAACTTTAGGAATAATGAACGAATTTCAGATAACGACAAAATTTCTCTCATCTTTTACAACGATCTTTAAATATCAACTAACATGTTCTGTAATTAATTACACGAGTAAACGTAATCTTATCATTACACAACATTCTTCGAGACGCGTTACGAGAATTATTTTTTCTTTTGTTTCTTTTTTCTTTTCTTTTATTTTTTTTTATTTTATCTTAGCTAAGATAATGATCCGGACACGAGCTTGTGGGAAACGATCGATATATAAAATGTCAATAGGCTTTAAATGGACCATTAAGGATCACGACGAATCGATGAGATCTCGTAGATTGTCAATAACGAAGATACTAGTTATACGTAACCACGATACGATACGATACGATACTACATAACTCGTCGTAAGAAATAATAATGATGAAGAAGAAGAAGAAGAAGAAGAAGGAAGAGAAACAATAAGAGATACAGAAGGAGAGAGAAAGAGAGAAAGAGGAAGAAGAGAGCTTGAAAATTCGAGCTCTTACTACGTAACGCGTTTCGGTTACGTTACGTTGGAGGAACGAACGGACACATATGTTCGCACATACATGCACACATAGATAGATCCATGTAAAGGAGATAGTCTCATATACTAATACATTTGTTTGCATATACATATACGCAAAGAGTTTTTGAGTATGGCGTAGAGTTGCTTTGAGTGGCGGGGCGAGGCCAATAGAGAGAGGGAGGGGAGGAGGTGCTTTGCCGTTGGCGCAGTCGAATAGTGGGAGGACAGGCGGGATGGTTTGGGGTGGTGGGGAGAGCCGGTCGTTCGTTCGGTGGCAGCAACGGCGTGCTGCTCGGTGTCATTGCCTCGACGCTCGGGGCGGCCAGTGACTCCATCACTGACCTAGTGCCGAGCTTTCACGACTATCTACGGAGATATCCGAACGGCAGGCCGTCGACCTCGGCCGGCCTCCAGCGCGACACACACCGACACTCTGCGTAGCGCCCCGCTACCGTGCAAGTCGTGCGACCGTTCCGTTCCATTCCGTTCCGTTCCTCCTCCTTCTCCTCCACCACCACCTCCATTTCTTCTTCACTCTCTTTTCTCTTCTAGCCACGACCGTTGCGCCCTCTCTCTCTCTCTTTCTCTCTCTTTTATTTGCTCACTCATCTTCGCCAATCTCTTCTCTACTCACGGATAGAAACAACGCCGTACTACTAATTGTTAGTCTCTCGAGCTAGACTACTTCTAGGATACGCGAAAGTTCAAAGGAAAAATTTCCAAAATCGATTATTATTATTATTACGGACAAGAATTTATCCAAATGAAAATGTCATTTCGTTCGAAAAAAAAAAGAAAAAAAAACTAGAAATAGGAGAAACGGAAATAGATTTGTAACTAGCGATTCGCAGTAGTCCGAAGAGGAGTATAGTTAGAAATGAAAAACGTAGCGAGATATTGATTTATCAGTCGACGACTCTTACGGGGCTTCTCTTGTAAGAATATTCTTCTATGGTATGGTAAATATCGAACGAGTTAACTGAACTATCTTGTTTTACAAAGAACGATTATGTTTCTCGCGACAACATCCAATTTATATCCTAGATAAATATCACGAGAGTGTAAAGCTAAATTATTTCTGTATCTTCCTTTAATTTCGGAAGACTTTAAAGGGAAAATAAAAGATAGAGGTAGAAAGAGATAAATAAGCCGCTTGTTCGTGGCACGTGCGAGTCTCTTGGAGGTATCCACTATGTCCCTTACCTACCCTATTCGTTAGCCTGACCCATGCACGATTCTCCCAGCAGGTCGATTCGCTTCGAGCTTGGATTAACCTACATACGGGAGGGCATTCGTGCACGACCACGTATAACGAGGTGCTCGTCGATACAAAATTAACTTGCCCTCTCTTCTTCTTCTTCTTCTTCTTCTTCTTCTTCTTATTCACTTTCGTATCTTTCTCTCTTTCGCCGCTTATTCATTACGATCAATGCAAAAATAACATCCTAATGTTCTTTTCATTAACAACGTTTTATTTAGATATTTTTGATGGAAAAATAATGGACAAAATAAGTGCCTTCTGGAAAGTAAAGAGAAGTGGTGCATCCTTGGTAACTACAAGTTGTAGGTTAGATAAGGAAATAGGAAGAGTGTATTTTACAATGGCGAATGCGATCGACGAGTTAGAAAGAAAGAATACAAGAGAGAGAGAGAGAGAGAGAGAGAAGAGAGAGAGAAGAGGATGGAAGAGGATAAAAAGAAACGGCATCGAGTCGCCTCGAGCAGAAATCGATTGTTGACTCTCACCGATCGTTAGTGACACGCTGGCGATACCGGAAATGTTAGCTCGCTTCCGTGTCTCTCTACCATGTTTTATTACAACAGGCGGCGAGACGATTTGAAAATGTGCCTTCCAAATATATCGCTCGCTAGAGAAACATCTACACAAATAATACGATCGTTAGATTCTCTTTAAACTCGTTATCGAATTGTCATTAAAAAATATAATTTTACCGTTTGTATTTTATACGATGAAAGATCACCATCATCCATCTCCCCTTATATCGTATTACAAATTTTACTTTTCTTCGGGAGAAGAAATCGGTAGAACTAGTCGCGAAAAGAGACAACGAATAAGTGAAACTCTATCCATGGGTACGAAAGTTACTAGCGGCTTACCTAGGAGCAGAGCTCGTTTCTCTGTCCGCTTCCTTTCATTTCTATCGCGAGAGTAACAGGAGTTTCTATTCGTTTCTATTATATTTAGTGTCAATCGTCCAATTCAAAGTGATTCTTAAATATAGATATAAATAATAAATGAAGAAGACTCACATTTTTGGATCGTCGATGATAGGCCATCAACGTGAGCGGCAGCTGTAGCGTAGCTCTCTTCTGCCTTCTTTACCTCCTCCTCCCACCCTCCCACCTTCTTCTTCTTTTTCTTCTTCTTCTTTTCCTTCTTYTTCTTGTTCGACTCGTTAACTTCCGGAAGTCCAAGGCAGAACGATACGGCCTGGACTTGCGGCGGCTGTTTTCAGCTGCGTTTAGGTTCGCACCTGCGTATCTTCGTCGCCGTAATCACCATTATCATTATAATCATATTCGCGAACAACTTAATCAACGTAATCATGATCATTCTCATGGACATCGTTGAAAAAAAAAAAACCACACGAATAATCCTTGTTGATCTCGAAGTTGACACTGGAAAATTCACTAGCACTTGGGTACACCTATTCGAGGAGGAGGAGGAAACGGGAAATGAAAGAAGGTAAGGTAAGGGAAGGGAAGGGAATGGAAGGGAATGGAAGGGAAAAAAAGGAAAAGGATGAGGGACGGAGGAGGCAGAGGAGGAGACGGTAACGGTGGATCGCTTTGGATCGAGAGTTTCACTTTTAAATTCCTCGAGGCGTTGAGCTATTCGCCGTTCGTTCTCCGGTCGCACGACTAGGTCGGTCGGCGTGTACGTGGATTACCGTTACCGTTACCGTGACGTCGTACCTCACAGCAACGTCATAGACCAACAGACGACGACGACGAACCGCCTCCTTTTTCTTCCTCTTCTTCCTCTTCTTCCTCGTCCTCCTCCCCCTCCTCCACCTTCTCCTCCACCTTCTCCTCCTCCTTCTTCCGGTGCCGCTGTTGCTGTTGCTGTTACTGTTTCTACCCTTCTCCTTGATCCCTTCTTCGCGCGAAGGAATGGAGGATCGAGCTCGTTGGGGCGACGATCCTCTAGCATCGCAAGAAATCAACCGATTCCCCTCTCGCCCTTCTTATCTCTTTTCTCCCTAACGTCGAAACGTCCTTCGAGAGATACCTCCGCTTTTCCTCCACTTCTTCTTCTTGCTGTTATTTTGATTCTCGTTCTTTCGAAAACACTTCAAGGCGTTCTCCCGTAGTAGACACTTTCAATAAATGAGTACGCTAATATTTGGTAAACTTTCGACATATCGATTAACGAAAGATCCCCACGAGCACTATGTGTATTCTTTTTCTTCCGTTGGCGGAAAAAAATCATTCGGCACCAATTCGACTAATATATTTCCCTTGTGGTACTTCAACTGCGAATAAGAGAAAGAGAGTAAAACGTATGAAAGGTTCTATCGCGCGTTTTCGTTTAACCATTTGAGTCCCTACAACCACCGTGATGGCGTGCGTACTGCCAATAAAAAAAAATAAATAAAAAAAAAAGAAAATGACAAGAGAGCCCTGGGACTCAAACGGTTAATAAAATTGCTTAGCTCTAGTTGTCCCTCCTTATCGTCTACGTCTTCCTTCCTCTATTCTCTGACACGCGTAGAAATAAATAGAAATCAACGTCGGCCGATCGCGTCGAAAAACCTTCGACGGAATTGTGAACTCTCTCTCTCTCTCTCTCTCTCTCTCTTTTTTCTCTCGCAAATTTGTTTTTACGTCTTATTTATCGGCGTATGCGTTTTACTACATTTTCACGTTATTTTTCGGCTTTCATCGACATCTCGTTTCTCGTTCGATAGTGTACGTCGCAATAGAACAAATAGAAGAGAAGAAGCGTGCGAGAAAGAGAAAAATAAAATGGGGAGAGAGAGAGATAGGTTGGGTGTGATGGTGCGCACCGGCATAAGCGAGAACGCGCGTTTTATTTATAACTCGCGCTCTTCGAAACGGCCCACGTCGTGACGCGCATGTCGAATATTACGCGCGCGTGTTTCTCTTCTTACGTTCTCTCTCGCGTGTGTTTAGTACGTCCTTCTTGTTACAAGTAAAAGAAAGAAACTTGTCCTTTTCTTTAAACTCGAATCACGACTTTGCATGAATTTTTCTTTTTGTCATTTCTGACTCGACGTTACATACCGGTCTCGAGGGTAGGTAAACGTATTATTTATATGATCGATCTCTTTTACGATTTTATTTTCACACCTTTCGAGAAAAATCATTCAATTGAATTTGCGTGTACACCAAGTAAATCGAATTTCATTCTAATTTCAATTGGAGAAAGAGCGCGAACGCGGCAACGTACCTACTCCCTACGATCTCTTCTATTGGCTCGCGTAAGAAAAGCGCGGGAAAGAGCTTGCACGCGTTTCTCTAAACTTTCCCCCACCCTTTTTTTATATTTATCTACCCTTCGGCCTGGCGTTTTTTCTCCCGTGCTTTTACTATCGAATAGAGCGTAGTATACGCGAAGAACAGTGAGAGAAAAACACGCACACGGATAGACAGAGGCACGTTGGCACGCACGCACACACTCACGCACTCACGCACACACGCAACACACACACACAACACAGTTCGCATAGACGGAGAGAGAGAGAGAGAGAGAGAGAAAGAGAGAAGGAAGGACGATGTTGCCGGTCTTTCGTCCCTTCTCTCGAGTGCGTGAACGAACGTGGCGAGAACTGAGGTTCGGGCGGGGGTGGAGACGCTTGAAAATGGGAGGGGAGAAGAGCGAGAGAGAGAAAGAGAGCCACGTGCACACCGTAAAAGAGGCAGCGACGGGACGCGCGTGGCCGGCCCGCTACGTCATCGTCACCATATAACAAACGTTCTTCCACCACCTCCGATAGCTCCACTCGTTCTTATTAAACGATCATTAACGTTGAACGACGACGTCGACGACGACGACGAGGACGAGGACGACGACGACGACGACGACGATGCATTTGACGTCGAAGGAATGCGCACCTAAGATCGAGAGGGAAAGAAAACTTCCTTTATGTATACTTCAATTTTTATCGACTATCGCATTCCGCGTGTTTTGCTCGCCAGCGAGCCGACGACGACAACGAGAGACGTGACGAAGAGAATAAGATTCTTCGAGATAATAGCTAAGAGAGATAATAGCTAAGAGAGATGATGATGATGATGATGATGTAACAAGGATAGAAATAAGGAGAGTTAGTGAGAACTTGCTTTCTCGGAGTAGTAGTAAACACCGCGTGAAACGCCAACGAAAGAGAGAGTAATCGAGGACGTAGAGTAATAGCAAACAACTATCCTATCTATATCATTCCTCTAGTTATCTATTTATCTATCTATCTATGTCCCCCATCCCCCCACACTCAACTCTCTCTCTCTCTCTCTCTCTCTCTCTATCTATCTATCTATCTTTGATCGCATCCAAAAATATCGTGAAACACTTCTCTCGAACTCTCTCCTCTCGTTTCTCGCACTCTTACACTCTCACTCTCACTCTCACGACTAATTTGAAGTTCTTTCTTGGAGTATAATATCCGTGACAAGATCTATCTCGTCGTCGCTGCTTTCTCGCGGAGCTCGCGAACGAACAAACGGGTTTTCCTAAGAGCGCGAGTGTATATTCTCTTCTCTCTCTCTCTCTTTGACTGCTACTACTCGTGCGATACTGTACGGAGTATCGTAGGTTCTTTTTTGTCAAACTGTTCCCTCTTCCTCTTATCGGATCATCTCCTCTCCTTCCCCTTTTACTCATCAACCATGCTCAAAACTCTTTCAGACTCGACACCGGCCTTCTGTTTCACCACTGGAGGAAGACGGATTACGACGTTCTCATCTTCTTCTTCTCTTCCTACTTCGAATTTTTCTCTCTTTCTTTCTTTCTTTCTTTTTTTCTTTCTTTCTTTYTTTATTTTTTTCTTTAATATTATTATCTTGATTTTGTTCTTCCTCTTCCTCACTACTGCGTAGAGCACCGGCGAACGCGCGAAAATAACGTACGTGAACCGGCCGGGGACGCGCACGCACTGACGACAGAGAGAAAAAAACAGAGGGGTGGTTTGAACGAAAAAAAGAAAGAAAGATTGAAAGAATGAAAGAAGTCAACAGACGAACGGATAGAGATTGAAAGAAGGGGAGAAAAAAAAAGAGGCAGAAAGTGTGTTGTGTGTGTGTGTATGTGTGTGTGTGTGTGTGTGAGAAAGAGAAAAAAGGGAAAGACAAACAGAAAGAGACACTCGCGAATAGGCGCGATTGTCGAAGACACTCGATGCGCGGTTTGCGATTCCGCGACGAGGATGACGACGACGACGACGACGACGACGACGACGACGACAACGACGACGAAGACGATGGCAGGCGGGTGGGTAGACCGAAAGCGAGCCAGCGAAACAACAAACGCGGTACACTACTGTGGTCCGGTCGTCGCACTCGCTGCTCTCTTCGGCCTCTTCTTCTTCCACCACCTCCTCTGCCACCTCCTCCACTCCACCTCCTGCTCCTCCTACTTCTCCACCTCCTCCACCTTATTCTCCTCCACCTCAACCCCCTTCTCGTCGATGCGCTCGGTTATGCTGCTGCTGCTGCTTCTGGTGCTGTTGGTGCTGTTGCTGGCGCTGCTGCTGCTGCTGCTGCTGCTGTTCCTGCTGCTGCTACTGCTACTGTTGGTGGCTGTTAACTGCTGACTGCTACTACTTCTTTTTCTCGCACCCGAATAATCCTACTTGTCACACAACCCAACGCACGAGAGATTCGCACGAAATATCCTTTTGTAACAACACCGAAAAACACCACCACCTTACGCATCAATTCAGTCTTCTTTCACTCTCAGCTACTCTCTTCTTCTTCTTCTTCTTCTTCTTCTTCTTCTTCTTCTCTTATTTTCTCTCTCTTTTATTTTCTTACTTTCTTTTCTATTTACCAACAAAACAAACAAACAAACAAACAAACTTTCATCCGTAACGGAATACACTTGGTTTACTATTTTAATGTACTCTCGTATTTTTCGCGACTCTTCACATTGACTACAAAGATTATAAAAGAAAGAGAAAGAGAGAGAGAGAGAGAGAGAGAAAGAAGGAGAGGAGGAGAGAAGGATAGAGAGAGAGAGAGAGAGAGAGAGAGAGAGAGAGGAGAGAAAGAGAAAGAAAGAGGAAAAGAAAGAGAGAGCTCCGTGAAACCGTTCCGAACAGTCGAGGCGATAAGAGACCCTCTGCTCGCTCGTAGTACGCGCGTGGAGCTTCGACGTCTTGCTCTCTCTTTTTCTTTCTCCCTCCCTCGATCGTTTCTCTCTCTCTCTTTCTCTCTCGCTCTTGTTCCTAGAGAGTAGAATAAACTAGGGGGATATAGGAAAGAAAATAAGGGGTACGAAGCGATAGATTTTTTTGTCAGAGAAGAGGAAGAAAGAAGAAGAAAAAGCAAAAACGCACGACTCTCTCTCTTTATTTATCTATTCATCTATCGGTGTGTGCGTGCATCCTTGGTTGTTCCGACGGCAACGACGACGACGACGACGACGACGACGACAACAACGACGACGACGAAAACGATGACGACAGGTAGTCGAGGACGACAACGGACAACGTTAACGCGCGCGTAGGGCACACACGAGGTTAGGAAGAAACGCGGAACGGTCAAAGTGAGAAAGAGAGAAAAAGAGGGAGAGAGAGAGCAAATCATCATCATCGTCGACGACGACGACGACGACGACGACGACGACGACGACGACGACGACGACGACGACGACGTAGCAGCTCTCTCTACCAGCCGGCAAGCTGCCGCTCGGGTCAATGACCTCTGGTTGCCGTCGTCGCGCCCCTCTCCTCGGCGAGCCTCTCCTAGACCAGATCCCCCACTACCGGTAGTATCCCCACCACGAACACGGAGGAGGGTGAGTCGTCGACGCGCGCCACCCTTTGCTCTCTCTCGAAAGAGAGAGCGAATGAGAGAGAGAGAAGAAGAAAAAGAGAAGGACGCTCGGGTGCGCGAATTTTCTCCCCCTTCTTATCTCTTTCCTCGAGAGGGTGTGGTGGTGGGGAGGACGGTCGGCAAGTACACACACCGGGTTCACTGGTACAGTGTACCCTCTCGAGCGGTGCAACGCTCTCTCTTCCTGATTCCGCTTTTACCCCTCTCTCTCTCTCTCTCTCTCTCGCTCTCGCTCTCGTTCTCGCTCTCTCACTCATAGGTGCGTGCATGCGTCCGTCCCAGTGCGTCAGGAGAGAAACGTACAAGGGTCAACGATGACCGATTCCGTTGGTAATGGAATATACGATCCAGGGTCAGATTCGATGGAACCCGCTATTACTACTACTATCCCTTCCCGCTTAAAGGGGCTGACATCTTCTCCAATTTATTTCATATCTTATAATTTTGGTTATCGAACATTTTGATATAATACGTGTTATATACCTTAGTCTCTATTCAATTTCTTAATCTTTCAACTATTTATAGTAAGAGACGTTCAATCATTCTGTCTATCCGCACGCGCGAGTACTCCTATCGTTGATTTCGTTAATTAGTCGTTGTCATCGTCATCTTATCGTTACCTAAGAATCGCAGACCTTTGTACTTCTAACGACAAACACCAATCTTTCTCTTTCTTATTTGTTTCCTTCAAATTATACTTGGTTGGCGGCGCCCCTTATCAATCTTCTTTCGATATCGCGCAATCAATGATATACAGACCCGTCCGAAGTTTAAGGTCATGGGGGTATATCCCACGTCACCTAAAACAATCTTATCGGTCGTTCTTCTTTTTTCTATATCACGCGTGTGTTTGTGTAGTTGCTCTCTTCTAGGAATTTCTAATGAAAAATCTCAAACTCAGCGAAATCCTATACTCTGTGCCTTTTTTATCGAGTGTCAATGACATCGCTTCTTTCTTTCTTTTCATTATCCATCGTCCTATTTCGCGGTATTTCAGAACGCATAATCTTTCTTCGAAACTTTTAGTCAAAGACGATTAGTCCTGAATATAACGGTTGTATTCGATAAAATCATCGATATCTATTTTACCTGAAATGCCAAACTATATATATATATATCTACATATGTTACAAGAGAAATAATACGTATGCGGATTTCGTTATCGGACAAACATATTTATCTCGGTATACGATATAAACTTCCATACGCGTCCTACAGGTTTATAAGTTACCATCGTCGCGAAATATCTTTTTAAGGTAACAACGAATAGGTGTGCTACGACTGAACAAAAAAAAAAAAAATAATCCAAGACGTGAGATGTAGACGAGAAGGAAATTTACACAGCATCGTCATCATCCGTTCTCCCGTTAGTCTTCTCTCTTGCTCACATGGATGCTTGAAGTTTAAGGTCAGAGGCAGATTCGGTGTCGAAGGCTGTTATCAATGGCCATTCCTTAACAAGTACGCACTCGTCGTGCGTGCCATTTCGCCCACACGTCAGATCAACGAGTTGGATGGAAGAACCCGAGAAAGAGAGAGACAGAGAGAGAAAGAGAAAAAAGATGTTCTCGGACAACACTCGCAATCAGAAAAGCGTGTGCGCGTTCGAGTGCTCGTAGCAGTCCTTCATAGGACATTGACTTTGAGATACGAGCAGTGGTTTGCCTGCGACGACGCTATCTCATTTCGGCTTATCGCACTTGTTTCGCCGTATCTTATCTTTTCACCGCCTCCTTAAGCTATTCTCTCTCTCTCTCTCTCTCTCTCTCTGTGTTTCTCTCTCACACTATTCCCTTATCTTTCTACATTGCCTGCTTTGCCAAGTCCTACTTCGAATTCATTTCTACGCGATTGCGATTCTTCATTACGTCACTAAAAAACAATAATTGTGACTTATTACCGACTCGTGTAACATTAGCATTATTTTTACAACGATCACTCTTCTTCTTCTATCAAATATTTTAAAAATAACATTTGAGAATTTAGTCAAGAAGATTATTTGGACAAGCTGATTATTGTTACTAATGATCTATGATCTTTAATGTAATTCTCTAATACGCTCTTGATTTTGTACGTTTCCTTTCGGAATAACTCGAACTCGGTCTTTCAACGACACGGCCTAACGAGTATAACCTTGACACTAATTAATAGAGAACGGCGTGCCGTTCGAGAAATACGGAAAGAGAGAAAAAGATAAGTACACACACACACACACACACACATATATATATATATATATATAAATTAAAGAGAGAGATAGGACGATTATCGAGAAACTCGCGAGCAATTGTTCGAGGATATTTTTTGCAAGGAACATATGTTATACGTAATTGAGAAAAATGTCGACATACCTGATACCCCATCATCATCGTCTTCTTGAATGTTCTTAGTAAATCTCTGTCGCGGAAGTTAAGTAAAAAAACAAAAAAAAAAGAAGTTAATAAATTAATTTTATCATCGTTATTAATTTATTATTATTTATCATTCATTGTCTCAAATGTTTTTATTTTTTTTATTTTTTTAGATCCGAAAGGTAGGTCCGGAGAAGCTCTTCCCTTTCATCGAGAAACTCGCGGAAGTTTATAGCGTAGTCCATTTAATCGATCCGTTCTTGCATCGGGTCGTCGAACCGCGCGTTACGTCGTCGTCGACTCCAAACGATTTATAGAGCCATTGACGATCGAGGACGCGAGATCTATCTATCCTGTGCTCGGTATAACTCGTCATGAGCTTTATTTTATGTTAAATATACATCTAATAATGTATATATGAATGTGTGTGTGKGCATAACGTGTGATATGTGTGAATGTGCGTGCGAATGTGCATGCCTTGCATATGCGTATAATTACGATCAATACTTCCTTGCAGATTATTCAAACAAAATGTTTTTTTAATAATATATAATAATAATAATAATATTATTATTATATATGTATAATATGTATATGTATACAGATTAGCAGTAAACAATGGACGTTTGGTTGATTGGTCATTAATCGTGACGATTCACATTTATCCCTTAATTAATTCGTTATCATGCATCTCTATACATACACGCGTCAGGTAATAATTTTATTATTTGCTTTTCAAAATTTATTTCATGTTGTTTTTCTTTTTTTTTTCTTCTTCTTCTTTTTACAAATCTACGCACAAATTTGTCAATGCATTTGCTACAAGATCTACGAAGAAAATTCATCAACGCATTGATTCTACCTCACGCGTCTACGAAGAATTTATTCAATGTCGATGGTACTACTACGCCATTGATAATTTCATTGAATAACTCGTGCGTAGATACGACATTTTTAAAATGGCGGAGGGAGCGGGGAGTGGGTACGATTTATTAAATGAATGAAAATTAATATTAATGAGGGGTTTTTTTTCTTCTTTTTTTTTTTTTCTTTCAGAGAGTAAACTGACAAAGAATTCAATAATGTCTAATCGTATTTATTTTTCATGTACTGGTACTCTAGTAGTCGCTATACGCATAAATACAGTGATGGTCTATTGCTGAAACGAATATACCAAAAAATCTTAGTAAATGTACAGACCTATTTAAGTCATTTTTAAATAGATAATAATAGATTGTGGGTTTGCTTTTTTTTTTCTTTTCTTTTCTTTTCTTTTCTTTATCATTTATCATCGATTATACATCATCCAACAAGAAATGTAGCGTTAATATATTAAATTTTAATACATCGCATATAAACACACTCGACAATCGAAAGGAAGAAAAAGAAATAATTAAAAAAAAAAAAAAGAATGAAATAAAATAATAATATTAATAATAATAATAATATTAATAATAATAAAAATAATAATAATAATATTAATAATAATAATCAACTTCGCGAATCGGCAGTTTTCATTTCTTTATAATATTTCGCTATTATTATTCCCGTTTTCTCCTCGTTATAATTAAAAAAAAAAAAAAAAAAAAAAAAACAGGAATAGGAGCGATGAAAGAAAGAAAGAAAGGAAAGAAAAAGAAGGGACATGAAAGAAATGATAGAAGAGAGGAGGGAAACGGGTATAGATTACGTTTATGGTTAAAAGTAGAAAGGGACGAAAGGGGTGGAAAGAATTACGCGTTTCTATACAAAATTCATCTCTTCAAAGATGAGATGAGAAAAACATTGAAAAAAGAAGGAAAACAAAATTCCAAATAAAAAAAAAAAAGAAAAAAGAAAAGGAAGCATAGATTCGAGACTTACTCGACTAAAGGATAGAGAGAGAGAGAGAGAGAGAGAGATTGAAGATTTTGTTAACGCTATAGTACAAGTCAATGAGATAATACTTTTTAACGAGATTAGACTAAATTTATAATCTTCATCTATCACCGTTAATTTCGCACACGTTTGTTTGTTTCTTTTTTGTTTTTGTTTTGTTTTATCATCACCACACCACTAACCACACTCATAAAATTCATCCATTCGTTCTCACACGTACCACACGTATCATCTCTATGTATGCATTATATTATATTGTAATTTTATGTATTATATACTTCTATATCATCTATTATTTATCTCTCATATTTTATTTCATATTATTATATTTTGTTTTATTTTATTCTTTTTCTTGTTTTTAATTCGACTTTTTAACGTCGCATTTTTATCCATCCGATGATCACGCTCTTCCTCATCACACGCATACACACACAACACATTTAGTCTTCTTTTTAATTATTTTTTTTTTTTTCTTTTTTCACGTAATACAACAGGCATACGACGCATTGTACGAACAATGGCTACAAATATAATCGATAATGAATTGTGATGTAAAAACGTAAAATACATTTAAACGCATTTATTTGCGGGGAACTAACGAGACCGTCGCTTTATTAACAAATATAATATATGATGTGTTTGTGTGTGTGGGTTTATATATATATATTTATATATACGTTCATGCATTTTCATGTTTTTTTTTTCTTTGCAAATCCTCTCGCAAAATTATTTTCCTCATTTTTTTTTTCGTCTCTCCTCTCTATTTTGCACTTAGAGACGCGAACGAATCATCGCGTTCCTCGCATTTTTATTTCTCTCAATAACACTTTTCACATACCACATTTATAATAAGAGATTTATTTTTATTCTCGATTCACTAAATGCCATCGCCTATACGACACTACTCTGGCGATTGATAATAATAATAATAATAATATTAATAATAATAATAATGATAATTATGATGATAACGATGATGATGATGATGATGATGATGGCAATGATGATAATGATGATACATAATTATAGAAAAAAAAATGTGTATACGAAAATGAAAAGAAGAAGAGAAAGAGAAAATCAAATATAATCGTACGCTCCTTTTATTTCCTTTTTTTTTCTATCTTTTTTTTTTTTTCTATATATATAATCATAGTACTCTTTTTCTTCCTCCGTTTCTTTGCGATAGAAAAATCTTTCTTTGTCTTTGGTAAAACTACTTAAATAAATATTGTCGCTTAAAAATTAAGAGATGCATAATAATAATAATAATAATAATAATAATAATAATCATCTGTTAGAGGCTTTTCTTATATCGAACATTTGAAAACCCCTATTGGTTTTAACGATTTTTCTCGCTCCTTCTTTTTTCTCTTTCCATTTCAACATTATTTTTCCCACTTTTTCTTTTTTTTTTTTTAATCTTTCCACGCTCGATCTCATCTTCAATGAGAAATAAAATCTAATATGGGGGAAAAAAAAGTAACGAAACAAGTTATTAACAATTAATAATAGAAGAATTTAACAAATCTTTTAAAAAAGTCGCGATATTTTCGTGTAAGAAAATCAAAATCAAAAAAAAAAAAAAAAAAAAAAAAAAGAAAAAAAAAACCCGCATAAAAATATACGCTCGGGCGTATACGAAAGGATTCCGCCGAAGGTTCGTTCGATTCGGTGCTGTGTTGTGTTGTTGCCCTTTTTTTTACATCGCTTATGATATTTCCTTTCTTTTTTTTTTTCTTTTTTTATTTAATTAGTAAATACTCTTTTCTTTTTTGTTTTTGTTTTTTTTTTTCATTTTGAATGCAGCTTACGACGAACGGGCAAAGAGATGACGTTTTCATCGTTCGTCGATGTTAAATAATAATCCACGGTGCACGTGCGTCAAGGTACTTATCGACGGTATACTTATATTTATATATATATATATATATATTTATATATATAATTTTTTTTTTTATTAATTAATATATAACATATATATATGTATACTTGTGTGTAGGATAAAAGAGGATGGAAAAGGAAGAGACAGGACAGAGATGGAAACAGATAGAAAAAGAGGACAGAAAAGAGAGTGAAAGTGAGTAAGAATGAAAGAATATGTGTTTGTGTTTGTGTGAAGAAAGAAAAAAGAATAAATTCTCACGATAAATAAAAACATTTACGAAGATTGCAACACGCGATTAATATTCCTACAAATTAGTTTCTTTTTAAAACAAAAACTAATTTACGCTGATCCTTTTCCTCCCTCGTATCGAAAGACTTTGAAATTCGTTCATGCTCGAACGAAGCAAAGTCTCGTTCGAGAATCGATACGCGCGTTAATCTTCTTCGTTCTTTTTTGTTCTATTCCATTTCATTTAGATTCGCGAGAGTAAGGAAGAAACGACGACATATCTCGCATGTGTTGCTTCCTAAATATTTCTAATAAGAAACGATTAACACTTAGATCGACTTACATCGATAAAAGAATACGATCGGTGTCTCGCGATGAAATTTTGTTGTTGTTCACCTTATTTCACTTATTTTTCATCTTTTCTTTTCTTTTCTTTTTCATTCGTCCTAATATATACTATATATATATATAAGGTAGCCTCTCTACGTTTATTTTTATCCCAACATTCTCACTTTTCTTCATTTGCTTTTACGTTTAATAAGACATTGAATAGTTTATTAATTTCTCTTTTAAAACTTATACGTCAATTATTATAGAGAGTCTTGTTAATTAGATTACGCAAATCTATGAAAACTCTTGATATCGCACGTGATATCTATCCTATTGAAAAAAATGATATAACATTTGCCTTGACGCAACCTATATCGTATCGTTTAACTACAATCAATATGTCGACGTCATCGTCGTCGTCATTGTCGTCGTCGTCGTCTAAATTTAATTATCAGTATTATTAATAATAATTAATATTATTACTCGTTATGAATAATAAACTGGGAGGTAGCCAGCGCTAAGCGATAGTTGGTTGATCAGTCGAGTCAATTGCAACCCTAACAGCAACAGCAACAACCAACGACAACAACAACAACAACAACGGTAACAGCAGATGATTGATCATTGTTCTTCCAGTTTACTAAAATGCATTTTAATTCATTTCCTCCTCCTCCACCTTCTCCACCACCTTCAGCTTCTGCTCGTCCTCTTCTTTTTCTTGTTTAACAGGAAGAACTCTTCAATTCACCAATATCAGCGATATTCTGCAACAATGCTGTAGTCTCGTTGTTAGATTGTGTTTTTGCGTTGTAACGTTGCTTAAGATCCGTCAGGGCGGAAAGTAGTCGCGTGTTCGATAGCGTCAATCTTGAATTTTCCGCATCCAAAGCAGCTATCTGTTGTTCCAACGCGTCTATCACGCGCTGCTTGTACGACAACGCGGCTGACAGTTTCTGTTCCTTGCGCCGTGACTCCTCCTCCATGGAGATTAAACTGGGAATTAAGAACATTTTATTTTATTCATTTTATTCAAATCTTTTTTTTTTCGTAGTATTTTTTTTCTTTTTTTTTACCAATTATTTTTCTTTTGCATTTTTACTTTCTTTTTGTTTCGTTCATTTTTTCTTTTTTTTTTTTTTTTTTTATA
>NW_015149064.1:0-45347 GCF_001465965.1 Polistes dominula | reverse complement strand
TTTTACTATAAAGACGAAAACATTGATAGCGAACCTTTTCTAACAAAAAGGATTTGAAATCATTTTTGTTTTTTTTTTTTAAATAAATTCATGGGTTCGCCATCGTTGTTAAAAATGATTCAATTAATAAGAACGAAAATAAGACATCAATATATTTGTGATATACAGGATGGACTATCGAACACCACCTTTGTTGCATTCATTTTCAATACACCTATGAACAATATTTAATAAGAAATATACTCTTGGTGTTTAAAAATGTTCACCCTGTATACGCGTATGTATAATATATACATAAAAATGTATAATAATATATTTATGAAACAGAATGATAAAGAAGCAGCCGTGTTTAAATGCAAAAGACAACAAAAATCATTTACTTGGGAGAAAAGAATAAAAATAATAATTAAAAATTAACGATCATGGTGCACAAGGAGGATAAAAATGGCTGCGCTGGGGTTTAGTTACGATCAAGAAGCCAAAAGTATTCTGCATTTGGCCTACAAATAAATAGAGCGACATGTTGATATTAAAGAGTATCTTTTCTTTTTTTTTTTTTGCGAGAAAGAAACGTCTCTCGTGACAATTACAAATTTCGAATTTAATTAAAATTGCATATAATGGACGGTTCTTTCTCGTATCGGTGGTGGTAACAGTAGCAGACATACGTACATACATACACATACACGCAACGTGTAAATAGTACGATGCAGTTATGTTTGAACAAAAAAAAAAAATGATGGTATTATAATAAAATTCATGTGGGTTTATAATTGATGAGTGTTGGTTGTTGTTGATCGGTATTGAAAAGTATTTCGTGTATGTCATGATATTTCTTCATTGATAATTTTGATGATTAAAGCAAAACGAACGAAGACCTCATAATAAAAACTGACTTTGTTCTATACCAGCGGCGATATACTCGAAAGATCTTTAAGCAAAATTACTTGCTCGCGTGTTAGAAATTTGTACAAATTATAAAGTACAACGACACAACAGAGAAAAGAGATATAAGACAGAAATGCTAACAGAGTAGTATACAAAATATATATACATATATATATATATATATATATATATATATATATATATTTTTTTTTTTTTGGTATCATTTATGCATACATATGTATATATATGTTGTGTGTACGTGAGAAAATTGTAAGAAGCTTAGAAATATAATTGACTCTTACACCAAGATCCAGATCAAGCCAGAGTATACCAAATGCAGCGGATAGAATGCACAGGAACACACAATCAATTAAACATACATTATATCGATAAATTAGCCGGATCGATTACAGTCAGTGTTTTTGTTTCTCTTTCATTTCATAATTATTCCTTATTAATTAATTTGACATTTATTTGTTTATATGTTATTTTTATTTTCCCCGTTGGCCACACCACGCTCGCTAAAGTATCCTTCTTTCTCGACGATATCGGTTTGTCACAAGAAAGATACACACAGAGAGAGTGAGTGAGTGCAAAATAAATAGATAGATAGATAGATAGATAAATTGATAGAGATAGAAATAGATAGATAGATAAATAAATAGATAAAAATGTTGAAAAATTCCGTAACCGTACCTTTACGTATATATCCCGGCTAAGCTTCAACAAGATGAACTTTATCACCTTTTACTTTATTTCATTTTTCTTTCTTTTCTTTTCTTTTCTTTTCTTTTCTTTTCTTTCTTTCTTTCTTTCTTTCTCTATTTCCAAAGGTGGCGAATGAAGCTAAAGAGTATCTGTTTATCAGCGTCAGACACCACTTTTAGAAATCTTTACAAAATAATCGCGAGTCTGCTAAAGCCGTTGTTGAATGTGATTTCGTTGATCGAACAGAATGATCGACAGTTAGATTTGTGAATGGATCCTCCGTTCTTCCGTGAGCCATGAAAAGAGAAAGGTAAAGATGCGTGGACATGGAAGATCGGAAATAAGAACAGGAATGGTAGTAGTCGATCGATATCGATATGGAAAAGAGAAAAAAGAGAGAGAAAGAGAGAGAGAGAGAGAGAGAGAGAGAGAGAGAGAAAGTGGCAATGAGATAGGGTCACACTCAGGCATATAGATTCGGTGGATTAGTACTCGTGGGGATGAAAGTGAAGTACCTGGAGATGATGGTCTTCATCTCGGTGTCTGGTGCGATGCCATTTATATCTGTATCTTCGTTCCCGCCAAATCTAGCTCTTACTCGATCAACGCTATTCTGCAGCCTCTCGATTTCCACCTGATACTAGAACCGAAGAGGAGACCGTGTTAGTTACAATGCGAGCAAACACAAAGTTTCCTATTCTCGTAACTTTTGGTTATTTACGTGTTAACAGAAAAAAGATAGAGAGTAAAAGATAATTCACGAAGAAGAGAGTGTTCAACACGAAATAATTCGATAGTTTAATTAGTCCTAACTATCCTACCTGATCGATGCTGCGATGACTTCGAGATTTACTTCTTCTAGTGGTGCAATTTTCCTCTTCACTGGTGTCGGAAAGATCCCTCGTCGAGTCAAGAGACAACCTTCTTCTCAATTTGTTGCAACAAACATTTTGTTGTTGCTCAGAGTTATTCCTGTGAGTTTGGTTAATTTGTCGCCACTGATTTTGTCCATTCCTTTGAAGATTTCTCACGTTGTTTTGAGGAGGTGGCGACGGACTGAGATCGACTCCTCTGACCCCTTCGACTCCACCACCGCCGCTGCCGTCCCTCTCTTCGGAGCTGGTGCTACCTCTTCTACCCGATCTACCGTGATTCGAGTCCATGTGATAAACAGGATTGGCGAAGGCCAATGGCGCGGCAGTGAGAATATGCGCGTTCGCGTTGTTGCTGCTGAGATCGACCGGACTCGAGCTTTGGCTGTAAGCAGCGAAGCTCTGGTAACCCGAAGATGCGACGTTGCTCAGCTGAGAGATCGAAATTTGCGATCCCTTTTGAGATTTCGATTCGGAAACCTCGTCGTCGGCGTACCTGAGGAGATCCGAAAGTTCGTCGAGATTACCGTTGGCAGTGGTAGTGCTACCGTTGTTCCCCTTAGCGTTGTTGTAATTGTTGTTCGGCTGATGATGATTTATCGACAGAGTTAAATTCGTCGAGGGATTAACCACTACGTTCGCGTTTACCGTAGTCTTTGAGACGTTGTTGTAATTCTGTTGTTGAGTCTGATTCACATTTTCTTCCTTCCGACAATGATTCCTACTTGCCGACCTCGATACATTATAATTATTGTGATTATAATTGTCCTCCCTATCGTGAATTTCGAGATTTTGCAATCTCGCTATATTGTGTCTGTAATGCTGCTGTTGTTGTTGCTGCTGCTGTTGCTGCTGCTGCTGTTGATGATGATGATGATGATGAGCGACGCTGTTCAAGTTACTTGGTTGATTGTTTGCCGTTAGAGTTATATTGTAATTAGAATCTTTGAGATTGCTGTGACTTTCGGAACGAGTCGGACTGGATGGATGCGTCTGGCAGTGATTAACGTTCGCCAAACTGGCACTGGCTGTTAATCTGTAGCCAGCACCGGCACGAGTTTGGATGATCGGCCTGTGCTGACGTATTATAGGAGTTGGAGATCGAGATACGAAGGCCGCTGGTTCTAAAGTATAATCGTCCGTATTGATTTGTAATTGCAATTTCCCGTTATTCGCCATATAAGCGTTCCGAGGAAGAGTGGCCGCCCTGACGACGTTTGGACTACGCGAACTGTTATGACCCAACGTATTGGATTGCAGCAACTCATTGCTATCTCTGATGGTACCGTTCAGAGTACTATGATTGCTCAGAGTAGATGTTGCCGATACGGAGAGATTCGTGTTGCTGTTGGCGATCGTCGGATCGTTGTAACGGAATATATTGTTTTGTAAATTTTGATAACGATGAGAAGTTGGCACAGGACTTGGTCCTGGTTGATCCAATGCCAAGGAAATCCTATCGAGAATTTCTAGCAATTTTGGTGGCGGCGACGATTGCGAGGACGATGCCATCGCTGCAACGCTTTCTCGCAACAACGCATGTAGGAGAGACAATTGTTTTCCTAGGTCTATGTAACCGTCGAACTCCAACGAGTTGTTCGCTGGTGCGTCTTTTGGTAATGAACTCTGTAAAAGAAACAAAAAGAGAATATATAATTTTGTAAACATTGAAATAACGTATTCGGATATCGATAAAACACTACTAACGCTGATAAGTTGCAGAAAATTCTTCATGGACGGTGCTTCTCGTTCCAATAGATCGTTCATGAACTCCATGAAATTTTCCTTCCCCTGAAATCTCGTGAAGTTCGCCAACGTCTGCAAGGTCTTCGCGACGAGAGTCAGATTCCTCGCTGCTTTCTCGTTCGGATATTCTATAAAGAAAAAATAAAATGAAAATAAAGGATTAATTTCGATCACGTTAATAAATACGAACGCAACTAACAAAGTCAAAAACTCACCGTGAGTGATGTTGAAAAGAGACGGACTGAGAATGGCAGGACAAAGAAATCTCAGAAAGATAGACGCGGATATCAAATTATCCGCTATATCTTCTCGACACATATCGGCTAAACGTTCGCGGAAAATTCGAAAGCATTCGCGCAATTCTAGTGGAAAATGTGCGTGACTTGACAGAATCTTGCTCCAGGCGAGTTCTACCGCGTTACGAAGATTTTGTTGTTGCTTGTGGAGGGCGGCCACGGAGGCAACCTTGAGAGGATCCACCTCGCAGTCTCCACCTTCTACGGCACCTCTTACAACGGCTCCAAGGGTCTCTTGCAAATACCTGTCGCCTGTTAATTTCAAATATGCTTCCATTGCCTTTGTGGCCAAAGAATTTCCCCGGAATGTGAGTCTCTCGTCGTCTGAAAATGTTCATTCCAAAATAATAAATAAAAATATGTCCTATATGATAAGATATGCATATATATACATCGTGAAAATGAAATAAAAACGAACCTATTCTATGAATGTCCATCATAACCAGATCCGCTAAGAATTGCGGTGCTTTTTTCTCGCGTTGCATAACGGCTACCAAAGCAGTCGCGATATCTTCCTTCGCCTTGACGGCGATTACCGGTTCGAGTTTCTCGCAGAGAGACGCATAATCGGTCTTCAAGTATTCCAGGAACTCCTGGTAAACCTGAACCGGCAGTATGTCGACCGACTGGAAACGACATTTTACCCTGAGCGTTGGTGGTTCCTTTAAAGGACCCTTGTCGCCTACCACCGCGTACCATTTTTCTGTTAGATAACGAGACGTTACGTTGTGAACTGGTATGCTGACCGAACCTGTAATAATCAAATAAAAACAATTTAACTACAAGTTTTTTCAATGTTATTTGAAAAGAAAAGGATTGGGCTTACCGATTAGAACATTTTTATCTCTCTTCTTCTTCCTATCGGCTTCCCTGTAAAGGTTCACCTGAATCGTATTGACAGATGGAAGATGATGAAAGTCGAAGTGTTCGCCCCAGAAGCATAAGTCGGCTTTCAGTTTAGCCGTGGTTCTTGCATAAAGCGTGCTATCGAGGCAGACCTCGCAAAAGTAACGTTTCTTAGCTGGCACACCTTTGGCCTCGAGTAACCAAATCTGTAGAGAATTATCCGTCCTTCTCGTTTGTTCAGCATCCGGTTGCACGGACTTCCTCAAGCTATTGTTATTTAAATGAAAAAATTGCTAATAGAAAAACAACACCTACTTATGTGTGTGGATTATGATAAGAGATAAGTAAAGGAAGTAAAATAAAAAAAATAAAAGACAAACCTGTGTAACCACTGGTCCCGTTCGTGAGCCGTTCTACAACTGAAATACTTTGGTGCACCGGTACTGGGTGTGACCTGGAAGCAATGAGGTCTACCAAGGAGGCTTGGATGAAGCGGCGTTACAGCAGCCAGGTCCATCGAGGTCACAGCCTGTCCGCAGAGGAGGGATTCGTGCGAACGACAACCCCGTAGACCGGCGCCCCGTTGTTTCTGTCTTTCCAATTTCGTCACGCTCTTCGTCCTTTTTAAGGGATTCGATCGGAACGATCTCTTTGAGAAGAAATTCTGCAAACACAAATTATAGTCGTTAATTATCGAGTAAAAACCAGCGTTGTGCTCGCGTTCTATGCACGAAAAAACACACTAGTGAAAAGATTTCGAAAGGCTACAGGAAAAAAAGAGCAATTTTCATCGGAAACGTATTCGTTCGGCAAACGAAAATCCTCGACTGAATGTCGTCGCACCAAGAGATATCGAGAATCTTTAGTGACATTGCTCGGGTGAAAGGTATTTGCAGTGCTTGATATTCGAAGGCTTCTGCACGTGCACAAAAGACCAGTTACGTACATACCAAATGAATCTCGCATTTCCTATTTGTTTTTTTTTTTTTTTTTTTATAACATTTCAGTTTTTATTTAAGTAAGTATTATATACGAATCGTTCTTCTTTGTTTCAAGGAAATGAATTTGCTTTACCCTTCCAGAGAAATAATTGATGATCGTGTTGACGACCTTGTCGTCCTCGTTCTCCTCAACAGCTTTCACGCACATTTTTATTTTCGTCATGAATCGCGAAATCAGATTTCCTTTTCAATTGAGACTAGAACGACGGGGATAGGTGGAGAAAACAAAGTTCGGCAGATGTTCTCTTGTTGTAGATGTTGAAGATTCCCAAATCGTTAAATATAACCCGCACCCGTATATATCTTCCACGAATACAATGGTTGATTTTTCGAACCAACGAATATTTTTCATCGTATTTTGCGCAAAAGCTCGACGATATAACACATACGAGTACGAATCTTATCCTCCACTTTGATCCATCGCACTTCTTTTTCTTTGTAATATGTAATATTGTTTTTTTTTTTTTTCCTTTGCTTTGCTTAACTTTTTCGCGCAAATTTTATTTACACGTCAAACACGTTCCACTTGAGGTAACCATAACCGTTCGTTGCAAGAAAAACACGAGTTATCGTTGCAATCGCATCGACTGATTCATCGATAAGAGAAGAACTTCTTTCACTTTTTGTAATATTACGACATTACCACGCACGCAAATATATACCTCTTCTTCGAAAGAAATATTTTTGTTCGATTTAAAACTTCGTTTGAAAAGATTCGAACGAATGAACGAACGAACGAACCAACTATCTATATCCTAAGAGAAAATATCGGTCGAGTGTCAAGTGAGTTCGTGAAGCTCGTTCTTTCCGTCTCTGTCTTTCTCAAAGCAGTCAAATCTCCCGCCTTATCGTACACATGTGTACGCATTTAAACGATAAATCCCTTCTCTTTCTTTCAATGCCACCAGAACTTTAATCGCAAGAAACACGTCATGGAAATTCGTCTTACGTTGTTAAACGCAAATAATTTAACGATTATTCGGAAAAAAAATTCAATATAAATTTGGTTGCAATGGTGTAAACTGTTAGAAAAAAATCAAAACTGTGACGATGAAGAAGAAGAAGAAGAAAAGACGTTTGAAATAAAATCGATCAACAACGTTTCTCGAGGAATCCACTTTTCTTCGAGTACGGTCTCCCCTGTTGGAAGTTGGTAGAAAAAAAGGGGGACATGGAGGGACCCAAACGTTGATGATTTAAACTGGTAGGCCCTTTAAATCTTGATGGCGTTATGGTTGGTATTTTTTGTTCACTGGATAACGATCATCCTAGAAACGTCTATACCGGTTTTCCTCGATCTTCTATCAACGGAGTCAGTAGTCGACTGCGATAGAAAGGAAACTTGCATATAGCTTTCTACCAAGTCAGATGTAACAACTTCCTCGTGTAATCAATTACACTCAATTAAAGTAAACTTCTGACGGGTCTAATCAATTACGTTCGATTCAAAAGTGCATTACCACAAGCACAAGCACAACCACTACCAGCACTATTACCATCACCGTTTAGAAGATTCGATAAGTTTGTGTTAACGCTAATGCAATTTAAAAATTCAATCTTGGGTCCACGAATAAACTTTTGATTATTTGAAATAGGAGAAGAAAGTAAAATCTCGACAGAGCAGATGATTTCGCGGCAAAATCTGTTCGTCGACTGGCGCAGATGTTGCTCATCCGGGTAGTTTGAAGTCAAGGGATCCTTGGGGCGCACCTTTGTATCGGACTCCGACCGAAAAGCCTGCCCCTGTATTCAGGTGAAGCAGAACGGCGGCTTACCCCTTGGTCCCTCTTCTCGTCTCAGAGCCCTTCGTCTACGTCTCCTTCTTCTGTTTCTTCTCTTTTTCTTCTTCTTCCTCTTCTTCTTCTTTTAGGTCTCTTTTTACCACCACCAAAGCGTGTTGTTCACGTTCGCACCATCACCATCAGCATCAGCAACAGCAGCAGCAGCAGCAACACCGGGTAGGTAAGAAGGACAAAAACGTCTTCGAGGGGTTCTCACAAGCGACCGTCTCATCAAATTTTACCTTCCCCGAATCAAAATACTCTCCAACGTTTCTCATATTCTTTTGTGTTTCAATACATTTTTTCTTTTTGTTTTTCTTTGATTTCATTTATCATTGCATCGTGTCTCTTTGGAAAATCAATTTGAACGTATTGGGATTGCGCCTGGTTCGATTATCTAACTCGCGATACGCGTATACGTGTTTTTGTGTGTGTAAACGCTCGCGCATTAGTGTTTAACATACGAAGTTTACAAAAGAAAACTATCACGTGGGATTTGAGAACACCTGCCGGTTAAACGAAGAGACCGGATCGATATTTTCCGTATTGCGTCGTCTGCTTTTGCATTCAAGCCGAGTATACGTGCGAGTACGCGATAAAATCGCAGCAGGTAGATAAAGTCGAAGGGAGACCCTTTTCGAACGCGCCTACTATTACTACTACTACTACTACTACTACTGCTTTTATATATTTATCACGTAGTACTTATCGTCACGTGTATCCACTTTCTAACTCTCTAACTTTCGACGATTTACGATAATTCGATTCGAATCCTACGAATTTTCAATTCAATTTATCGTTCATGATCCTTCTTGTTAGAGTTAACTTCAATGAAATTCAAGTTTGCCGCGTATTTTGCCGTAGAGTAATAGATGCCTACCTTGCCGACCGAACCTTAACGCGGGAAATCTTACTTCTAGTTACGAATTTGATTTTTAATATTCAATACTAATTCGTATTAGGTTTGTAAAAATGAAATTTAATAATATACGAAACACTTACGACGATTCTATTTGGCGTAACATCCAAGGGCCGTCCTCCGAGTACCGGTGTTGCCGGTGCACTTCCTCTTCGGCAAGCTTTCTCATACGACGTATCTGAAAAGAAAAAAAATAAAAAAAAATAAAATCAATAAATTAATCCAACGTACGACCGTTCGTGCAATACGTTATTCCTTTTAACAAAACTACAAACGATTCCAATTTCTTACAATGCATATATCGTTAAAGAACATGGTATAAAGGATAAATGTAAAAGTACGAAGGACGTAATTAACGCCCTTAGAAGAAAAGAAGGAACTCAGGGGGGGGGGAACTCCTCCCTCTTTTTTCTTCGTCGACTTGGTACACACCCTCCTTTCTCTCATTTTCTGTTTACGGTCAGCGGTTAAATGCTTCGTTCGTACAAGAGTCTCGAGTTACTAGTCTTTAAAGTTCCTCCCCACCTTCCTCATTTACCACGCGATTCTCTTTCTTTACATGTACTCTATTTTACATCCCATGTGTATGTGGAGTAATTTTTTCAACGAGTTTTACAAATCATATTTTCATTCGAACATGTAATACGTGTAGTATACATTATTACAGATTCAAGTAAGAAATGTTATTAACGTTTTAGAAATTAGAACATACGAATTAGTTCAATCATAAAATGCATCAATAAACTGCAAATGATCGACGGATCGAAATTGAAATACATTTGACCCACCATTGCGTTGTAACATGGCGCATTGAAAATTTTTCAAATACCAGGAAAAACATCGAGACGACGTAGTTGGTATATCCGTTTGCTTGCATGCCGGATTAAATCACTCGTGACTAGACCTTCTCTCTCTCTCTCTCTCTCTCTCTCTCTCTCTCTCTCTATCTATCTTTTATTGAGACGTTAATCCACAACTGATGACTCCTGGAATCCTACCGATACGACGAAAGGATAAAGACGGAGACTCCCCTCTCTCTCTCTCTCTCTCTCCTCGTGCTTTCCCACATTTTTTTTCTATTTTTTTTTCTCTCTCTCTCTCTCGATGGAATCGAGTTTCCAAGAATCCAAACGATCACCGGTCAGTTGAATTCAACGATCGGTAATGGATTACAACACCCGTTACGAGGCAGCAACAGCAGCAGCAAACATATATTCGATGTAGTAAGCCTTCACAGAACAGAGAGACGAAGAAATTCTTCTAAAATCCGGTTTGTGCTATCGATGTATCGCGATAATCAAATATTTATACAAATTGATTAGAAATATGATTAAGCACGATAAAATAAGGCGAGATGATAAGCCTAAAGAAATACGATCGTTTATGGGGGAGGGGAGGGGAGGGGGATGAAACCGGTAGAAAGAGAAAGAAAAGCTTTTGTCAAGAAGAGCCTTGTTATTCGTAGAAATCATTCGAAGTACAACTTCATTCTTGCATCTTTAATTGGAAAGGCAAAGAAAAGGATATCAGGAGCAGCATAGGTTGTTCCCCTGCCCCCCTCCCTCCCTCACTAGTCGAAACTCGGGATCGGTCTCCTATACCGTCGCGGGGGCCGCAGCTGCTACTTCGAAGACTCGTCTCGGAGTCCTGCAGCGAGAAAAACACGATCCTTTGTGGCGTTTCAAACCGGAGAAAGAGAAACAGAGAGAAAGAAAGAGAGGAAGAGAGAAGAGGGAGGCTCATACATATACAATAATGAGAGAGTTTCGTTCTCGGTTGGAATAGAAATCAATTGAAATTGAAACGAAATGAGACGAAGGACTACTACTTTCAGTGTTTTTTTTTTTATTTTTAACTTTTTTTTTTCAGTTTACCCTTTCTTTCTTTCTTTATTCAACGACACACTACTCCTCCACGCCTCTAAGTTACCCTTACACTGCTACAACAAACAAATGTCTCGATGACGTTTGTTCTCTTAACGATCCCAATATACGTAACACGACGGTTATATATTAATGATCGGTACACGGTCGGGGTCCTCTCTCTCTCTACATTTGCTAAACCCTTTTATTCTCTTTCTCTTTCTGTCGAAACGAAGAGCCACACGATAAAGACGTATTAGTAACAAACAGTTGGCAATATTTCTACTACAACTACAATAATACACGACGGTAGTAATAATAATTGATCTTTCTCTTCCTCTTCCTCTTCCTCTTCCTCCATCATTCCGACTGCGCGTTTCCGTTTTACTATTATTGATATATCGTACACTTCAAAGGCGTGCACGTGCCTACTTCTACCTACTACCGGGTATGATATCAAATCCGTTCCTAGTAGTAGTAGTAGTAGTAGTAAAACGATGTTTAGAAGGGCGTGGAACCGACAATCATTTTTCATCGTTCGTTGAAACCCTTTATAACAAATAGTTACATATCTGACAACAACTTCATGATAGTCTTCGCAAATTGATACATTTAAAAAGGGGACCCAGTTTTGCGATTGATATCTGAAATATCTTTCATTTATTATGTTTGTTCGGACAATGGTGAAAAAGAAATAATCATTTAACGAACGCAGGACGTTGTTGGAAGATTACAGACGACGTTTTCAAAGCTAAACGAATTGCAAGTATCATATTCAGTACAATACATATATATATGTGTGTGCTGTTTGTAAGGTCAACCTCTTGCATTCCATCGCATGATCTAATCTCAGTCAGCGCAGTTATAAACCGAGAAGATCTTAGAAATGTTCTCCTTACGTTTTGTCCAATCTCAAGTAAAAAATACATTTGTTTTTTCTTTTGTTTTATTTCTCCCCCTCCTTTATAGAACATGGAACGAGAATAGATAAAAGATAAGGAGTTGATATCGGAGAAAAAGAAAATGTGAAAAATCCCAAGCAAATAGAGATGATGATTACCCTTTCCCATTTATATTTCTTTTAGTAGTTGGATCAAAGCCAAGAATTTCTATCTTCTATTAGACTTATTGTTAGCAGGGAGTTCTTTAGAGGACAATGGCACTAAAAAGAGAAAGACGATGACGATGTTCACAGAGAGAATTTCTATTAATAGAAATCCCTTCTTCTTCTTCTTCTTCTTATTTTAAAAGGTGTACAATTAATTAACACTTTTTGTCGATTATTACTTTTATAAAAAAAAAAAAATTGAAAATATCCTGGAAATATTCTCAGAGGTGACAAAGTTCTAACGAATGATCTTAATGAACGTATAAACTATTCCTATCGTATTTGAATATTTAACAGTAATCTATCAGTGGGACGCAACCAACACCACCACCACTACTACTATGGGAATCCTCGTTGTAGAACGCAAAGTTTATATGGTTGAAATTAATCAACCCAGACACACACACACACACACATATATATTATCATAGGCGTGCCTGAGCGTGGTCATTGGCACTATATACCATACTTGCTCAACGAGAAACGGAACTTTCTCACACGGGATGAGTTGGGACACACTCTACCAGACAGCATGCACCACCTAACGGCGCAGCAGACATCATGCTACAGAGAGAAAGGGATGAAAAAGAAGAACAAGAGAAACACAACAAGACGAACGAAGTAGCTGTGGTACAAGCAGAGAGAACTTGGAAGTGGAAGAGAACCGGCAACGAACGAACCAACCAACCAACCAACCAACCTACCAACCAACCAACCAACTAAGAAGACAGAGAAATGAGTGGGAGAAATGAAAAAAGAAATGTAAGAAGAAGAAAAAGAAAAAGAAGAAGAAGAGGAAAAGAAAAGAGAAGAAAAGAAGAATAAAAGGAGGGTCGTCGGTTGGTCGTCGTCGTCGTCGTCGTGGCTTCCCTTCGTAGCAGGATGTGCGTATCTTCTGGTGCGTAAGGGCCTCCAGGGCATAGCGGAGTCTGCGTGCTCTGCCTCTGAATGACCATACGTCTTTTTCTCTTTCTATCTTATCTTTTACTCTCTCATCTAAACCAGGGACGTATGCTACTGGTACCTTTACACGATCACAACCCAATGTGTGTCCTATATATATATATATATATCGTAATATTATCTGTAAGATGATGATCTATTACATAAAACTACATACAATATATCAAATGTAACGTGGGAAATATATTTATCAATTTATTATTTTTATTTTATGAAGTACTATTTTGTTGTTCATTTTGTTACAGTTGAGAGAAAATTAGATGCACGATTATAATCGAGACGACCAGACAGGCACATTAAAAAGTCGTTTAACGAGGATGCTGGAAAGGGGATTGGAAATAAAAATTTGACTGGAGGAATCAATTGTTCTCTCTCTCTCTCTCTCTCTCTCTCCCTTGTATGCAATCCCCCTTTTTGCAGTAGCACGACAGGGATATTATTCCGAAGAGAGCGGCGCGTTAGTTCAGCGAATGAAAAGATCAACGTCCATTGACTCGACTCGCTTTCTACCAGGCCGAAACACTCGCTAACCAGTCGCAATTCATCAGATTCACACGTCATTAACTCAACGATGATTTCTAATGCGATTTAAAAAAAAAAAAAAAAAAAGAAAAATAGCATCGTTTAAAGTTGTCCAATACTACGACGAACAACGACGACGACGACGAAGAAAGTTTCAAACAAGGGGGAAGGAAGGATTGAATTTAAATTTATGACATTATAATTGAGCAACATTTTGAATTTAATACTCTCTCTCTTTCGTTGATTGAGTCCGACTTATGTTAAATGTGAAATAATTGATAAACTATTTTTTTTTTCTCATAATTTCTTCTTCGATCGAATTAATTACGGTTGGTGAAACAAATCAATACTAGCACAATAAGTTCATATGTTAATACGGATATAGAACACACCCTGTATATATGGTTGGACCAGTCATGCAAAGATCAAGTTTGTTGCGAATACTCAACGAAGGTATCGCCATTAAAGCGATATTATTATCGAAGTCAGCCGTGAAAGCTCGGCATTATCGTCGAGCGCATCGAGCGTTCATTTTGTGCCCTCTCTCCTCTAGCAGACTTCGAACCTACACATATGTTGCTCCTATATATATATATATATGTATCTTGACGGCCCTTCCCACTCGTGATTTTTCTTCTGCCTCCGTAGAGGCTGGGTGCCAACGTTGGCTTAGCGAGAGAAGAGAAGAGACTCACTCGACTCTTTTTCTCTCGTTCAGATAAACGAATCCTCGTGTATTCCTAAAGACTAAATTCATGTACACTAAATGCATTCGATGCACCAGATTAAATTACTATTTAATTTAGGATCGAATTTTTATTGAATTCTTCATTTTCTAATTGTGATGTTTCATTAAATTTGTGCACGTTTTATTAAGAAAACTAATTAACCGTACGTACGTACGTACGTACGTACAACATGATTAATAAATCTAAAATTTAATTCGATAAAACACATTGACTACACCAATGAAAATGACATATAAAATCGTATAGTAAAACATTGGTCATGGATGACCCACGTGGTGGTCAACGCGTTAAGGATGTTTCAGCTGTTCGTACAACCTTTTATTGTTCAGGATAAAATTATTTATAGGTTGGTGACAAAACAGATTGGAACACGGTGGTGCACGAGATCACACGGTGTCGTCAAAAGTCCACCACCATAATGTATTTCTCTCTCCCTATCTAACCATTTTGTTCGTTCATTGTTGTCATCGTTTATTTCATGGTAAACGTCAATTCATTCTGCTATGTGTTTTTACTATATGATACACCGTACATACACGTGTAAATAGGGAAAAGAAGAAGAAGAAGAAGAAAATGGAAAGGGGAAGGTTAGAACTTTCGTGCTCGTATTTCAATTTTCGACGTGTATTCATACTACGTGTACATATGCATGCATGCATGCATGCATGTATGTATGTATGTATGTATGCTATAGAAAGATCGTTTTTCATGTTGGCAATAAGAATGAATAAGAGACGAGACTACATTGTAAAGAGAGAACAAACGTAGCTGGTATTATTGAAGGGTCGTCAATAGGGCGTAGGCGTCAACGTTGGACTTCACTCCTCCTCTACGATAAATTTACATTTCTCTTATGTTAACATAAACCATATTCATTCTAAGATACCTCATTTTTATTATTAACCTTCTGACTCGAAAGATTTTTTTTTTTTTATTACCTGCTGATATATTCTATTTTTAATTAGCTTTGAACAAATTAATAAATATATGTGGTACTTACGTATTAACCTTTGCTTACACCACACTTGGTCCAAAGGACCCAAACACCTTTTTTCCAACTTGTGTCATTTATCTCAATTGTTTCAACTTTTGGTAATTTATTTTTTAAACATATTTCAATTTAATTTAAAGCTATAAAACCTAAATAGTCTTTTTAAGTAAGTATTAAAGAAGTCTTAAAAAAAAAAAATGTTCAAGTAAATCTATGCAATAGTTAATTTTTAATAACAATTTTTCTCGCCCGGGTCCAAAGGATCAAACAGATCGAACAATTTCCGAAGAAACAATTACTGAAAATGGAACAAAATTCTGGACATTTCCGTAATAGAACTAAATAGATTAGACGACATGTATGTGTGTGTATGTGTTTTATATACTATAAAAGCTATGTTGGGTTGAACACGTTATGCAAGGAGCGTGGGATCGCAGAGAGAAAGAGAGAAGCAGAAGACACGTGGAGTAAAAATTCATAAGGGTGTGTGTATGTGTGTATGTGCAATGAACCAGAGAACAACATATATAGACACGTAGACAAACGTATATATATATAAAATRTATAGAAGGTATGTATAGGTAGGTTCTTAGCCGTAAGATAAGCGAAAACTCGTTCTCCGTAGTCGGTGAGAGTGTTCTTGCGGTAGAAAGGGAAGTCAGCTGGATGAGAGATTTGCAACTTAATCTCGGGTTCCAACATTATCTTGTGTCCTTTTCTCTCTCATCAAATACACTATTATTATTATTATTATTATTGCAAAAAAAAAGAACATAATATTAATTATAAAATAAAATAAAGTGGAAGAGGTTTATAAAAATTTAGCAAACGTTGCGGTGATCATCATTGAAAAATAAAAAAAAGATTCAATTTGTGGTCGAATAAAAAGGAACACGAAGAATATTGAAAAGAAAAATTGAAAGGTAAGTTCGACCTTCCCTTGAAAACGGCATTAAGGCTATTCGAGTTCTCGAAGGTATGTGTTCAGGCACTTTGTCCTAAGTATTTCCGATTGGTGGTGATGCTGGTTGCTCTAAAAGCTTCGTTGTTGCTGTCCCCTTTCTTTCTTTCCTTCTTCCTCTCACCGGAGAACACATAGCTTCTCGAAGCTCTTTTGTAAATGGGAATTCGTTTAGAGCAAGGGTTGCTGCATTACTCTCTCTCTCTCTCTCTTTCCCTCTCTCTGTATGAATGAAGAAAAAGAAAGGAGAGTCCTTCTCGACAACCGTACGCACTCGTGTGTTGTGTTGTGCATTTGAAGCTTTCTCTCTCCTGACCACCGTTTCTACGCTCCATTAAACACGAGTCGTAAATTACGAATGAATTAGCCTTGCCAATTGAATCATTATCGTTTAAAGATGATCCATAATTTCTTCTTTTTTTTTTTTTTTTTTTTTTTAATCAAGATGCAAAGATGTCTTACTGAAGTATATGCGCGTGCGTGCGTACGATTTCCTTCTATTAATTATCTTTTTCATTGTTGAATTTTCAATAGAGAATGAATAAAGATGATTTCGAAATAGAATAGATAAATCTTTCAGTGTAAATCCACTTAGTTCGAATAAATAAGAAGAATAATCGGAACGCACAAGACGAAGTGATTCGGTCATCGATATAAATCTTTCGAAATTGGGTCAGTATGTAAACGTATGTGTAAGTATGTACAGATATACTATGTGGTTCGTTGGTCGTTCATATTAAAGTTAAATTCTTCGAAGGCTCACGAAACGTAAGATAGCATGTTGCTTACAAGGAAGCATTCAACTAACGAACAAAGAACTTACGAATTCTGAAGAGGGTTTTTTTTTTTTCAAGGGAAAACTTCTTTAGAATAATCAGGGTGATTTGAAAATTGTGAAACGGAAGAAACCGTGGAACTGATGAAACAAAAATAAATAATTAATTAATCAAATTCAATATATAAAAATTCATTGTAACAATATGTTTGTTCACTAATAATTCCAACAACTACTCAACTTATCTGAATGAAATTAATTTTATTTCACACGTGATTTTTTCCAACTTAGCACATAGCACAATTTTTATTTAGAGGTTATTTAGGTTCTGTAAGGTTCTGTAAGGTTCTTTCAATAGATGACACTGTATTACAAAAGCTTGGTTTTCTTTGAAGGTTTCACTTCTACCGTGTGTGATCTGCACACATCTGTTTTTTTTTTTTTTTACGTTCTTTCGAAACGACCAAAGTACTTAATGTACTTCAGAAGACAAAAAAAAACAGTAATAAATGGTATACTGTAGTCTATGATTTTAGGATAATTGTATTCCTCTTATGGCTTATCGAAATGATTAGAAAAAATGTATTAAAAAAAGAACACGAAGAAAAAAAAAAGAGTTGGGTTTCTTATTAGTCTTTCCATTTGGACTCTCCATATATATATATATATATATATATTTCTTTATTTCTTTTCTCCATTTTCGTTTATCTCTTACTAACCATCGACATTCTGCTCCAATAAAGAAGATTATCGTGATGTTAATGAAGTATAATTAGAGCGTGCACGCTGGGCACGCGACCCTTTACCATAAACGATCATCACCAGATGCCGACTGAAGGAGGAGGAGCTTCTTTCTTTCTAAATTATTCGCGACTATGAATACTACAACTACTACTACTACTACGACGACAACTACGATGACGGAAAAGGAGTAAAAGTAAAGTTTAAGTACATTAAATACAAGTTAAGTCGAGTTAAGTTTAATTCGTTTGCAGGTGGTGGTACATGCATAACGACGTCGCGTTAAAATGCAGCTGCATGTGCACGAGCACGTGACCACACTTGCGTTACGCACCGGTTATCCCAACCACCACTCCGCTAATCGTCAGAGTTACAGTTTTATACAGTCTTATATGCTACGAGAAAACTAATTATAAAGTATAATATTTTCTCTTGTAAACGAGGCGACACCAAACACGCTTTTACTTGCGACGCGAATTACACGCGCCCTCGTGTAATTTCATTTCACATTAACACACCTAATTTCAATTTGTAGCTTAACATTTTCTCTCTGTCATATATAAATCATTTTTAATTATCTATTATCATTATTATAATGAAAGAATGAAATAATTGACCGAACATTATCAAGAAAATTCCTAACAAACAAAAAAACACATCTGCGTGCAACTGTATGCACATGTTTCCATAAAAAAAAGATAAAATTGCACCTAGTAACCTTGAGCACGAACACAATGCAAGTTCTCTCTCTCTCTCTCTCTTATTTTGGAGGACTTATGAAACGTTCTACTACACAAGGAGAAGATCGTACGCATGTTGGATACATTATTACACTTGATAATGGCAATTAATCTCGTTTTTGCCGTTCCACGAGCTCGTTTACCTTCGAATCGAGCGAGGGAACTTTCTCGCTAACCGAGAGATGACTGTAATTAAAGCTTAACCATCCACCATCCCCTTTTGTCTCTCTCTCTCTCTCTCTCTTTCTTTCTCGAAACATTAATTTTCCCCTCTAAATGCTCGAGCAATAAGTCAGAGTACTCGGTAGGCTGTTGGTTGAACATGCGAGACTGAGATCATCGACACTTATGGTCATAATGCTTTCTCTCTGTCAATGTCTTATCTCTCTCTCTCTCTCTTTATTTCAGTCTTGAGTCTTTTAAGCTTCTCCCTTATTGAAAATAATCCTCTCTTTCCTTCTGAACCACAAATTCTCATCTGGTCTCACTAAAATACGTTTAAACGTTCCACGCGATTTCCTACGAGAAAACTATTTATCTAAACTATCTTTATTCGACGTCGTTTCTTTCGTTTATTGGAGCGAGATAAACGATAAACGAGAGATATCGATTCTCCAGGTTTGAAACGTTCCAAAAAACACACGCACACGCACACGCACAAAGCTTAGTAGCCAAGAGTGAGGACCACGAATCAAAGACCGACAATAGGAAAAATTGTATTAGCTATATTCTGTCTCATTCTCTCGTAGGCTCAATCCTATATATTTTGTCTCTTTTTCTCCTCTTATTTACTATCGTTTCCGTTTCATAGCCTCCTACCGTTCCGTTACATCGCCGTCTACTGCTTCGTTACATTTTGAAGTGAAAACTTCTTTAGAATGGGTGTGGATTTGAAAAAGTGTAACGGAGCGGTAGACGGCGGCGATGTAACGGAACGGTAGAAGGCTATGAAACGGAAACGATAGTAAATAAGAAGAGAAAATGTTATAATATTATAATAATAATATTATAAACAAATAAATCCTACAATTCTTGAAACAAAGTGTGTTTTACATATCGAATCATTTGATGAATTTGTTTTGCATCAGTGTTGTGTGAGTGAGTTGGTTGGAATGAACAAATGAAACGAAGTAGAGGAGAGGATATTGCATAACACGGAAAGGCAATTTTCAAACTCGATCAAAGTACGAACGATGATATTAAGCAGATGGCACACAGGCAAACGGAAGAGATAACCTCGATTAATTCGTGAATCTGCCCTCCAGATAACGTACTCGAACGAAAGAGAGAGAGAGAGAAAAAAGCTACAACACTCGTATGTTCACGATTATTTCTTCCTCCTATATATACACGTGCGTGTGTACATACACAATATATCTCTGTCTCTCTGTAAACCGAAAGCTAAGCGGGTCCCTCGACCGATACAAAAATATCGGCCTTTGAAACGCATGTTAGCGAGAAACATCGGCATGGAGTTTATTTACAGACTCCCTTGCATCCGGAAACGATGAAATGTATTTTTGTTATATTCCAAGGAAGATTTAAGATTAGGTTCATGCACGCACACACCAAATATTCAAAAAACTTACTTCCCGGATTTCGATGAAATATTTTCTCACATGGATTGTTAACATTCCAATGTTCCTTAACAGTGAATGAAAATACGAAGAAGGTGAAGAAAATCATTCATCATTTTGGTAAAGATAAAAATGAAACGAAAAATTAATGAAGCTAACATATTGCATTGACTCATCCATCCAATCGGATGACAGTTTTTTTCTTTCTTTTTTTTTTTTTTTATCTAGGAACAAACAATAAACGTTGCATCGTTATTGAAACTTCACCTGAAAGAAAAAAAACAACTGTTCGGTCGTTCCATTAATTAATAAGAGGTCGTTCACCTCGCGAGTGAGAGACGAGAGAGAGAGAGAGACGGGTGAGTAACCGCGCTGATGTGTGTGCTCGGTGCTCTAATTAACTAATTAAGAACATTATCTACGCGTAAGACCACCAACCGTGAAAACGTTCGATTTGTGTATCATCGATAATGATTATCGAATTTTTTTTTGTTTAATACGCTATGGCTAATGAACAGCTCCTCCATTTTTCTTCTTTTCTATTTTTTGGAATAATAAACAAATTTTCGTCACGTTTGTCACATTTGACAGATTATCACAAATCAAAGTGGACAGATATACCACTTCCAGTTCGATGATTACTAATTTTAATAATAATAAGAATACAAAAATACCAACGACCCAATCAAATTGATTTAACTCTTTGCGCCATAGAATTTCAGATAATAAAATAGCCCCATGTTGCATAGAGAAATTTGATTACGTTTTAAATTAAAATTGCTACATTTTTTATTAATAAAGGTATTACATTATTATGTAATAATGTAAAAACATAACAAAAAGAGTTAATAACCAATTGTTTTACGTAAATAAGACGAAATATAAAACTTATGAGCATGCGTAACTATTGCAATAATATTTCGAGATGGGACTAAAAACGTCCCACCGTCCATTACGGTGTATCAAAAAAAAAAAGAAGAAAGGTGGAACACTTTTGATCCCACCGTGCCTCAAAGAGTTCAAATATCAATGAATCAAAGAAGACAAGTTTCTAGTTGTAGGAGCAAAAAACAAAAAAATTACAAGACCTTGAACAAATCCTGAATGGAATAAAACAAAACCGTAAAAATAGAAAAAGAAAAAGAAGAAGAATTGAAGAGTGTTTTGTCTACGAAACGGATCTGTATTTCGATTTTGTCGTTTTGTCTCTCCCCTTAGCACTTCACTTTTTTGCTCCCTTAATCTTATCTCGAGTACTCTCTCGTTTAAAAGAGACGTATATATGCACACACACACACACACACACACACACACACACACACACAGGTAAAATGCTGTTCGTCGTGTTCACGCGAAACCCACTAAGGACCGTGTTGGGGGCTTTCGTTTTTCCACGCGAAAGGATAGCGAGAGCGCGGGAAATTCAAAGATCATGGATCTGGTTAATTTTTTAATAACGTATTCATAAATTCTCGAGTGCGTGTTTCTTGCGAACGGACGAGGGAAAGCGCGTAGATTTTCAGTAGATTTTATTTTTCCTTCTTCTTCTTCGTCTTCTTCTTCTTCTTCTTCTTCTTTTATCAGTTTTTTATTTTAATTTCAACACGACGCCTCTCACCGCCAACACACACACACACACACACAAGAAGACTTGCCCGACTTTCACGGAAGTTTATTTTCATTGCTAGAAATGTTGCAATCCATAAATTTATATGGCCTTAATATTATTACGAGATGCGAAATTTGTTTTTCTTATTATCCGTTGTGTCCCATATATATATCATCTCATGTCGTTTATTTACCGTTAACAAAAAAAAAAAAAAAAAAAAATCCCATCAACTCGTTGAACAAACCCAATTGCGTGTCATTTTCTCTATCAGTGAAATATCGATTAATAATTTTAGTTAAACGTTAAATTACATTAGTTGTAGTAGAAGCTATTAAAAGATGTAACACGATAGGCGATAACTCTCGATTGATATTTATTAGCTCGAGGTGGCAATTTGAAGGATGAAAGGGGATTCGTTGTATCAAATTTTTCCGAAAAAGAATCTTCTTGTACCCTCTGACATTTAGCGAAAAGGTAAAAAGATATTTTAGACGGTTTTCTGACCCAGATATGGGAACGGTCGACTAGGCTTTAACGAGAAATGGCAGGAAGAACGCGATGCATACGTGATTAAACGGACTGTCCCAAGAGACATGAGTAAACCTTGCTGCTTATTCACTGGCTCGGAATAGTTTTAATTATGTATTTCGTTAAAAGAAAAAACGGGGGAAAGAAGACTGTCAAAGCACAAGAGCGAATATATCAAAAAAAATGAGTGTAAAGTAGCGGTAGCGGTAGCAGTAGTAGTAGTAGTAGTGTAGTAGTAATAGTAACAGTAATAGCAACATGGCACAGTAGAAGGAATGATTCATGCTTCACGTTTCAGTGCAGAAAGAAAAGAAAGAAAGATGGAAAGAAGGAAGGAAGGAAGGAAGGAAGAAAGGAAAGAGAAGAAATGCGTTAGTTTTCGTGTCAGATACACGTAAGACCCACCCTATATACGCAAAGTGCACGCTCTAGTTCTTATCACCTCGGGCTTTTATACAGCATGACGCATGGAAGGGTTCCACCCCCCCTTTCTTACCAGTCTTAGAATGTCCACCAGTAACACGTTTCTATGTGAGACACGAAAGCGGAATAAGCGGAGAAAGGAAATCGAATCGAATGCTTTACTTCTAATGGTCCCCCTCCCTCTCTCTCTCTCTCTCTCTTTCTCTATCTCTCTCAGTCACACTTGCCATTTACTCGACCTACTTCTTGCTTAAGAGTTAATTACCTAGAGAACGGTGATTACGAATCGGATTATTTTCTCACCGGAAAGATATTGATCGTTTACTCTTGTAATGATTTTTTTTTTATTTTTTTTTTTAAATGAAAACAAGAAAAAAAAAGAGATGACTGTAATACCTCGTTGTTTCTACATTTTCTTCTTCCTATTTTCTTGTTACATTATTATCGAAGAATATTGTTTGGAAAGTTTACGAGCATGAAAGATTTTGATCGAATTTCTTGAAATTAACATTTCTCAATATTGTAAAATATTAAATGCCGAGGGGGAGAAAAAAGTGGAGAAAACTTGGGGAGAGAAAAAGAAGAAAAAAAAAGATCAAACATTTTACAGTAGAATAGCTATCCTTAATCGAAAAGGATTTAACGAGATTACGTCTCGAGTAAAATCGAGTTTGTTCCTCGACATCGAGATTACAGCTTTCTTCTTCTTCTTCTTCTTCTTCTTCTTCTTCTTCTTCTCCTTCCTCTTCTTCTTCTTTTAGCATCACCATCTTGGTCTTCTTATTCTTATCTTCTTCCTCGAACGAGCATGAGTCACGTTTACTCGAACGGAGTCCCCTGAACTTCTCTACCGCCTCGTCATCCTCCTCAGGATTAACGACCCTGACCATTCGTTTTTCTCCATCGCAAACCGGAAAGCGATCCTTTAAGAAATCTCTTCTCACTCTATACTACGAGAAAAGAGAAAATAGAAAGAGAAAGAGAGAAGGAATATACTCTTCTGTCAGGTACCCATTGCGAACTCGTAAAACTTTTCTTCTCCCACGAATAATATAACCCCGGAAGGAGGAACCCTTCCACAAAATTACTTTCTCAACAAAGAATTGAATTTTGAAAAAAAAAAAGAAAAAAGATCGACAAGAGTTTCTTCTCTTCTCTTCTTTTATCTAAAACAATTCGATCACGAGATTTTCAACAATTCTGAATGTCAATACAAATATTTATATTTAACTCGAATGAGAAAATCTTGCAATATGATTATTCCCACGTGAAAGAAGAATATAAGTGAAAAGAAAGGACACTCACTTGGACACTTAATAACCAGTTAAATGCGTTTGACGTGTATATTCGTCGTTTTTTTACGAGGTTTAGGGGAGTACCATAAAAGGCCCTATTAAAGGGACACCCATTTTTGCGAATTAAAGAACTACACTTTTGTCACAGTCTTGTAAAAGCGTATCGGAATTTGATATATTTCATATTTTTCAATGGGACAAAGAAGATAGGGGAAAGATGAACAGTCAAAGTTAATTTGTCACTTTAGAAGAATATTAGCCTTGTCGATAGATCGAACAAGAATGAGTCATTCACGGGACTTGTCTACTTTCGCAAATAACGGAAGAAGAGACATCCGGCCCTTTCACCGTTAACTCTTTCCATTATTATTACTATTATTATTATTATTATTATTATTACAACTGTTTACTTTCCCAGCATTTGTTTTTTTGATAAATAATTAAATTGCGCGTGTGCATGCAGCACTTTTCTTTCGAGTATAAATATTTTATTGTAACACATATGAAAAAGGTTTCTTAATAGAAGCAATTCCATGAGTTATACACACACACATGCATGCACGCATGCACGCACGCACGCACAATACAGTTTTGAAATAGTTAGAAAGAAAAAAAAAATGATTCAGTTAACATATTCTAGTCTCTCAAAGAAGTAGCATTCATTCTTCAGAGGACAAAAAGGTTATCCATGCTAGAATAAGATTTAATCGTCCTGCCTATTCTCAATTTTGTCACAATACAAGTACAAAAGCTGCAGGAAATGACATCAGCAAAGAGAGAGAAAGAAAGAGAGAGAGAGAGAGAGACATGGAACGTGTCACAGTTTTGCTCTTGCAATGAGCTCCTCGTATGTACTTAACGTTTAGAAAAGTACGTCGAATAATTCGTATGTGGGTGATTCGTATGCGTGTGTATGTGCGCATCGTGTGTCGGTCGTTCGCAAAAGTCATTAGTTAACGGTAGGCCGCGCAAATATATCCTCGAGGACACGATCAATTGAAAGAGAAAAAAAAACGAGAAAGAGAGAAGGAGGGAGAAGGAGGGAGGGAGGGAGGAATTATACGAGGGTTGCATAGATGGCAATTTGTAACGAGGCTAGAGAAGTTTCAATTGCAAAACTGCGAGAGTGAGAGAGTGAGAGAGTGAGAGAGCGAGAGATTTCCATATTCACCAACCGGAGGAGGAGAATCTCGATTATCAGCATGATCATCTTTAACGAGGAAAAACTCGGTCTCATTGCCAACCAGAATTCATCTGTAAAAGTTCTCCCTAGATCATTTCAATATTCTATGAATACATGACCCAATAATTCTCTATTATTTCACCGATTATATTGAAAGAAAAAAAAAATTATACAAAATGTAACTAAATATCTAATATAAGATGGTATTATTGCAATGTTGTTATCCTTGCTAATTCTTATCACTCTGATAGAGATACTGCTGACACACATTTTTTTTGATTCGCTTCTCTACAGGATGAAACAAAAGTTACTCGACAAATTTTGAATATCATTCGAAAACTTTGGACACTGACCCATTTATGAAGATTTGAATACGCAGTTAGTTGTCAGTGATAAAAAGTTACATTGATAAATAATTATTTGTCGTCGTTTATGTAATATTAAATTTTTTGTTTGTTTCGTTAGCATGAAAATTGTATTCGCAAAGAGAATGAAAGGGAGAAGAGGGTGATGTTGTCGGAGGAGATACGTAGTTTAAACGATAATCATTTGTACGGATGATTATTATTACGTCACGTCCGTTCGATCCGCGTTGAACTTGATAAAGACTTGGAACAGCTGTTAGCGAGGAGAATATATAAGCCGCAAAGTGGATCACCCATGCTCGTCGTTCGCAAAAATGTGTCGCGATAGATAATCGTCCCACGTACTCTCACGACCCACTCTCTCTCTCTTTCTCTCCTCTCCCAGTCGTCTCGCGATGCAAAACTTGCTCTTGCGTAAATCCTATACGTATGCACGTCTATATGTTTCTCGGTTCGATGACCTTGCTCCTCTGCATCGTAATATAAACAATCGCCCTCGCATAAATTCTACTACGTTTGAGAAAACACACGCGTGTTTAAAGTTATTGCATTAGACGACGACAACAACAACACGACGACGACGACGACGACAACCAAATATGACGTATCAATTGTTTATACCTGAAGATTTATGTATCTTAAATCATAAATAATTGCAAATTTATGAAACAGTAATGCGAGTATTTTTTTCTCTTCTAGATTTGAATAACTCCTCGCTTACGTGTGTCAGGGTTTTTTTTTTATAATACGAAACGATTTGTAAAGGTGCCAGGATATTTCTCTCTGATTTTCCTTTTTTTTTTTATTTTTTTTTTTTTACTTTGCACAAAAATGAGAAGAAAAATTAGAGCACGAAATCAGCCAGGCAGGCAGGCAGGCATCCCTTCGCTCTTGGCCAACGTTACCTGCGGCCTAACGGTAATGAAGCTGCAATCTGCGGTGTCATCGCAATCTCTGCGACTTTTTTTTCATACTGCGGCTTACTGAACGTGTGTTCGAGAGAGAGAGAGAGAGAGAGAGAAAGAATAAAAGGGTGGGTAAACGTGTCCGTAGTGGAATGAGTTCTCGTTACTCTTGAAAAAAAAAATAAAAAAATAAAAAGAGTAAAAAGGGATATTTCGGAGCTTGGAGCAATGTAAAAAAAAAAAGAAAAAAAAAATACGAAAAGAAGGATAATACGAGTACCGAGGATACATTATATTTTTCCTTTATTTATTTATTTATTTATTTATTATTCCATGCAACATACCAACGCATTGATGTCTCGAGGGGGTGTGGTAGGGACGGTGGTAAGAGACCGCAAGCTTGGCTATCGTTTTTCTTGCGGTTTTAATAAAGTTCCAAAGGGGGGAATATTTTTCTCGTGTCTGTCGCGTAAGAATATATCTTCATGTAACTTTTGTAGAAAACTCGTAAGGGGTTAAGAATTTCATCGAGAATTACAAGAACGAAGGAGAAAATCATTTTTACTAATATCTTTTTTTGTTGTTGTTGCGTAGACATATGAAAGAAAAGGAAAATGATCGAAGAAGACAGTCGAGTTTAAGTTTACGGGGTGTGCTTCATACGGCAAGCAAGCCCTTAAGAAAGTTCGTCTCGGTCCTTCGGGCCATAATGCAGACTCTATAATTTCGCACTTTGTAATTACGATTATATTCCCTGGTGCTTCGTAAAAGTCGGATGAGAGAAAAGTCTCGTCCAATAGCTTCGGGCAATTCAACTCGATTCTAGGCAGAGAAATGAACCATCGAATCCATCTGCTTTTCCAACGATCCGTCTATCATCCAAAGACAACAATCTCCGACTGGGACAGCACAAACGAGAAAATAATAATGACGTCTGGTTATCGTTCCTTCCTATCTACTCTTTTTAAATCACCAACAACTTATTTCTAATTTTAAAAATGTATCCTCCTCCTTCCATTTGCATAGTAAATATTTCGAATAGAAATTCGATGGCGTAAGATGATATCGGATTTTAAGTTAAAAGCAATTAGAAAGGAAGAAAAAGAAAAGACGTGTTACCAGAATGCATTCCCCCATCGATGTCCGGTGCATCTTCGAAGAGGGAGGACTCGATGCAGACCGAGTTGTCCGCAGAAGGATCGGCCGTGACCTCGCGGTCACGATCCTTAGCTCTCTCGGTACCGACGACCGAAGAAGAAGAAGAAGAAGAAGAAGAAGAAGCAGCAGCAGCAGCAGCAGCAGCCACTGCGACGATCGAAGATGTACTACTATCGACGGAAGCATGTCTGTTGCCAGAACGAACCAAACAACTACCAGTTCGTGCTAATTTCGTACTGTGAGTCCTTCTTATCAAGAGATTCGTCAAAGTCGTATTACCGCTAGATTGTTTCTTTTCCTCCCCCTTACCGCTGTTACCAACACTAGCACCAGCACCTGCACTAGCAGCATCACTACCACCACCAGCACCACCACCATTGGAAGAACATTTGACGTTGACCACGTTATTGTTGTTGACCACGTTACTGCTGATCCTGTTATTATCATCAATCGTAGTACTCTCGTTCTCATCGTTTTTGCTCTTCTTCTTCCGTTTATTATTATCCTCTTCCTCAAGTTCAAAACAAGCAATCGTATTGTTCAAACGATTCTCTTTCTTTGCCGAATCCTTTCGACCGGTAAATCGATTCTGAAACCTCTCGATCGTTTTAAAGGACCTAGTCCTTTCTACCTTTTTCCTTTCTTCGTTCCCTGCGCTGCTTGATCGATCGTTAGATCCTTTGGCGCTTTCAAATATCCTTGTCAAAGACTGGACTTTGCCTCTGTAAGGTTCAGGTAAACCGTCGTCCGGTTTTCTACAGCTTGGTATGGACTCGTTGTTGCTCAGAGTTCTTGTAAGAATTACTTTTGGCACGGCAGAACTGACAATGTTAGACGTTGTCTTCGAATTACCAATTGGAAAAGTATTACATACGAACGACGACGATTTATTGTTCGTATTTTCTTGTTGTTTTCCATCTTGAGATTTGATTAAATTGTTCCCAGTTTTAGGAATTTTTGCTGCCGGTTGTCGAGATTCTCCCCCATCCAAAGAAACGTAAAAGGTCGATCGCCTTTTTGGCGATTCGCTTGAATTATCCATGTTCAACATGGCTATCACATCATCTCCTTCATTTTGGAACAATCAATTCGAATGAAAAACGACACATAATTCATATGTTTAAACAAAAATTAAAACCCTAAACGACTAGAGTTGTATCTGTGATTTATTCTTAAACACGTTCGGCCAACTTCGTGAGATCTTTCGGGCTTCGTAGTCATATAAGAGGCATGTCTTCCACGAGGACATTACGATTTAGAAAGTGAAAGATAGAGAGGTAGAGAATAAAAAGGCGCCCATCGATGGAAGCAGCATCTTCTTCTTCTTCTTCTTCTTCTTTCTCTATCTTCTTGCCTTATTCAAGTCACGACTCGTTTAAAGAAAAATTCCGATAGAGTGAAATTCACACGTAATAATATTTTTCTAACCAAAATTCCAATATGAATCATCGACTTTTATCTTTTTTACCTATGACACGATTATGATCAAGCTTTGACTCATACACACGTAAATATATTGATATATAGTGTTGTAAATAACTTTATCATTGAATAAACAACAATTGTTGATATTTCGAGAAAATAAAAATGTACGTTAAACCGAGTTATTCGGAGAGAAAATAAATTGCACACACGCGTATCACTTTTTGCACTATTGGAATACACACTGGAATAAAACTTGACTACTAACACGTTTGAAAGATACGAGAAGAAAATATATCTCAATGAGATAATGATCCTCACAGTCGAAGCGCTCGCGACTGTCTGCTCAAAGCGTTGCGTTTTAATCGGACAAAAACTGGCAGCGCCCCGCTCGGCCCTTCTTCGAAGCTTCGGAATTGTAGGGTCACGTGATCGTGCATGCGCCACTAACGCGGCATATACTACGCTTTGCTCAAGTTCCATATTTTGATGGACCAATCAAAACGTTACATTTTTGAACAATTATCAGCGGGATATTTAACATTAATTTTAATCAAAACTTTTCTTTCATGTTTTATATTTGATAATTAATAATAAGAAAGAATGAAATATTAAATATTATTAATACCAAACGTTAAACCTATTCCCTCGGATTTTCTAATTCTTTGTCAAAATTGTACTCTTATATTTTTCTAAAAGATCTATTCTAAATTTAGTAAGAGAAATAAAGTAAAAGAAAAATCATATCCTTTTCGTTGGCGCCAGTCTCACATTCGTCGCAAATGCGTAAGACGAAGCTGTTTTTCTTTTATGTTACGCTAGGGACGCACGAATGAATCGTGCGTGGAACGAGAAGTGCCTGTCGTCTAACGGAAGAAAAAAAAAGAAAAAAAAAGAAATAAAAAACAAAAGTAAAAAGGAAAGAAACAAAAAGAGTTAAAAAGAAAAACGTGACGAATATAAAAGATGAGGAGGAGTCTACTATCATTACAGCACGTTTTGACCATAACATTTAGGTACTTTAAAAGTTCCTAAAATTCCAATCCATTTGTAATTTATTCAAACATTTGTATAATTCGACAAGAATCCAAGAACCTAATGCAATTCTGATGAAACAACAGATATCTTACGTCACATTGTTTTCATTTCCAATGACTTATTAGGAAAGAATCAGCAACACCTTCTCGGTAAGACCACCTTCGAGAGAATCGATTCGATATTTCACCCTTCTGACTTATCCATCCTCTTGGTAACGCATCCTCACACACTTTGGCGATAAGACCGAGCGAGTTTTTTATTTCGTTTTCCCTCTTTTTTTTTTTTTTAATGCCTCTCTCTTTCTCATCGAGCGTCTCAAGAGCAGACTCAAAAAAAAAAAGGAGAGAGAGGGAAGATGCAACGTCTCTCGCCCACACGAAAGAGACTACAGCCTCCAAGCTTTTCTTCCCACGCGTCATTCCCTTAATGCTCATCCCTTTCTCCGTCTCTCTCTCTCTCTCTCTCTCTCNTTCAGAAATTGATCCATCATCGATCATGTCCCTTTCTCCGTCTCTCTCTCTCTCTCTCTCTCTCTCTCTCTCTCTCTCTCTAGCTCTTTTTCTTTTTCTTTTTCATTCTCTTTCCTCTTCTTTTCCCCTACGTTAATATCACTTCATCTCCGTGTTCCTTAATCTCGTCTCGTAAATCCGACACTCGTTTTCTGCAGACGCTGCGGGATGGCTCTAAATAAAGATGACCTAAACGTTAATTACTTAGTTTAATGATATTTCTCGAAAATGGCGTCGCAGGGGACTAATAAGAGAGAGAGAGAGAGAGAGAGAGAGACTTACTTAATACAACCCATACATACATATGTATGAAAGTAGGTGTGAATCTATGTCAAGTAGAAGCAACGATTCATGGATAATCTTCTTTTATGGATAATCGTTGTTGGTGAATATTCAGTGTTCAATAATTAGTATACTTCATCCATGTTATTACCATGTAATACTTAATTACGTTGACTTTGAATTTATGCTGAATAAAATGTGAATGAATTTTTTGTGTTTGTTTAAATTATGAATAAACTTTTGGTCCACCCTGTAGATACGAATATACGTGTATATAAATGTCGTCCATTCGAGAAGAATCGATAAGATCATCGACAGCTACGTTCAACGAACTCCGAACGTGCGTCGTTGTCGTCGTTGTCGTCGTCGTCGTCAATCGACTTATTTCTCTAAATTCCTGTCCGTGTTATGATTCATTCAACTGATTGAAAAAGAATTTCGTGATACATATATATATATATCTGTTTCCCTTTCAAATTCCATTCCCTTTCAAAATCGTTTTAACCTTGGCGATTTGATTTTTATGCAAATTCGACGATTACGAAATCGATTTGACTGTAACGATGATTTCCGAGAATGTTCAACAGGATGAAACGATGACTACCGATGCTTTGTAAGTAATTTAAAAAAAACCTCTTTTTACGTAATAAAAATGAAAATAAATAAAAAAAAAAAAAGAAATATCATTGATAAGAGAATGAACCATGATGAAAAAAAAAAAATCATGCACCGAGAGGCAGGCAGGCAGGATGAGAAACAGCTGTCGAGAAAGTTACATCAAAAGAAACGATAAAAGGGTTGTACTTGAAGGGAAGTGAATTAATTTACATACTCTAACAGGACATTGGTCAGCATGCTTATTTCGTATTTGAATCGATGACCACCGGACGAACGTGTGCCACCAGCTTACCGAGCAATGCAAAATTCGTGACCTCGAACAATACCAATACCATTTAGAGTTACACTTTCCAAAGGAGTCACAGAAAAGATTATTGTAATCGTTTGCACTTACTTCCCTCCCTCCCCCTCTCTCTCTCTCTCTAATTCTATTATCAAATGTTCTCTTTGTGCAATTTGATTTTTTTCTCATATTGTCATCATCATTCGACGACTTGTTCTTTCAATCGTTAAATTCACTATTATAATCAAATTTGCGATACAATAAAACAGGGCGGAGTAAAAGTTTGTAAAAAGTATAATTTAAAATTATTATTTTTTTTTTTAATAATAAAAAAAAAAGAGATGTTATATTTCAAAGAAATAATAGAGTATAATATATGTAAAATAATTTGATGATTATTTGAAATACTATGGTAAGAGTAATAAAGGGAAAACTCTATTGTACGATTTCAGAAAGGATACGAGAATCGATAAAATACCAGCAGTAATTTGCGTTCAAATCGATGAGAACAATAAGAAGCGTTCGAGTAATCCAGTAAGATAATTTCATATTCTTTCCTCGTACTTTACGAGTCTTTCTCGTGGATAATGGAAAAAAAAAAAAAATATAACAAACAAAAAATACACGTACCATGAACGCAAAGAAGACAGATGGCATTGCAAATATTTACGATAAAAAAAAAAAAAAAAAGTATAATATTAAAAAGTTGGACGGAAATTGTTGGCAAAGAAGAAAAATTCAACTATTAACCGTAGAAGAGCGAGATGAGAGAAAGATGAAAGAAACGCGGCTACTATAAACGAGTCAACAGCCTCTTCTTCTTCGTTCATTGTATTTGACTTCTTCTTTTTTCTCTTCAACTAATCGTTCTACGTCCTCGCAATTTCTACTCGACCCCACCATCTTTCTTTCTTGTTTTTTTTTTTTTTCCAAGCAGCTGTTGACTCTTTTTATTATTACTTTCTGTCACATCCTTTCTCGTTCTTAACTCGTAAAAAAAAAAAAAAGAGAAAGAAAAAATTCAGAAATAAAAATGGTCCGACAAAATTGAATTAACGAGTCTCCGATTCGTCGTAGAATAAAAAACAAAATAAAATAAAATTAATTAAAGTCATTAAAAGTTTCGTACGAACTGTGAATGAAAATGTCAAACGTTAACGAGGCAAAAACAAAAAGCAGAAAGGAAGAGACAACTGGAGATGCATGTGTAATTTGATTTCGACAGGCCAATGGCCAGGATGCTTGTAAAGTTTTACCCTCGTCTACGTTGGCCACTTGTCGTCAAGACTATCCCTCAGGATGTACGATCTTAGAATGTCGTTTGGATGCCTTTAATAGACCCGTGGCTCAGATTCTTCAAGTGCCACCTTTAAATTCGGATGCAAACAGTCAGAAGATGGGTCTATACGTTGAAGCTAAACATACACCAACTGGACCATATTCTAGGTAATTTTAAAAGCTCAAATATCCATGGATGACATCGTCAATAATTTTGTCTACGTTTAGGGTAACATCGTGTCCAGTCGAAGACACTTGCGAACAATCCAAAGACAACGTTCGCTTGCTACGAACCTACGCTTTGGAATCGGGACAAATTTCCAACGATGACAAATGTCCTGTTTCGAAAATTCTATTCGGACCAATGCGGGAAAATGTTCAAGTTTCTAACCATCGAGAAAGGTCTCCCGAATCATCTGAAATTCAAGTCGAATGTGTGCCAACGAAAAAAGAGGTAGAAGAATACGATCATCCAAATGTAACCCAAAGTCAAACAGAAATTCTAGAAAGTACGGCAAATCCAGAAGAATATATTTATCGATCTCCGCCAAACTGTGTGGCCACTTGTGCCGGTGCTGCTGACAAATTTCAACCACAATTTTGTGAACGTAGAAACGGTCTGGACCCAATCGCTTTGCAATCAAAGCTTCGTCCAACTTTTGTTGATCGATCAATAAAGAAACCAAATCGTATTTGTCCAGCAAGATGTTGCAAACCTTTAAAGAAATCATTGATAGAAGGAGAATGTAGAAAAGATAGTAGAATTATTCCAACAACTGTAGAATCCTCAGAATGTTCTACCATTCTAAGAAAATGTTCTAAAGACGCGTTTTCCTTATCCGCTTCGCAAGATTCTCTAGAACGTTATAAGGATTACATTTCAAAGAGCCAATTAGATAAATATCGAGCATGTCGATCAAAAAGGAATGGACTTCAGGACGAGTGCTTCCTTCCTATACCTCGAGCCCTTTTAGAACGTGACAAACAAGAACAGTGTCACAGTAAATTGGAGAGAAACGAAGACCAAATGATTCCAATGAAACGAGAAACTACTCAAACGTGTCAATTAGATCACACCATTTGTACTTAGACTCTGTGTATGTGTGTGTGTGTGTGTAATTAATTTGTACAAGAGTGTCTATTTATTATATTAAATAAAATATTATTAACTTGAATTGAATCGGTAATATTGTTGCATTTAAATATTAAAACATTAAGGATATTAATTTTCCATTATCCACCGTGCATGTGTTAAAAATAGAAATTTCATACTACAACGAAAGTTATACCGATTCCAATTTCACAGAATAGAATTGTAGAAAAAGTTTCACCATCGGAAAAGAAATCCCTGAGGTCAGAGGCATCCGGGGATAAGAGTTCGCAAAAGAGTTGTTCGACTAAGAGAAGAAAACGTCGTTTGAAGCGAGTGAAATCAAGAGAACTCTATGCGGGTCAAGTGTTCATCGACTGCGATTGTTATCATCGAAACGGTCTTCAACACGATTGTCCTCGTACTCTTTGCGGAGGTACACAAAATTTCATGAAAAATAAAAAACGTAGATTTATTATTATAAATACTAAATGAAACTTCAACAGGTGAACCTTGTGAAAAGTTGCCCTTACCAAAATGCGATCTAGGAAATTATTTCCTTGATAAGTGGAACTGTTACTACGACAAGTTGGACCGGTTAATGCCAACGGCGTTTTGTGGTTCTCAGCAACAATGGTTGGAGGAAATGCTCAAACGGGAAACTACGAATTCTACGAAAAATCATTAGTTCGTTCTAAACATTAAAATCACATTGAACGTTTCAAACTTGATAATGTAATAATATACAAATTTAATAAGCAAGCAAACGACGTTGAACGAGTTTGATGGAATAAAATATCAAAGATAATTAAGTTCTCTCTTTTACTTGATTTTATTTGACAAAAAATAAAGGTAAATGTGAAACTTGTGATGCAATAACAACGCCACTATAGTGAACGCATTAGAAGGAGACTCGTGCCGAGACAGGAAATAACGGAACGTGAACACGCGTGCCAGTCAACACGAGCAAAGAACTTCCGATATCCTTTAAAAGTAGCATTTACATTTATGATCTTTCATTCGGGGAATAAATATGCTGCTTCAATGAAAAAAGAAAAGATTGTCAGTCGCGTGTGTGCTTTGGGTATTTTAAACCTAAACGATTAGGATGACACGAATCGGAGCTATAAATTCTAAGAAAATATTTTTCAAATTTGTAATTATTTAAATTTAGGATCTTACGCATCCCTGATGCGAAAGTAAATGAACATTGAATGAAAGAGAGAATGGAGACGACGCTCGACTCAAGAAGAGTTCCAATGTGCAGCTAGATGCAAGTGAAACCATACGCCGAGCCACGCCCCTTTTCTTCAGAATAACAAGAAGAAAAGGAAATCTAAAGATAGAAGGAAAAGCTAAAGGAACTAGTCATGCGTCACTCGATGAAACACCTATCCCTTTCCCCCCTCTCCCCCCCCATTATGACAAATATCCCAAAGCTATTGAAACTTTTCCCATAAGCATAAAATTACATTAACTTCGTAAAATACACTTAAGAAACACAAGTATAAGAGGATATAAGTCGTTACACGATATTACTATTATTTCCTAACTAAAAAGCAAAGGTAACATTTGTTATTAATAACACATATGATTTGTAATATATTAAAATGACCCAACTAATTTTACGGAAAAAGAAAAAAGAAATATTTTCAGTATATTAATGGAATTTGTTTGGAAGTAATTTCTATGAGTCACGCGATCATAGTAAAAGCGTTAGAAACATTAGAATGGATAGAAGGAGAAAGAAAGAAAGAAAGAAAGAAAGAAAGAAAGAAGTAATAGGTTATAGAGTGGATTTGAAGTAGCAATTGATTTGCTTGCGTAAGAAGGAAAGAAAGACGAATAATAACAAGAGACGAAGAATACGGTATCAACTTGCACGGTCAACGATCGACACAACTTGGAAAGCCTTATACGAACGACCGTGATCTTCTCTACCACCTTGTAGGGGGTGGTGTACTGCCATTAATGGCGGATCGTACGAGTACACGCACGTATACATATACACAAAGAAAGATCGGATCGCAACGTTTTCTACCTGAGTCGAATGTATTATCGTATCGTTTCGAACGCACGACTGACGACGACGACGACGACGAAGACGACGAAGACAAAGACGACGATTTTTATCGTTTTTAGAAGAAACCTATAAGCTCTTTAAAAAAACATATTTTTATATATATATATATTTTTTTATTTTCTTTACAACATGCTAAATCTTCATAGTAGGATGTACACGTGTACATGATTTATACAGTCCTTTCGTCGACTTGAAAAGAATACAAAAGAAAGCCGTCTGTTTGATGCTTTTTCAAGAAAAGGATATTGTGGAACCCATCGTGTTTAGAAGAACGTTTCGATTGTTAGGATATAATGGGATGGATTAGCTCCTGCTGAGCTTTTCATTGATAAGTATAATAGTTTTTTGATTAACAAACACCTGGATTTGATTTACCTGAGAGGCGCCACGAATCGGAAAGTTTTGATTTATCGTTGGAGTCGTCGGTAGTCGAGAGATCTGTAATGTTTCGATTATCTATCGCGATAAAAATAATGTCGATAAGGATGGTTCCTTTATTACTACAAACCACGGAAGAATCTTTAGGAATTCTATCGATTAGGGATGATGATCGATCAAATGACGATATCGTTTATAATAAATATTTATTCAACAATGTGCATAAGAAAAATACAAAAAAAAAAAAAAATAAATAAAAAGAAAAATACAATGAAAGAAATTTATTCAATAAACTTAGTCATCGGTTTGGTACGAATAAAGAGAAACGCATAAACACGAATCGAAGGTTAAGAAGAATAAAAAAAAAAAAAAAAAACAAAAAGGCGTTCGTCGTGCATCGATTCTTAACTCCTTCATTAAGCTAATCGATCTTGAAAAGAAATGATTTGCTACCCACGGGATTCCAAGTTGGCGAACAACATGTATAATTGATTCCTCTTACTTTGTTAGGGCGTTCAAAGCGATAAACGACTCTCATTAACGAATACCATCATCGCCGATATTTAAAGCGCAAATTGAGTTAATGATATTCTCAATGAGAGATGCGTGCCTGATTGAAAATTGCAAATGGATGGATATAAAAGTGGGGGGAGTTCGTCTTGTTGTATTTCAGGTGCAACTTTGCCCAACGGTTTTAATAGTTGCATACATACATAAGTTGTTGCAGGTAAAAAAGGCATTGAAGTCTCTTCTAAAGTTTTTACTTACCACGGCCATAACGATCATACCGTTCGGCACGAGTGACTCTCGGTAAGGATTTGCTTTTCGACTCACCTGAAACGGAAAAGAAAAGAGAATCTTGCATTAGTACTAATAAAGGTACGATATATTTCCTCGTTAAAGAAAAAGAGATGGAGAAGAAGGAGAAGGATAAGAAAAAGCTAAAAAAGAAGGATTGAGAAATGTGACGGTTAAGAAGAAGAAGGATCGGGGGAGGAAGGGAGGAGGAGGACGAGAGGGAGGAGGTTGGTTCAGTTACACAATCCCGTTTCGCGACGGAACTTTTTCGCGGGACTGCTTTTTCACGGCATGGCGCAGGGAGTTTAATGGATGCTCCGACGACCATATCCGAGAGAACACGCTCCAATTCTCTTGCAACGTTTTACTTCGAGCGCCGCCTTACGAGCACTTTGGAACTACATTCCGCGTCTCTCCTCTCTTCTCTATCTCACTCTCTCTCTTTCTCTCTTAGTACCCCTATATACCCCGTTTAACTGTACATACATACGTTTTTAAATCTAGATGGATCGATTTAATCCACTTTTATTTTATTCCTTCATTTGATTTGTTTTTCGTTTCTATCGGTGCATCGGTATTAAAACGAACACGCGCGCGGTTAAGATTTTTACGATAAAATATATACATATGTGTAAAATAAAGAAAAAAATGACAACCCCTAGCGGACAAACAACAGCAAAGTGTAAATGGATAATTATTATTGCGAAGAATAATTTCTCGAACAGGTCGATGAAGTAGAGTCGCGTGTCTCTTATCCGTTAATCGTTTCTCTAGTATACGTGTAAGTACTACACGTATATACGTTTTTCAAGGACAAGTGCAGTTCCACGGTGGCGGAACGAGCGTGCATCTCGACCTTGAAAATAACGAGTACCTACTCTTCTTCTTCTTCTTCTTCTTCTTCTTCTATCTCTCTATTTGAACGACTTTCTCAACTAATTGCACCTCCTCTCTTTCCTTATGTCTTTTTCTTTAACCTGCATTCGTAGTGTATGCTCGTCACTTGATACACGGAGAAATATCGAATAACACGCGACAAGGATATGCGTACCGGATACTACATCAAGGCATTGATTAAGACGACCAATGAAAAAAGCCTATTACGATTATATTCCTTCAGTATGAGAATTCAAACTCAGAAATTTGTCGACTTATCCGCACCTGCAGATATATCCTGTATAGTTGTTGTTTTTTTTCTTCCTTTTTTTTTATTTATAAGATAACGTTATAATATATCCTACTCATTATGCGTGATGTACATGCGTGTACATACTTTTCGATTTCCCCTTAAAGGATAAACCCAAACGACAATCGTTAATTTCGTTTATATAGGCTAACTAGGGGTGTCCCGCCATGCATTGCTGTGGCTCACAATCAGTCCGATACACACGTCTTTAAGTCAACGAATTACCTTATACCGATTATAAATTGAGATATAAATTATCCTATCTTTCAAGTTGGATGAAACTGCATACAGTGTGCAAAATTTTATTCAAATCGGTTCAGTAGTTTAGTAGTCCATTGCGGACAAACAACGTGACACATAATTTATATATATATATTAAGAAGAAGATAAGATTACTTAAACATTATTTTTAGCTTCTTGGTTTTCTTTCGATCAAGGATGACAATAAACAGTACTATATATATATATATATACATACCCACACGCGTGCACACACGTATTTAATTAAATAATTAAGGAGCGGTATGGTGGCCTATAAGATGAGAATACTTCAACAAGAGAATTGAAGTATAAATTTATACGCATTTATCTTTTCAAGTTCTCTTTTATAATTTTGTTCTCTTCTTCGAAGAAATACGAAATGAGAGAGTGAGAGGGAGAGAGAGAAGGAGAGAGAGAAAGGTAGAAAGAAAGAGACAACGTGATACTTTGACCTAATACAGTCAGGAAAGTAGACGAGCGCGCAAGTTAATTGCCAGATGAGAATCGTTAAGGGACCTACTACTGCATAATAAAAGCTATAGAAAGAGAAAGAGAGAGAGAGAATGGGTTTCTTTCGAGGAACGAAGAACAGAAGAAGAGGATTCATCCAATGAGCCAATAAAACCGACTCTCTTCGTGTATTTATCCTATTAGCCGCACCATAGCGCCTACACTTTGTATTTATAACGATCGTTTACTTTCTCTCTCTCTCTCTCTCTCTCTCTCTCTCTCTCTCTCTCTCTCTCTTTCCTTCAATCTTTCGACGTCTCTCCATAGACGACATTTAACGTTTCAAGTATCATTACTTTCATTCTTTCTTTATTTTGTTCTCTCTTGAACCATTTGATTCCTCTTCTATTACATCCAAGACACCACCTGATTTCAATAATGAATTTAATTTTTTGATTTTTTTTTTTTTCATTTTCTTCCTAGGTTTCAACATTTCCATAATAATAATTAATCAGTTAAGCGTGTTTGACGACTATATCCGTCATTTGCTTGATTATCGCGACACACACCGTAGGAGCGCGCGCACTCTCTGCGCACAGATCGTCGCCACACTTAACTGGTTAAAAAATATAATGTTATTTTTTGTTTTTTGTTTTTTCTTTAATATACGACCACCATCATCTGCGTGCTTCCCCTCGAAACCTCCAAACGATCTCGGTCCCCTCTATAAAAATATTCTCTTTTCTTGTTTTTATTTTGTCGAATGATTAATTCTCGTTGTGTAGGTAAATCGTTCATCATTTTTTGTTTTTTTTTTTTTTGTAAATGGTAAAAGAATGTAACGTGGAATGAAGAAAAAGGTTTGTTTGAAAAACATATATGTATTGTATATACATACGCTTGGTATTACAAGTCGCGATATCCTGCGAGACGTATCGAATTCTCATTTTGTCAGAATCCTTTAACAAAAACTCGCAATCCTCCTCCTCCTCCTCCTCCTCGTTCTTCCTCCTTCTTCTCTTGTACTTCCATCGACCGCGAAAACGCGACGATAATTTTTGATCGCGAACGATCATACGTATCGTGACATCTTGTTTCTCGAAAAAACCATCAAAATTGTGAATCCTTCGATAACGAACGATCGACCATAACACACGACCGCATTCCTTTCATTAACAAATTATGCAAAACATACGCGCACGCACAAATAATAAACAAATAAGATATTAGTACAATTAGCAAAAAAAAAAAAGAAAAATCAACGCACACAAATATAAAAAATAATAAAAAATTGTGTAAAGTGGTAATAAAGATGTTAATTCGCACACACGCGCACAAATTAGAAATAAAATAAATAATATATATATATATATATAACACTTGAACCGGATTGTCGTAAAAAAAATAAAAAAAAAAACAACGAATTGGACAACGGTACGCACCGGAAAAGATAAAAACAAATAAAATGACATTAAGTAAGTAACATAAAAGAAATAAAGATGAAGAATGGTCGTTGAATCGGAATAATCCGTTTGGCTGTTTCTCTGGTTACAGATCGGAGAGCAAGAAGCGTACTGTCGCGAACGGAGGCTGGCTATGAAAGTAAATATTAAAGTCGATCCGCCTCGTTCGAGCGAGATCAAGCGTTAAGTGCCGAGAATGTGTGTCACGTGGGTGCCGGCATACGAGATCTTCCTACCTATCTGTATAGAAATACTTATATACATTTATATATATATATATATATCATATATATAGATATGTGTGCGTATGGGTGTGTAAACGTGTCCCCCCCCCCTCTACACAGCATCCTTCTTCGCTGAACCATAAACGTAACTACTTGCGTTCTTCTTAAAGGATGTATCTCGTTGCCGTTAGACATACTTTACACGATATTTTACATTATTTCTAAATAATCATATAAAACTCGTTTCGTTCGCAAGAAATATTATTACTATTATTATTATTATTATTATACTATTTTTATTATCGACTATCGTTCAATCGTCTGTTAGAAATTTCTTTCGTAAAATTTAAAACATTGATCTAATTGGAGCAAGGTTGATATATATATATATATTTCAATAACTTGACCAAAATTTATTACGCGATATTTCTTTTCAATTTATTTCAATTAATTTATCTTTTCCAGCTTTTGGAAAATCCGATAAAAACAACAGATGTGTGTGCAGATCATACACGGTAGAAGTGAAACCTTCAAAGAAAACCAAGCTTCTAAATAATTGAATTGTAATACAGTGTCATCTATTGAAAGAACCTTACAGAACCTAGATAACCTCTAAATAAAAATTGTGCAATGTGCTAAATTGGAAAAAATCACGTGTGAAATAAAATTAATTTCATTAAAATAAGTTGGGTAGTTTCGAAATTATTACATGGACAAACACATATTGTGACACTGAATTTTTAAATATAGAATTTGATTAATTAATTAATTAATTATTTTTGTTTCATCGGTTTTACGTTCTTCCATTTCACAATTTTCAAATCACCCTGATTATTCTAAAGAAATGTTCACTTTAAAAATATAATAAAAATGTTTCGTTATCCATTTTTTTATTAATTAAAAATCTCTATGTGTGGGTGTGTGTAAATCTTTGAAAAAAATGCGTATATTATTAGACCGAAGAGTACATAGAAATAAATGAAAAGAAATAGACATATCTATCGGTTAAATCAATTATACGCTTATGTATGTATATGTGTATGTATAGATAGATACCTGATTCAAGATCATCGTGATCGGCACCACGAAGACAGGAATGAAAGCTTCGTGAGAGTCTTCGTCCACCGGGCGAGGCACTTTCTGTCGTGGTTGCCTGCATGATCGATCGTTTCAACTCACCAAACTCACACTTGGCAAATTCACTTTTGCACTCGCCTCGGTCCATCGCGATGAAAACGTCGACGACGAGACATTTCTCTATTTCTCTCTTTCACTCTCGCGAATCTCGGGTTTTTCTCCTCGATTTTCGAACGATACGCGAAAAATGAAAAATCCTGATATCGCTAATTAAAACCAGTCGTCCCACTTGATGATAAAGATCATTAATTCGATTAATAATCCTAAGTTTCCATTATTATTTTCTTTTTGACTGTAAATAAAAAAAAAAGGATATTTTTTTTTCTTTCTTTTCTTTTAAAAATAAATTACATTTTGTTTTTTTTGTATTTCTCTAACCCGTCACATGTTTTTTAATCGATGCCTCTACGCGTACTTTCTTTTTATAAGATACTTTTAAAAATATATCTTATTAATAAATTTCTAATAATATTCAATCATCTTTCTAATTACTAAATAGATACACGTAATTCTGAGAGGAATATGTGTATAATACGTGTAACCTATCTCGTGCTTAGAACAGTATTGCAACATTGTCCCTCGACCTACCTCTTTGTTTACGTACACTGTGTAGATTCGCTTTCAGTAATGTTTACCTTATATTTATATATGTATTACGTGTACATACTCTCGTTAAATTCTTAATGTATATCATATTTTCTATTATCTAGTGATAGTAAGAAATCTTTCTATTAATTAACAATTATTTTCATAAATTTCTAATGCATTCTATACTTTTATTAAAATCATTATTATAAACTAGTTAATCATGGTAATAGCAAATCAACATCTAAAATTATATTTCACCGAGTAAAAAATTACAATAAACATAATTAATATTTCATCATTTAATATTTTTATTTAATTTAACTTATAAATAAATTTTAATTTAATAATATAACCGTTAATGCTGACACTAATTTTTTCAATTTTTATTAATTAAAACTACAAGAAATTTTCATTTCATTTTAATTATTCTAAATATTAATTTTAATCCAATTTTTAAATTAAATTTATATTAAACTAGGGGTGCCCCGCTACGCGTTGCTGTGGCTCACAATAAGTCCGATACACACGTCTTTAAGTCAACGAATTAAGTCAACGATAAACTATCCTATCTTTCAAGTTGGATAAAACTGCAAACAGTGTGCAAAATTTGATTAAAATCGGTTCACTAGTTTAGGAGTCCATTGCGGACAAACAACGTGACACGTAATTTATATATATATATATACTATGATTTTAACTTTGATTCTTTTATTCTATACAATAAAATATAAAGTGGTATTGGTCGATGGTAAATCTTCCACCCTTCCATTTACCTTCCCAATGAACGATTTCCATTTAACGAGTTTAACTAAGCCTAGGGCATTAAATATCGATTAGAAAACGTTTAGATTTTCTCTCTTCGTTACATCTTGGTATTAAATAGGTTTAGAAAAATGTCAACGTCGATTCGCATTAGTTAGGAAGTAAGTAATAGTATCTATACTATAAATGTGAAACATTTTCATTACTCGTTCGTTAGATACCTTTCAGTATGAAACTAAACCTACCCACCACTACCCACCATCATCATTGCCAACTATGGCAAATCGAAAGTGTAACTTTAAACGAGCATAAGACAATTTTCTGCTTTTTTCTTTTTTTGTTAGTTCGATAAAAAGTATTAGTCTCCTCTTTAACGGATAATGATACGCGAGACCATAATGTTCATGGTGTATTATTCGTTCGATTTTCCCATTAATCATTCTATCCTTTTTTCACTTGTTGGACGTTCGAACATTGATACGTTGAAATTTAAACATCCCCATAGATAGATAAATCAACCTGTATTAATTCTTCAAAAATTATCTTTCCTATTTTCTTCGAACATTCTTAACTATGAATTTACGAAAATTCGTATCATTTTTTTTGTCGCGAAATTTTGTGAAATTTGATTTATCAGGTAGAAAATTTGAATTGATTTAAAGTTAAATCTTGTTTCCGTGATTACAAAAAAGATTTGATTAAACTTGACTAAACTAATAACTGATAAAAATGTATAAATTCTTTTAGAACACCTTTTTAATAAAATGTTCTATGTGGTATAAAACCTCTAATTATCATTTATTAAATTTCTTTCATGCTTCCGCTCGACGTATTCTTGATAAATGGCATAACTTCATGCTGGAATTCTAACGAGTTTTAAGTTAAATTATTGCAAGTACGTTTTATTGAACTGACCTACTGACGAGACGAAACGAAACGAAAGGAAAGGAAACGAAACGAAACGAGACGAGATCATCCACCATAATCATTTACAACGGATTATAGAAAAAAAAATAAAAAACAGAAAATTGTGTGAAGATCACACACAGTAGAAGTGAAACCTTCAAAGAAGGGTTGAAATTGAGATATAAATTATCCTATCTTTCAAGTTTGATAAAACTGCACACAGTGTGCAAAATTTTATTCAAATCGGTTCACTAGTTTAGGAGTCCATTGTGGACAAACAACGTGACATGTAATTTATATAGAATTAAATTATATATTGAATTTGATTAATTAATTAATTATTTTTGTTTCATCGGGGTTTCACGGTTTCTTCCGTTTCACAATTTTCAAATCACCCTGATTATTCTAAAGAATTTTTCACTTGAAAATAATGTTTAAAGAATAATGGGCATATCGAAAGACGATGTTGTTTGATCGTGATTGGTTAAACGTACATTGGTTAACATAGAAAAGACGAACTCTCTCTCTCTCTCTCTTTCTCCTTTCTACCGACGGAAGACGTTTACGGTGTGAGGATATAGCCACGCTTAAAATAGAGAAGATTCAAGATACCAAAGGCGCGTCTCTCTTCGGTATTTCGAGTTACAGACTAGCTATGAGAGCAAGCCTCTTATATATTTTAAGGATCATCGTTCAGCAACAACGAACTAACGAACGAACGAACGAACGAACGAACGAACGAACGAACGAACTTCTACCTGATTTGATTTCATCTTCTCGGTCATCGCTTTTACTTCCTTGTTTTTTTTTTTTTACTTTTAAACGATTAATCGAAACAACAAGAGAGAGAGAGGAAAAAACGATGACGTATATCATCTCCATGACCCGTGACCCACCCACCACCCACGTAAGAAATTTCTGATTCCCTACACGTTGCGATAAATGTATTTTCTTGAATTCTTCTTCCTTCACTTCGGCTTATTTTTTTTTTTTTTTTTTTTTTTACATTATGATTTAACAAGTCGCAATTTTTGCATGAACAAATTTAACAATTGAGAAAAGACGGTATAACGAGATTG
>NW_015149063.1:571984-582200 GCF_001465965.1 Polistes dominula | reverse complement strand
AGAAAGCTCGGCTCGTCGCAGAATGTTGCTTACATCAGAGCAAGGTTCGGCGCGTGGTAAGATGTTATCAGTTTCTACAAAGGCAAGCTCAGCGCGTGGCTTGATGTCGTTACGTCGGAGCGTTGCTAAGCAGCTCATACAAAGGCAACCTCGGCGCAGCGTTGCTAAGCAGTGAAAACGTATGCAAACTTGGCGTATAAGTTGAGAGGGAGCGCGAGCACGTGTGAGAGAGAAAGAGTGATAGAACGATACGTGCGATTTGTATTCCTTTTGATTATTTAACAATTATTTTAATATTATATTAAACATTTTTTACAATACAGGACAATTTAACTCTAAAAGTCATCACTGCTCAGATGTTATAAAAAATTACATTAGAGTACAAAAAATGCTAAAATCAGAACGTTTAAAGCTTAAAATCTTATCATTAAAAATATTATTACAATTACACACAAGCGCAATGTTTGAAAAGTCATATAGACAAAATGCAATAAAAGAATTTTGACAGAGGACAACCCGTCAGTCTAAAGGTGAATTTGGAAGAGGACGATACATAAATCAATAATTCCGAGCTTTTCAACAATGATATACACTTTCTTTGGTTAATTAACAATTATGTTAATATTCTAATTAACTTTTTTTTACAATACAGGAAAATGTAACCCTCGAAGTTACCACTGGTCAGGAGCTATCAAATAATTACATTGGAATGAAAAAAATGTTAAGTTAATGTTAATTATTGATAATAATATAAGATATAATTTTACATATTTTAATTTCCTTTTCTTCTATATTTATTTAATTTCCTGTTAAATGTTTAAAGTGCAATCTTAATCGTAGTTAAACAAAACCTTGTGATCTTTCCGATCGAAATTCGAAATTCGTCATAAGGAACACTCATTTATCGAGTGTTTTTTTATGTAATTTCACGTTCGCGTATTCGGATATAAGTAGGTATAGTTATGAAAATGAATGAGTTACCCTCGTCTACAATGAATCATGATTTTATTTGTTATATAATATCTACAATAAAAATACCACATCGTTTGAAAAACAATTTTCATTACAATTATACAGTAATTTTATATAATAATATAATATTTAGGTTTCCGTTCTAAATTAGATGTAGCGATGAACATACACCTCTCAATGGGAGTGAGAAAATACATTCTTTTTGTTGCAAATTTCACATTCATTTCTTCACTCACAATCGATATTTCTCGCAATCACCATCTGCGTAGACACTCGAAACGATGTCGGCATACATAAATGTACTTATTGAATTTTCTCATTTTGTCTCATTTTTGTCTAATACACATTATTTATATCCTGTATAATCCAAGAAAAAGACTTGCGTATTATTTCCTTGCTCGTTATTAGGGGAAATCCAAGATAGTCGTATCAAGTGTCTCGCCTTTTTTTTCTTTTTTTTTTTCTGATTCCAGTGATCACGGAAACATTTTTCCGCTTGCTGAGATTCATAGAAAACTTGGACTAGATAATCCAACTTCGTCATCTCGCATCTTAGAACGTAAATATCTCCATTTATCTAAACTTAGCTACACTTACTTAATAGTAGCGTAATATTATCTCTCGTATTAGTTGTCCATAATATATAGAAAATACATGTAACAATTATTTAAGTGACTCACAATCAATCATTTTGTCGCGATATATTATTATATCAATTAATGTATGTCGCGCTGAATGTATACATACGCATAGGTATATGTAGGAGGTGTGTTCATGTTTGCTCATATCGATAATTACATGATATTTTCTTTTTACACTTGTCGTAAATAGGAAAGGAAAAGGATTATTTGCAAGGAGTTTCGCGAGGATGGAAGATTTAGTAGAAACGGGAATATACTTTTCCATTTTTCATGATTATCAATCATCTTTTCTTACTTTTTATAGCAGCTATCTAAGAAAAAATATTGAAAGTACCATGCCTTGGGAGATAATAGCAAGTTTTTTTTTTTTTTAACTTATTATATCTCCTCGTAATAATATTTTATGTGTATCGTTTTATTCGAACCTACTTATTTACTTATGTAAATCTTCTTTCTTTTGATTAATTTCTTTTGTTATGTCCTTCTTCGAAATGGTGAAGTTTTATTTGTGTTTCTCTTTTTCATTTTTTGCGATGACATTGATAGTCTTGTACGACGATTTACGAAAAATAACGTCTTTCATTCTATGATTTTGCTTTTTGATTCGTTTGACGCATTATCACATGCATAGTATGAATTTTTATTTATTATATATGTATATATATATATATATGTATCTATAAATAAACCTTTTTTCTTTCATTTTTTTTTAACCAATATTGCATTTTTATTTGAATATTCATAATGTATTATTTTACCCGTCAGCTTCATTTTTATCCTGTCTAATAGCACATTTTACGTTCGTTTGATATTATTTATATGGTTGTACAAGAAATAAAGCGGAAGACTTACTCTAGATTGAATATTGCGATGTGGTTCGAAGAATCATGAGTTTCTATGAACAATTTTCTTGGCAAAAAACAAACGCGATAGAAATTTCATAAGTGAAAGAAATCGCAGAAATGACTATTATCATCATCGTGTACAAGTATTCATTATGTTTCTACAAGTTTGAACGAGGGAAGTTATAACAAATAAAAGAATTTTAAGAACACTCAATTCAATGTATCGGCTATATTTTCTCGTGAATTTTTTTATTTTTCTCAAATTTTATTTATTAGCTACATATTTATAGATATTTAATCAAATTATCGAAGCATTTTGTTTTTCTGATGAAAATAATATTCCAAAAAATGTTAATTTCTTTGCATTTCAAAAGACTTTATTTTTATAAAGTCTTTTGAATACCAAAGATTTTTGTTTGGCAGGACTTGACGAGCATTATCTATTTCGATTAATTATTGCCAATTTATCTTCATTCGCATCGGTAACCGATACATACATACATATATGTTTTGAATTTTATGAAGCAATTATATGTTACAAATAAATATTAGGCTTCTTGTAAGTATTTCTCAAGAGTTTCAATATATTTTTTTTGTATGAATATTTAAAATATTTTTATATCTTCTTTGCGTGAACATAGGCCGAATGCGGGTAACTTAAAATGTATATATAAGCATGTACATATTGTATTTAACTTTTCTATTTATTTCATATATAAAACGATCGAACACTTTATCATCGAACAAGAGGTGAGAATGGATTATTTAGAATAGATAACATAGAAAATATACATGTATTTATTACAGTTATGATTAGTACTGAAAACGAAAACAAAAAGTCGGGTATTTCATAAAAATACTACGATATATTCTATAAGATATAAATGTATGTGTTGTATAAAAAAAAGGAATCATATTTAAAAGAATATTAATATTGTATATAATTGGTATACCTTGTAGGACGATAAAGAGTTCGTATCGAGAAAAGCTAACAATAAGATACCCAAAATTCTTAATGATATCTATAAGTCTGAACTCTCTAATTGTGTTATTTAAAGATTTTTCAAAGATTATAATTAATTCTTATTACTGGAAGTGCTTCTCAGCGTAGAATGTACTGCCTTGTGGGTTATTTTTGGAATAAGAATTTATCTGTCTTTTGATATGTCGCACATCCTTTTTTCGTTTCCTTCTTCCCTCGGGCACCACCAATCACATTCTTTTGTATTTCTTTAGCGCTTTTGTTCTTCTTAATATATTTACTTATGTATGTATATATTTCTTTCTCTCTCTCTCTCTCTTTCTCTCTCTCTTTCTTTTCTAATTTGTAGGATTTAATCAGCGTTGAAGCCTCTGTCACGCGTCAAGCTGAGTGTTTCATCATTTTTATTTGATTAGCTATTTTAAACAAACATTAAACGTTTTTGAAAAAATAAATTAAAAGGACAATTTTCGAATTATTTATTATAAACAGACGTTAACACTAACGGGAACAAAAATTAGTTCCATTAAATAAAAGAAATCCTCGCGTTACCGTCGGAGAGAGAACAATCATGCATTGCTGTAACGAATTTTAGAGATACAGGGCTGAGCTGGACGTACATCGAGCTGAACATTAATTTTACGTTTTTATACATACATACATACATCTTTTTTCTCTCACGATCGAGATGAAAGCGCGATTAATACACGGTTCAACGATTTTCATAATGCAAAAAGAAACACCAACAGCCAACAATGAGACATTGACATCTTTACAGGTTAAGGAAAATCCTTTTGCCTTCTTCTTACACAAAAATACACAGGATGACATATATTTCTTCTATATACAGTGCACTGATGAAAAGTCGGAAGAATTTACAGGAAATTTGGTATATAAGATGTAAGAAAATATTTGTCCAGCCCCTCTTTTTTTCGAGAGAATCATTCGAAGGGCCTTGCATTGCATATTTTGTTTCTTTTCTTTTCTTTCTTTTCTTTTCTTTTCTTTTCTTTTCTTTTCTTTTCTTTTTTTTTCCTCTCTTTTCTTTTCTTTTCTTTTCTTTTCTTTTCTTTTCCTCTCTTTTCTTTTCTTTTCTTTTTTTGTCTTTTTCTTTTTCTTTTTCTTTTTTTTCTTCTTTTATTTTATGTTAGTAACATCGAGCAACACGAATATACATATACTTTTTGGCGGGTCTCTCAAGCCCTCACATTAATAGAGATTGGAGGATGTATTTTACAAAAATTCTTGGCATCTTGTTTATGTATAATAATTGAAAAGTAATAACGCGTTTTCAGTTTAACACGTACGCGACGCTTATGTTGTGTGTTCTTCCAAAGAAGTCGAAGCGTACAAAGTGCAATTATTATTGTTTCTCCTCGTTCACGTCGTTGTTTTTTCTTTCATATTTCTTTTCTTTTTCGTTATCTGTTATTTTGGTGGGAACGTAGTTATATAATAGTGTTACTTAACAGTATATAAATGTTATTAGAAAACACCACCACATTTCAAGAACACACTTTCTCTTTATAAGCGATATGGGGGAATATTGCCCTGGCAAAGATTTTCTGAAGAAGACAGCGAATGCGTCAGAGATTCTTCCTCTTTTTAAAATCGTTAAGTCATTTTTTTTCTTTATTCCTTCGTTCTCTTTTTTTTTCTCTTTTGATTTGGAAATTCTGCTGCTACGTTTATTGATAATATATGTAGTATTTATATTACAAATGACTTGTATCTCCTGTTTATACACTGTTTTTATTATCGTTACATCTTAAAAAGTGCCTAACTTGTCAAATGTTTCATATTCTAATTCTTTTACTGTATATATATATTTTGGTTTAGCGATCGCTGAAGTAATTTGATCGAGAGTCGTCATCAAATCATTGTTTTCTCATTTTATTTGACTTTTATTAACTTCCATATCTCGAGGTTTACAGAATACTCAAAACATAGTTGAATAAAAAAAGTAACATCTCGAAAAGAGTGAACTTACTTGTTTTACAATATATCCTTTTATTAGTTCATGCTCTTCCAATTGAATCATAACATTTCTAAAGCGATTGTCAAATTATTATCCTTCTATCATCGTATAACTCTCAAAAAACCGATTCATCGTTTCCTATGAGGGTAGTAACAAAAGTTATTTATATTTTACATTTAAATATGCAGCTTGAATACATTTGCTGGCGAGTAGCAAAGAGAAAATAAGTTAGCTTTCTCAGCAAAATGTCACTTAGTTTAGATCGAAGATAATTTCGGATTTCGTGGAAAGCAAACTTATCTCGTTTCTTTTATTTCGTCCACTCACATATATTGTTAGTCCATTGTTAAAGAATGCGGCAAGATAGAAACACACTTTTGTGTTTAATTTTTTACTTTTGTTTTATTCATTTACGAATACGAACATATAAAATCCATGTTTCTTTTTATATTTCTTCTTCTTCTTCTTATTATTATTATTATTATTATTATTATTATTATTATTGCATACTACACGTTTGCCATCGTGGGCCTGCTCTTTTCATTTAAAAAATGTTCTTTATTTGAAATTGTTTAAAAGAGTACGGAGAATTTTAATAGGATTTATTTGGAAACGAGGAATTAGGTAGTTTTTGAAAAGCATTGAAAGCTATTACTACGAGATTTAATTCCTCATTATATCTGTTTCTTTCCTTTTCACTTTTCATAAATTGGCATCATTAGTTTTCAAAACACAGCGTCATAAAACCGAAAAAACGTGAGCTTTAATTGGATTATTTATGATTAAACGATCGACGATTTGGCACAATATTTATTGTTAAGCGTTTATTCTGCTTTATCTCGAGGTGTATGAAGTTGGATAAATGGATTTGCATGTTATTGTTTTCAAACGAGTTTCATTTTCATTTCCAACTGGATACATTTTTAACGCGTCAGCACAGTAAAAGAGATCACGCGGAAAGGAAAATTATTATTAACGATATTGTATGTAAATGTACAAAATTGAGTGAGAAAGGATACAAATGACAGTAATGCATTCCTCAATATTCTAGATTTTGTAAGATTTCTCTACACTCTAACAATAGCTGCTCTGTTTGGAATTAGATAGAGAAAGAGTTTTATGTTTTATGATTTATAAACGAGAAATGACAAAATCTTGACACTACTGTTACCGAGCAACCTTTACCACTTATCGAGCAAAAGGAGCTCACATTATAACTTACTATCAAAAGGAAGATACATAACAATATCGAGAATATATGTTATAACTTAAGTAGGGAGTTTTTTTTTTTTTCCTATTCTTCGTCTTACAAATTAATACTTTCCATACGCATTCATACCCAGCTACTAACACGCATATGTAGGTATGTTTTAAGGACTATCTAAACGAGGATTGTCGATTTAGGGTCTTTTTCATTGAACATCTATGCATTAATGAGACTTTGTATTTTCTTCTTCTTCTTCTTCTTCTTCTTCTTCTTCTTCTTTTTCTTTTCTTTGATTATTCTTCGCTCATCACGCGATTATCGATTATATTCGAGATATAATTTTTATTCAAACATATACATTCGGGTAGATCCTCAGATCATACGACATATTTACTATCTACTGAGATTTAATATGTACATCAATTCCTTGTCAAAGCAAGCTAATACTTTACAGGATAGAAGAATCTACTATAAGTTTTGAACAATTTGAGAGAAACACGAATGAGAAGGTCTACAGCTAGTTTAAATATTTTTTTTTTTCTTCAAATAATTAGCTACGTGCTCAAGTTTCTTTTTTATTTTTTCAATTTTTTCTTTCTTTTTATCTTTCTTATTCTTTTCGTCTTTTATAAACATTAAAATGATTTTTCTCATTGAAATGAAAAAGACCCTGTACTATAAGTGGAATCTAAAGTGCTGTGTGGAAGGAATATTTCTAATAATAGTAATGAGTAGAGTAATCATTATTTTCCTTATCTCCAGCATCAAATTCTAGCCTTCTTCTTTTCTTCATTATTTTCTTCTTTTTTTTTTTGTTGTTGTCCTTTTTCTAATGCAATATGGGAGATTGCGTAAAAATTGTCTTTCCTTTGCCTTTTAATAAAGGCACGTCACAGAGACGACGAAGAAACGGAATTCTTTTCAACAAAACAAATTTACGTTAACAGTATTACGCCGTGTTAAGTTTTATTTTTAGCATTTTTTTTCTTTTAACGTTTTTTCTTTTCTTTCTTGGAACGAGGCAGTGGAAGTTGAAGAAGGAAGAGGAGAAGTCTTCTTTTTTTTTTTCTTTTTTTTTTTTTCGATCGAACGAGTAATTCTTATATGTAGATAAATTTTACAGAGAGACAGGTACACGCGTTGTTACTGTATCAACGCATTTTGGCACATTGTTGTCGTTGTAAAAGATCTGCAAAGCAACGAGAACGTTTATAATTATTTATAAAACGCGAAATATAAGTAAAACCTATATACGAAAAAAGTAGAAAGTAAAAAGGTACAATATGATAACTTTAAATCGTAATCAATGTAATTCACGATACGCATTCAACTGGTATATTATTGATTGCTGAAAAAATTACTTTTTTGTACTTTTGTTCTACGTGCCCAAAATCTTTATTATATGTACGTATTGTATTTGATGAAATAACTAAAATAATGATTCCGTATTGCTTCGTCGAATCTGAAACGTAACTGCGTATGATAATTTTCACTTTTTCACTGAAAATCTTTACATTTTTATCTGTTTTATATTAAATTTTTAACATCTCTTTTTTTTCTTTTTTAATTCCCACGTATCATTTTTCTAATTTTCTCCAATTATCTCTCTCCTACTTATCTTCTCGATTCTCTCAATCTCTCTAATATCATAGTTAAAAGTCAACGATTAGTTTCCAGAACACAAGGCACTTGGCTTACACATCATATATCTTTTTTTTTGTTATTCTATCTTTTTTTTGTATAGCACAGTGTTGAGATTTTTCGCGAGAGGACGCTCGACCATTACGTCAAACTAAATATTTATTTATTTACTTTACGTTACTAGGAAAGAACTAACGTAGTCTTATAAAACGAATCAATGTGTGCGGAGTTGGCCGATCTTGATTCGTTCGTGAGACAATTTATTAAAAGTTCTCCAATTGTAATCCAATTCTATTTCGACAATGAGATCAATTAGCTGTCCGCTCTTGCATTGTGCCGAGCGTCTTTAGAAGTATAATGACAATAAAACACACCAGTCACTCGTAATATTCATAGAAGAAAATAGTCGTATATATATATTTATATATACATTTGGACATATTGTCACAAATATATATATATATATATACGTAGTATGCAATGTCGTATATATATATTATAATCACTTTTCATATATTTAGCATTAATCTTATATTTATATTAACTTTGAAAACGACGGTTAAATCATTCATCACATCTGAATATTAAAACCTTTTTTTCTATCTCTATTCTTTTAACTTTCATACCTTCACATTCATACACGATTTATTTGATCTTTCTCTCTTTCTCCCTCTCGTTCCTTTTTTTTGTATAGTATTTAATGATACATTTAATAATCGTGCTCATGAGACCAATGAAGTTTCGGTAATCTCTCGATGTCTTCTTTTTCGCATATCTATCTCTCTTCTTTAGTATTTAATACTCTTTTTTTCTGTCACGATATTTATTTTCTTGTGCTTCAAACAGCTTATTTCCATTTTATGCAAAGAAGTCGTACCAAAGTTAATCATTTCAGAAGAGATTGTTCATTTGAGACTCTTAAAATCTACCGAAAAATCCATCAGTCTCTTTCTCGTATTAATTATAGCTTAATTAACGAACAACATCGAAGATCTAATGTCTCTTTATCTTCTTGTAAATATACATAAATACGTATATGCACATGTTATGTATACACATCCTTGTATATACGTGCTTATATGCTGTGTTGCATATATATGTATATATAACGTTTATCTTTTTTTTTTTTTTCACTTTGACGACTGTCCATGTGTAAATAAAACGGTATATATATATATATATATATATATATATGTAATATAATTTATACAATTTATATATTTATGTATGTCAAAAGAATGTGAGTGTATATATGCTACTCATTTAAATATGTATATATAAATACATATNACATAACACTGTCCCACAGCACTTTATCCAGTTTAATTATTTTCATCCAGAATTGGCGATCACTAAATAAAGAATATGAAACGAATTATTATAAATAAAAAATATTATTCACTTGATTATTGCATCACTAAAAGGATTTTTTTAATTAAATACTTTACACTGCACACAGCCTGTATTTACGGTATTCAAATTACATTGACAGGTAGCCATCTTGATTTTGTCCTAGTGGTTTTTTATCTTTTGTCTAGATGGCGAAACATATTCTACTAATCGGTAAGACATAGTAACATTTACTTCCGCTAGATGGCAGCATCATTTTACTAGTCGGTACATTGAAGTAATATCTAGTACCGAAAGATGGCGATACACATTTTACCAGTCGATAATAAAATATAGATTACCTACACACACACACAATATGTTTTTATTAATTGATTAAAAATAAATGCAACTCCTCAATCAATTTTTATATGATAAAAGTAAGTGTATTTTAATAGTATTATTTTTACTTCTTCTTCAAACAAAATTATTATATTTACCTTTAAACATATTATTGTCTAGATTATTTTTAGTCAGAGCAGCTGCATTCTTTTCGCATAATAATTCACATTGAATCTCTACAAAAGAGATATTTATTAACAAATACATCAATTTTTCTTG
>NW_015149063.1:432259-568119 GCF_001465965.1 Polistes dominula | reverse complement strand
TATATATATATATATATATATATATATATATGTAATATAATTTATACATAATCGTTTAATTTGATTACGTATATAAGTATCGCTTGCTATATAATAGTGATGCGCAGCCGCTCGTTGACCTGCCTAAGACTGTGTTGCGTGTTTGATCAGTAGTCGGTATTTTCTTTCATCTCTTTTTTCTTCTTCTATTCTCTCTGCGTTTTTCTCAACAAAAGGAAATCGAGAGAATCGTTTTCTGAAGCTAATGTAGAAAAGATTTTGCAAGCGAAAAACATTTTACATTTAAACAATCTCTTTTTTTTCTTCTTTTTTTCTTTTTCTCTCGTTCTCTTTTTTGTTTCTATACGTGGAAGAAACTGCGTTATGTACGCTCTCGTTGCTGAGCTTCACTTTGAAAGGAAAGAAGAATTTTCTTGGCTTCTTTTATGAAAACAAGGATCTTATAATGTCATTTTTTTTCTTTTTTTCTTTTTTCTTTTTTCTTTTTTCTTTTTTCTTTTTTCTTTTTTTATCGTAACTTCTTTAGTTGAAGAATCTTTCGATAGACTTCATGTTTGATTAGGCCCTACTTTCGTTTAATTGTAAGAATCGGTATTATTATGTCACTCTTAAAATTGACTAAACTGTGCTTAAATATGATAAGAGTCCTAGTTTTCTATACAAAATTAAAATATTGAAATTAATAGAAAGGCTTTAATATATTCTACCAATGTTAACAGATAATATCGATGCTATCAATGCTATTATTGAAATAAATAAAATAGATTAACACTATTTTTATTTAATCATTTTGTTTTTATATATACCTAATTATTCAAGTTGAAAAAATATCTTGATGTCAAAGTAAAAAATGTTGGAAATTTCGAATATTTTTGTTTAAATGTCAACCGGGTGTATCTTGTGTTATATGAGTTTTCTAATTAAAACTTAAAGCCGATCCCTCTCTAATTTTGTTTGTTCTATCTATCTTTCTCTATCTTCCCTTCATCCTTGGCCAGCTGTAGTCGGTCCAAGTTTCTTTAACGCATTTAATAAATATACATACTATATTGTCCATATTGCTTGTCGCGTCAACCTTCGAGCAATTTTTATATATACATATATAAATATTTCAGTAATAGAGCCGCTATGTTCATCGGCACGCGTACATAAATTGTGTGTATATGGATATAGATAATAATAAATATATCGTGTTACGCTTAAAAGTCTAACAAGGTGAAGAATCTAAACGTATATAATATTAGGTACTTATTAATAGCAACCGTATGAGCAGAGAAGTGGAAAAACGACGATAATGAAAATCGCGCCGTGCCAATATTGCTAAATACGAACGAGCCTCTCTGTCCTATAAGTTATCTATTTTCGGAATTTATTGCGATAACTCGTATAACACAACGAACATTGGCCTCTTCTTTTTTATTTTATTTTTCTTTCTTTTCATCTTTTTCACGCGAACGTCAAGCTCCCTTTATCTAGCATATTGAACATTTGACAAAATAGGTCAAATTATTTCAATTTATTCCCGTCGTAAGACTAATTTATTCATCTTGTTTTTCTTTTTTCTTATTTTTTTGTTTTTGTAATTTTCTTATCTTTTATTATTGGAAGTCGGCTGTTGTTACCCTAAACAAGATCTTTAGTGAGAATGATCATAGGACAATCTACAGCTGACCACGTCCTTGTAAGTTAAAAACATCATTAACAATAAATTTTGTAGTAAAAGTTGATAGAGAATACTATAACATCAAATAGAAGAGTATAAAGAACCATGCTGGTGTATAGAGATAGACATTAAAATTGATAATAGGTAAGAGGGCAAATAGATTACAATATCGATAATTTATAGTAAGTTTTCACTCGTTAAGAGTAATTTTCCGTAAACGTTAATGATCATTTAGTAAACTTTTTATCTCTTTATCTTTTCAGTATGGTATTCGTGTGCACATTCCTCGAATATATAACCATGCTACACTTTCTTCGACGAGTTGTACCAATATATCGCATAAAAGACATTAGAAATTTCACAATGGTTAATGTTAGTTAATAATTATTGAGATCATATGCCATATGAGTTATTGTTTGTGTCATAGAACGTGAGGCATGTATCAACATGATATTATTAAGAAAAATCAATTACATTTTGACAAATTTCTTGCTGTACGTGCATAAAATTAGAAAAATAAATAATAATTTAATCCAAGATTTAATTTGTCAGGATAAATATGTTATTACATGAATATGTTAATAAAGCGAAGAAATATGATTCGATAAGTGGATGATGAAACATTTTTCTATGAATATCGATCTGATGCTAAAAGATCTTAATTTATGTTGTTGTTGTTTTTTTTTTTTTTTTTTTGCAATTAGTATTGCATTACAAATTATGCGGAATAAATAAATAATATTGTTTGATGCCTTTAATGTATGATCTAAATTCATTTAACCCAGTGTTTCCGCGAGAGAGATATAGCAGTAAAATATCACTACAACTCATTAATTAATGGCACGGGATTCGTCTATGTACAAATAATGAAATATCATTTACCACATACCATTTATATACATCACATGTTTATCTTTTTTTATGCATATGCACATCATTTTTTTCTGTGACGTGGAGGGACTCGTTTGTACAATTTATGTATATCTTCGTTACTATTTCATTGCTTCGTTTGTCATGCCTTCTCTCAATTGTTTTGAGTAAGAAGCCTCCAGCAACTCTATACGTTTTATAGCCTTACTACTCCAAATCCAGATTATATTATAAGTATCTCTGCATGTAAATAGAGAATCAGATGTCGTCATTTTTAATGAATTTTTTATGATCTTAGGTATCTCGTCAAAGGATATATTTTTTATCTGTAATTTAAATAAAGCACGACGAAGAAATAACAAGTGAATATTTTGAATATTGATGTACAAATAATCGAAATGATATTTTTCGTTATGAATAATTTGATCTAGATAATTTCTGGATTTGTAGAGTCAAAAAATTTGATTATTTCGTTTCATTTATCACAATCTACGTCTTTGCATCTGAATCTCTAAACTTGTTGTAAGAGTTACATTACACATAATAATAATTATATTAGTAGAAACTTAGTTTCTGTAACAATTGTATTGTCTTAAATGATATGTCTGCTAATTTTGTTACCTTTGACCTATGCTCCGAGCCCGTGGTCAAAATACATAACAATTTTATTCTTAAATAAACTAATTTTAAGATTCGAAATTCTAGAACCTTATATATAAGATATAGATTTCTAGTTCTACGTTCTGTCACTCGTGCTGGAGGCTATTGTCTAGGCGTAACAAAAGCAAGAATGTTATACGATCACAAAAGGAGTATTTCCATTGGGCATTAAAAGTATTCGTGTCATCGTGATTAATCATGTGTGAATCTAACTGGAATGGCACACAAAATGTCGGATCTACAAAATGTCTTTGTAGCTTTTTAAATTAACAAGCAGTGAACAAAATCTTATATCGAATAAAGAATAATATATCGTATCTCTAAAAGGAAATTAAATTAATGCCGTTGGTCGTACTCCAAAGGATAATTACAGTATTTGAAAATAAATAAACAAATAAATACATACGTAGGCAGTTAAATATATAAATAAATTATGAAATAATAAATAGTTAAATAAATAAATAAATAAATAAATAAATATATATATACATATATATTATATAAATAATAGAGATGTCATAGCCAAAAGGTTAATTGTCTAATTTGTGCATCTTCTTCATAAATTGAAAAGAAATAATTGGAAACGAAAATTATACGCTGATAGTAACTATTTGAAATTCTGCTTCATTACATTTAGAACATTTAATGCCCGAAGAGAAATATTTTCTTTCCTTTTATCGCCGAAACTTCACCAAATAATCATGAATTCTATATACCTTACGGAAGCAAGTAGAAGATTAATAGACTTTTTTAAAAGTTATCGAGACTTGGCAGATTTTTTAAAAGCGTCCTCAGTCACTTTGCAATTATTTTAAGAAAAGTTTAGAAAGGTTGAAATGTATATGGTGATTTATTTAATGGTAAAAGTTAATAAGAAGAATAATGTTAACAGTAACAATATTTTAAAGGTAGAATTATAGCGTCTACAATCTCGGTGTGGCAACTCTCTTGAATAACAATTTAGAGTTTCACTAAATGAAACTTGATATATATATATATATTAACACTTATAGAACCTTAGAAGAACGCCTTTCAGTATTGCTTTGATTCGCAATGCATTTTGTCTTTCTCAAACGTATATTATATGCAATTCTTAGAAAGGATGTTCCTATATATATCCATACATATATAAATAGAAAAAAAAATAATGATCATAATCTGACTGAAATGAAAGAACGTAAGTAAATATATCGTGTTTCAGTAAATAAAATTTAACAGAATGCTACTCAACGTAACGCAATGCAACGCAACGCAACGCAACGCAACGCAACGCATCGTGTGAGAAATAAAGGGATACGTGTTTTACATTTAAAAAAGAAGAGGAATATCACGTGCATAGACAAAAAGCTATATAATGTAAGAGAAAAATAAAATGGTTTTGTCTTAAGGCACCTTACATATAGGAACATCGTTACGTCGTGTTCATCTAAAAAAGAAAGAAAGCATCATTCCTGATTAATTTTAAAATCGTGCGGCCCGTCATTGTTTTTGCAAGAGTCTCGCCACGTAATCCCTAATAAAGTAGAAAATCAAGTAAAGTGTATATAGTGTACTTAGCTCATAGAATCTCTAGAGAATCTTCCTAAAACAACCTAAAACCTATTCTACTTAATGTGCATAAATTTCATTTACTTGTACATACAGACACTGATGTATATATGTACAGACATATACACATATTATGTACAGATAGCAATTTTATAATCAATATTTTAGTTATATTTTTAATAAAACTTCTACATCCTCTGCCAGGACTGAATGTAAATATGTATAATATTTATGCATTGACGCTTGTGTACTCGTTATATTACACTCAGTTTCGGAGACCGAGTGACATCTCCGAGTGAAACTTGAACAATGTTCTTCTTAAAGAACTATTTCGCCATGACTATAAATTATTTTTAATTACATCGATCGTTTATACATATTTATATATTTATATATATTAAAATTTATACGATTTAATATCGTATGCTTTGTATAACAAAGATAAGGAAATTAGGGAGTCTCTCAACGATCTTATGTGCGTACGGTAAATACTACTTATCGATCTTTTCTTATATATATTAATAATAAAATAATTAAATACAACAAGATAGAGAAAATACAAGCAATCGTTTCTTCCGCAGTAGGATCAATTTCCGAACCATTTATCTTTAATCCTTGTAATCATAAAAAATGTGCCAAAGAAGAATTTTAAAGTGGCTAACGAATAAATTGGCTAATAAAAGATTCATAAAAAAATTCACATATAATAATTAAAATTCATTTATTTTAAATTGATTTATTAAATATGCTAATAATTGTGTATGTTTTAATATGAAATTAAAATTTTTGTTCGTAATTTGACCCTCGAGAAGAATAGAAGAAATTGAAAAATAATAAACTGTAAATGTTACTAGGAGGTCACTCAAAAGAATGATAAAGTGGCAATAAATAAGAGCAATTTCTTGTGGCACAATTTGGGAACATTTCACGTGCATAATAAATAGGTACACATTAGTCTTTGAAACCGCGATGATCCTCGTATATACGTATATCAAATATTCCGGTCGTGACTGCAAAGCTAGCTTTTTATTTGCTATTTTATTCAGGCTTCTCGTTTGCAATCAATATTTCATCACTTGCCTATTGACCGAGTACTTTATAACACGTTTGCTTGTTCGTTTTTCTATTTGTTTATTTTTTTTTATTTCTTAGGCCATATTCATCGATCACGGTGAAATTTATTAGCATTATCTCATCATCGACGATAAGCGTTCACCCTAACTTTCACCGTTTCATTATCCATTTTTTTTTTTTTTTTTAAGAAGAAAAAACGTATAAATATCGAATATCTTATCTCTTTATCAAAAACAAAGGCTTGAAGTTTTTGATTGCATTTCCCGAGAAGAGCTATTCCTATCGATATCAGCTGCTTAACCAATGTAGCAAGCTGAAGCGTACGATGTTTGTCGGATCGTTTCACGAAAAGAAAGTCATCCATCATTCGTATTACTAATATACGGGCATATGCCTGATACACCTATCCGATGAGTTTGTAATTATAGTCCAGCTAAAAACGCTTACTTCTTGCAAAGTAGGAGTCCTCGATTCTTTATATTTTTCGGCTTCCAATCGGCAGCTTTTGTGATCGCAGATAAGAAATATTTTTATTTCGGAAGTAAATAGTTTTAGAATTTGTGTGTGTGTGTGTGTGTGTGTGTGTATTACATTTTTTCGGACGCGATTATATCTTCTTGGAGCGGACGACGTTTTTTCCTTTTCTTTTTTTATCACTTCACTGAGGTAGGAAGAGATAATCATATTATCGCGTACGGATAAACAAGAACCTGCTTATGTTATCGCGCGATCGTAATCAAAATTCCTACCGTTAGAAACAGCCTTCGTTAAGGTAACTTAAGTTGAATTATGATGGTCTCCCCCTATGGTGGCCTAAGTCTTGTAGGGTTATGCCATATATGCGCTGCACTTTGAGCACTGGTGTCGTTGTTCATCAAGGATACCTGCTGTTGTTGCAAGTATTCTTGAGTTTGCGGGGATACACCGTTTGATTGTTGCTGTTTTTGTTGCTCTTGCTGCTGCTGTTGTCTTACTTGTTGATTCGGTTGCTGCAATTGTTGCAGCTTCGATTGTTGCATCGGACGTTTAGACTCCTGACCCGTAGAATCGGGGGATGGTATTGACCTGTGTGACTTCATGTGTGCGCTTCTGCTTTTCACTTTGTTGAAAACTCTGCAAAGAAACAAGTCGTGTCCATTGAGCTTAAGATTATTTTTCTATCATAGGTTAATAGAGCAAAAATAAATCAATTTATTATTTTATACAAAAGAACAAACATTGAATGTCCGTTAAATTATTCGTAATATAACATATGTCATGCTTTTTAAGGTACTTGCAGCACAGAGATATGTGTAAGATAACATATTTGTTATATTTGATAGACAAGTTGCGCAATTTTTATTAAAACTAGCATAGTGTAAATATTTGAAAGTAGTGAAAGAGCAAATAAATGTGATATAATGCAAAGAAAATGAAGTTTGCAGATCAATATGTGCTTTAAAATAAAGGTTAAAGGTAATAATACTAAATGCCAATCGTTAATCGAACAACATTAACGTAGCATGAGTTTGCTAATACAAAGGATTGTTTAATGTAACAGAAATATGCTTTTTGATGTATTATACGTTCGTTATTTTTTTTTTTTTTTTTTTTCATCGCAACAGCACTAAAGGGGTATGTATGACTTGTGTGTACAAAGTTGGAACGAGGTGATAACATTCCTCTTCACTTGATTTTGCTTTTCCATTGTGTGAGAAAAATATTACATTAAAATGGAGGGTTTTGTTGGTAGAGTTACTTTCTGAAATGATCACAGAAAGTCTTTTCTTTTGTTTTGCTTTTTTAAAGTTTTTGAGTATTGCGTTGCATATGCTTAAAATCGATACTTGCCGACGCTCGCAGTATAGTTAAATAACTTTTTTCTTCGATTATTGGAAATGGATAATTTAGATTAGAAATTGGAGACTTACTTCCCGCAAATCTTGCAGGGGTAGTGAAGTGGGGTAGGCACGGGTAGTTGTTGCTCAGAACTAGTGTGAGTTTGTGAGTTGGTGTTGACTGTAGCTTGGCCGGTTTTGCCGGTTTTGCCGGTTTGGGCGATTTGGGCGGTTTGGGTGGTCTCGGCCATCGTTACTGTTACACTTCCGCTAAAGCTCTGACAACACAAAGAAAACACAAAGCCAAAATAAACAACACAAACAAACGACAACGACGACGACGACGACGACGACGACGACGACGACGACGACGACGACGACGACAGATGAGAAACACAAAAGTCAGCGCAAAAAACGTACGGTACATTTCTTTTGAAACGTTTAAAAAGAAAGCGTGAAGAAATGGACAGATCAACAACAAATCACATGCGACACTTATAAAAACGTACACGCGCAAATACACGTAATAGTACGCATGTAATGTTCTCAACGGCAAACGTACATTCTGTATAAAAAAACGAATCGATCGTCTTTGGTAGATATAGCATGCTGAGCACAATTAAACAAGCAAGCATTTAGAATTGTGAGCCTTTTATCGAATTGCCTTTTTTGAAATATTTCTAAATGTGACTTTCGTGCTCAGTATATTATACTTTTATGTTTTTTGTATTTACATGAAAACATTATTTTATAATTACGATTTAATCGTCGTAGTTGTACGATTAAGTCGTACTACTACAACTATAATAATTTTATATTTTGTAAAATTTCAACAGTAATTTTTTTTCTTTGATAAAATATTTCGCTAATAAGATAGCAAAAAATATACATATACATATACATATAAATATAAATATAGATATAAATATATATATATATATATAACTTGAAGAGGAAGACTTACATCGGGGCAGTCATAGGCGAATAATCTTAATTCTCCTTCGCTGGTAGTAAAAGTCGCTGAATTTTCTCTCTCGTTTGTCTGTAACTGAATATTGTGGCAAAAAAAGGGGAGAAGAAATTAGGTGGTAATTTAGAAAATAAAATAATAAACGTTACGGAGAATAATTTGTCTTTAGGATAAGCTTACTAGAGTACGATGAAGGATCGATTTCTCTTCGTTGAAGTCCATTTCTGTAACGGATGAAATGGCGTCGCGAAGCTCTCTCATATCGTTACAATCCTTATTTTCAATTTTAATTTTGGCCTTTCCGTGGTGAACGCGTAGCCGTTTATAATCATCGGAACAAAGTCTTTTCCAGAGATAATAGAATTGCACACATTGCTTGACTGACTTAGTCCCTAAGTCTCGTGAAATTAATGAAAAATCCTTATTATAATTAAGTAATCCTTGATAGAACGTATCCATCTCGTGTGCTGTCCAACGGTCTGATTCATGGCATTCATGGCTGAGCAACGGATGTTCAGAAGGTAACGTGGGCGTTGGTCTCATCAATTTCAGCATAGCTTCCTATTAAACATAAATTATGTATTAAACATTATATTAAAATTACGCATTGGAACACAGATGGAATTTTTCTCGAAATAAATATGACAAAACTTATAAACAGAGGGGAGAAACTTATATGATTATCTTATTGTTAGAGAATAGACACTTACATGAATATTTCCTTTACACATGTGTAACAAATGAAGCGCATATTCCGTATTTCTTCCGCCTCCTGGTATGCCGGCACAACAGGCAAAATGTAAGTACATATCCACTGAAATAGAAAACAGTGTAGAGTTAAGAAAGAATTGAAATTATGACCAACGTTGGAGTCTTATAAAATGGTAACTCACACTCGTTGTTAGTGACTAAATCATTTATGCCTGGATCCCAAAGAAGATGGTCCTCTTCGGGTCCTCCTTTTCCTCTGTCTACGTCGGAACCTAATGGTGGAATTGTGGGTTGATATCTGGTGCCTATGTTGATTCTTGGTGGTGGCCCTTCGTTTCCTTGAGAATCATCCGAACTGAAATCCGAATCTTTTTCGTATTGATGCAGTCTCGCATAAAGCCCCGAACCAAGACGAGTAGGATCCAATATGGGCGGTGGGGTGTAACTACTGTCCCAATGCCGATCGCAGAGTTTCCTTAATTTTGATGGATATGAATAGGAGCTGTTGGAATATTGGCCATCCATTCGTTGCCTTTTCCTGCATTGTCGCATCATCGGGCTGTCAACGGAAACGCTGCTAGGACTAAGAAAAACGTCCTCGTCCAACAGTTCTTCCTTTATCTGTTCTATCGGTATCGAAAGATTGCCTATCATGCCCTTATTTTGTCTTAAACTATTGTTTTTTCCGGCGTGAGTAGTTTGAATTAAAAACTTGGCCGGATTAACGACTTGCTGCTGATTGAATTGTCCTGCATTAAATTGATTTTGCGTTTGTACGTTTAGGCCGAGATTTACGGTAACAGGCTCGACTTTTGGTGTAGCTAGTCGAATTTCTTTCTTGAATGCAAGCGCTGGACTAAGGGAACCCGCTTGCACGAGAACGTTTGTCTTCGGCAAACCTGCCGTTTGAATGAGTTTTAATTCGCCGTTGTTGTCGACGACTATGCTTGCGAGGCTACCGTTTCCTAAGCCAAAGTCGACGAGATTTTGACTGGTTACGAGTTTGTAAGATTGGAATTCGAATCTACGGCGACTAGAGGTTGTGAAATCTTTTGGTGTCGACGATAAGAGCGGATCTTCAGAATTTGGCATCATTTGACTTTGGAGAGCGTGATGAGGTGACACGGGAAAATTGGTATTAGTAAAGGTGACAGGTCCCGGAGAAGACACCGATGATGGTGGCAAAGATGAAAGAGGAGAAGGTGCTGGCGTTGCCGATAGTGGACTTGGGAGCGGTGAATGTGGATTTGGTGATGGAGATCCGTAAAGACCTGCATCTGCTTCCGATTCACCAGGCAATACTTCGCTTAAAGCCTCTTCCACCGCCGCCGCCGAAGACATCGTTGTCGTGTAAAAAGCCGCGGATAAAGGCGATGAAACTTGACGGACCGATTCGGGATCTTCTTGAGGACTCAACAAAGGAAGACTCCCAGTAAGAAGTCCTTCCTGACTGGCCGGTGGCGTTGGATATGTAAAACTAGGGCTGTCATGTCTTGTAAGCGGAGATGGTAGCGGTGATTGCGTTGGCAACGTGTGCGGACTTTCTGTATATTGGGCACCGTAAGTACTAAATTCTGCCAAAGAATCTGGGAGCGGTGAGTTTACTAAGGCCTGGAGATCTGGATTGACCGTGTGTTGCGACGAATATCTATCTTCAAGCGTTATGTCTTGCAATTGCTCAGTAGATTGTTCTTGCAATAAGTTCGCAGTCTGAAACTGAACGTAATTTCATCCTTGATTTGAGTTATTTTTCTTATATTTTTTTTTTTTTTTTAACCTATCTCTCGAATTACAAATTTTTTTTAGAGTTTACAAATCTTTGAAAAATAATAAAAATGTAATAATTTACAGAAAACATCAAATACTTACTTGAATAGAATCCAATTGAGTAGCATGAGGAAGAACGCTATCTGATACAGTTGTAACCTGCTGAAATACTTCATCTTGTAAACTTGGGCTGAAGTAACCACCATCTTCAGAGTATCCTGCCATTGTGAAGGATTCTGTAACGGCGGATGTTGCTTGAGATTGATTGTTTGGTTGCTGTTGTTGTTTTGGTTGTTGTTGTTTTTGTTGCAGTTGTTGCTGCTGCTGTGGTTGTTGCTGTTGTTGTTGCTGTTGTTGTTGTTGTTGTTGTTGCTGTTGTTGTTGTTGTTGTTGTTGTTGTTGTTGCTGTTGTTGTTGTTGTTGACTACTCGTCGTAGATTGCACCGACGATTGATACGTAAGATGCAATCTTTGACCAGGATCGGATGTGGTTCTTTTAACAGCCATCTTTGTGGTATTCTGTAGTGAAGAAATGAGATCAGGTAAATTGAATTCTATATTGATGAAATTAAGAATTTCGTTAAATTAAGCTAAACCGACCTTCAGTATCATATCGGCCAGTGCTTGCGCTTGTGCTTGCGTTTGCGCTTCCTGAAGTTGTTTTTGCACAGTTGTGTGCCCACATACGGTGACGTTCGGTTGCCGAAAGTGTTCTCCATCAGAAAACCTACGTACTTTTTCGCTTGTTGCCAAAGGTGGAGGTGCTGGTACAGCAAAGCTGGTTTTTCCGTTGATTTGAGAGCCGTTATCTACTTGACTCGTAAATATGTTACTATTATTCACTCGAGGTTGCTGATTGATGTTCGCGTCCGCAGCTAGAATCAAATTTTTACATTTCATCATACCATTTAATCGTTGGAAAGATATTTGTCTATTTTATGTGTTTTAGCTTAAAGAAACTCACTTATTTGTTGTTCAGTACAAAATGATGTTCTTATATTTTCAAGAAATAAAATATGTTTTGAACAACGTATTCTCGAGAACTTGTAAAATAGCAGATAAAAAACCAATGAGAATTTGAAAGGAACACAAATATACATGCAATAAAATATATATATCTACGTATGTATAGTACTTATATGTCAATAGATGCATGTAATATGCATGTTATAAACTGTTTATATCGAAAAAAAAGTCTTCTTTCGTGCATTTCTTTCTCATGTAATCTCCCGTTTAACAGTGAATGAAATAAAAAGACTCAATAATTATTTTCATTTGCTTATGAGAATAGCTTGTTTTGTTGTAACCAAAAGATAAAATATGTCAGAATATTTTGCGATATTAAAAATAAACGTTGTTTTGTTTTATTTGTTGTATGTTCAGTCTCAGTCGATTCCAAGTTGAAACATTGAATAATGCAAGTAATCGATTTTCTGTCATATTTTAAAAGTCTTTTTAAAAAATCATATGGTCTTCCTAATCGATAATACATATTAATATAATAAAGATTTTTAAATTATGAACGGAATGACGTGACAATGACGCACCAATTTTCTAAATACGTTAATTTGGTCTGAAAATAAAGGCAAGTTTTATTTAGAAAAAAAATAGAAGAAATGTTTTATTTTTGCAAATCTAGTGTAGCTCGCTATTACACTTTTTGGCAAAGAGAGCTGAACGAGATCGTGCATAAATCGCTAACGATGTTCGCTCCGTTACAAAAGCACGCTGCTGTTAGCTGTTAGCCCCTTCTTTCCTCTTTACCCCGTTCATTTTGCATCCCCTTTCACTGTTCTTCACCGTCGCTTGATTTATCGTTTCGATGTGGACAATGCGAGAAATATTCTGGCGTGGTTGCTTAGTAAATCACGTTTCTTTGGCACTTCATGGTCCACCCAATGGTCCACCCAATGGTCCACCCAATGGTCCACCCAATGGGTCCCATTTGGGGATATTTCGCGCATACTAGCAAATCGTATATTAGCGCTGCCAAATATACGATATACGAGAGAGGAGAAAAGAGGGATTATAGCGCGACCAAACTAATAAACGTCTAACATAAGATACGTTGTATGTGTACGATTCATGTATTTAGAATACCGAAATCGTAATCGTAGCTTTATATTTCTGCCTTTTATTTGCAAAATTGTTCTTTCCTATATTACTACATACATTAGGCCGCTAATAAATAAATAAATAAAAATTCCTACTTACCGGTTGTTCTCTTTTGAATGATCTTCTCCTCGATTAGTGCTCTGACGCTATTAGAGACCGTTTGTAAAGGCGGTCCGACGACTTCTTTTTTTTCACTTTTCTTATTCTCGGCATCCTGAGAAATAATTATAAGGTATCGAGATGGTATTAAAATACAAAATTGAGCGTCTGGGATATAATATGAATTAATATCTAACTAGACAAAAAGAACAACGTAGACAAAAAAGAAACGTAAGCGAGATGACACAATATGATCAACGGCTTATCCAAGACTTTCACTCCTATTGAGAACTTAGGATGGTCCAAAGTCACCATTATGGTGACTCATGACGAGTGATCATGAATTAGAGGCTTGTATCGCGATTAAATTGACGGGGCTCGTGATAGAGATTGGATATTTGAGCTGGGGAAAGCTGTTCAAGAGAGGGAGGGACAGCTAATCACCGAGCGAAGCTAATTGAGGCGCCCATTCGATTATCTCATGATGGAATCTCTGGCGTATGTAATACACCAACCCACGGGATACTAGATCAAGAGGTGGCACCTTGTCGAGCCCTACTGTGGGGGACTCTTGAAGTCCTACTGTGATCTAAGAGTCTAACAAGAATCCTGCATTCCGTTATCCATCATTTTTCGATTCTTACTTTGCCGTTTCGTTCTCTACACCATTGGAATCGTGTTATTTTTTATTATACGCACGTTTGTTCGTATTTTGTTTGACATCTTAATTCATTCGAATATTTCTTATGGTTAAAGTAAACAATGAATTTTTATAGATTCCAAAATGATCATTTACTGACGATTTTTATTGACTCACCGAGCATCTAACTCATTTTTATTTCTTAAAAAAAGAAAAGCACATTAAATAGTCATCACCGGCGAGGAACTAAGGAAATTAATTGATCGTTGGAAATCTTTTTCACTGTATTCGTATCACTTCTCCGATTGGACTTGTTCTCTCTTTTTCTTCTTTCTTTCCTCTCTCTCGGAGAGTTTATCGAAGTGGAAAAAGGCATTCTCGCGCTAGTATTTAGCTTCTTTCACCTCACCCCATGTTGCAGAGGAAATTCCCAGCCCCTCCACGATTGAAAAGGAAAAAACTTTCCTTCTGTAAATCTTTCAGCACTTTTCATTGAACGATGTTGCTCCGTTCGTTAAGACATTTTTAATCAGTGAAGGGAAAGGAGTAGAAAGAGGTAAAAAAATAGAAGAAGGAGAATGAGAAAGAGCATCATAAACGGGCTTTCCATCGAAGAAAAGTAGGAAAAGAAAAAGTGTTTAGAAATCGCTGATCTTTCTATTTCAACAATTGTAGAAGCAGAATTCAGGTCATTTCTTTAACTTTAATGAGATCAATGAGAGAGAAAGAAGAAGGAATAAAACGATGGGAGAACGATGGGAGAACGATGGGAGAACGATGGGAAAATGATTGAAAATACGAGGGATGTTTTACTGAAATCTCGAAAAAAGATTGTCTGACATGTCATTATTCGTAGATCAAGATTAAAGCCTATTTTTTTTTTTTTTTTTAAGAAATGCAGTTACCTTTTTGAAGTAACCGCCATGCAGTCTCATGTGGCCATTGAGTGCGGGTATGTTTTTAAATTTTCTATGGCATAAATTACACTGCACTGGTTTCAGTTCGGCCTGAGATTTATTTGATGCAACAATTGCTCCAGGAGAGGTTGAATTTCCCGGCGAGAGACTACCCTTTCCGACGTTTCCGTTTCCAGGCGAATTAACTTGTTGCTGTTGCTGTTGAGCTTGCTGCTGTTGCTGTTGAGCTTGCTGCTGTTGCTGTTGTTGTTGTTGTTGTTGTTGTTGTTGTTGTTGTTGTTGCTGTTGTTGTTGTTGCTGCTGTTGCTGAGCCTGAGCCTGCTGGTGCTGTTGTTGTTGCTGTTGAGTTTGCTGTTGAGTTTGCTGTTGTTGCTGCTGTTGCTGTTGAGCTTGCTGTTGCTGCTGCTGTTGTTGTTGTTGCTGAGCCTGCTGCTGTTGTTGCTGCAATAAAAATTATATAGAATTTATGATTTATTAAGTAGGAAGTTTTCGAACACTTATCTAATTATAAAATTTCTATATTTCTTGTATACATCTTTTTTGTCTTTTTCTCTTTTTCTCGTCGTTAAGTAAAATTAAAGTGTTTAAAAGTGTTTTTCTTTTTGGTAACATATCATTTTCAAGTGGAGACCCCTTTCTATGGATATCCCGAAAGCGCGAACTTGATGACTAGCGGCGCAATACCTCGTAAGCTTTGTGACTTTAAAGAACGTACTTTCGACGAGTACTTTCCAACTCAATATAGAGTAAAGAAAGAAAAGAGGAGAACGGACGAAAGCAGGTCTAAAAAGTAGAAGAGGGAGCGGGAGCGAGAGCGAGAAGGGGAGCGAGAAGGGGAGCGGGAAGGGGAAGGTAGAAGAAGGGGCCTTTTATAAAGGTTGATCACCTGAGGCTCGCGTAATTACCTGGCAAGTATAGAAGGAGTGTAGGAGCGAGAGAAACGTACTCTCTCTAGTACGTTTAGTACGAAGCGTAGGACGCTAATCAAAGAACGCTCTGTGTTGGCGCGCAATTAACCTCTCGACCGCGACCGCTAACTCTGGTGCTAACCCTACACGCAAACCCTACACGCAAATCCTACACGCAAACCCTGACACAAACCCGGCGTTCCTCCTTTCGCTTTCTTTCCGACCTGCAATAACATACATTTCCCTTTCGATCGCTCGCAGATTCACGCTTCACGCTTATTTATTCTATTTTGTTTATTCGAAAATGAATATTACATTTTTCATAGATTAAGAATTTTTACCGTTATAGTAGTACGAATGTAGGATGATATTAGGGGTTGGTGGTAGATGGAAATTTGAGCTTTTCATGAAATCTTTTACTTGTCCAAGAGCTTTGACAGAAAAAAGATATCCAATAGAAGAAAAACAATGATGATACGCAAAAAATACGAAATAGGATATCAAAGAGTTGATTTAAATAATGAAAATAGTAGTTCGCGTGAGGATCGTTCTTAATACCGAGTTATTCGATGAGTCGATATCTTCAGCGATCCTGGCATGTATGATTAAATTAGAACAATGCCGGCATAACCTGCCATGCCTCTACTCATCCTTTTCTCTCTCCCTTTGCCAGTTTACCACTTACTAGACGTTGGTAGTTTAGGAACTCGACAGTACTTCCCTAAGAGAGGGAGAGACAGAACTAACCCCCTAGTACGCTTGCGTTAATATCTACGTAGATCTATCCTCTTCTCTTATGCTCCTCATTCCATCACTCTCATCCTCTCACTCTTTCTCTTTCTCTTTCTCTTTCTCTTTCTCTTTCTCTTTCTCTTTCTCTTTCTCTTTCTCTTTCTCTTTCTCTTTCTCTTTCTCTTTCTCTTNTTTCTCTTTCTCTTTCTCTTTCTCTTTCTCTTTCTCTTTCTCTTTCTCTTTCTCTTTCTCTTTCTCTTTCTCTTTCTCTTTCTCTCTCTCTCTCTCTCTCTCCCTCTCTCTCTCTCTTTCTTTATCTATCAATCTCCTAGAGGTCCCATATCCTTTTCCCTTCCTATCAGTCTCACTTTGCCCCTCTCTCTTCCTTGTAGCAGTAACTTTACACTTTGAACGATTCCACGCCAAGTATTGGTAATAGCAAGGTAATAGTATAACGACAATTCCTTCAGCCGAGTTAATCGTTTCCGTCATTGCTTCAAACCAACTTCATTCCGTTTGAGACGTCAGCTTTCAGCAAATTATTCACCTATCGAAGTGTGCGTTTACTAGAATCGCGTTCATTCTTCCGTGTAAATAGACACTATCATGGCATTAAAGACATCACCAACGTCAAAGATAATATCAATGTTGCCGATATCTATGGCCCGATAGCAAGTCCACGTGCCACCGCATGTGTCCTAAATAGAGAGATCGAAGTTCATATTTACCAGGTCGGTATTTCATTTTCTTCATAAAAGTTTTTGTGCTTAATATTAAGGTTTATACATTAGTTATTTCATTAGTGATTTACTAAAACAAGGAAACATTATTATTTTTCCTTTGATTATTTTTCTTTTCTGATGAATTCTAGTTTTCAAAGTTTTCTTTTTCAGCAATTTGATCGTTCGAGAAAACACGTAGAATGCTATATATAGAGTGTGCAGTGTAGTAAGTAAGGAAGACAAGAGGATAAAGTAGAATGAGGGACAGTATAATGTAAGGGCGTAGAAGAGAAAAAAAAGAATGGGGAGAAAGTGGAGAAAAGCGTCGCGTAATTACGTTTTATCACTCGCCTCCCGGATTTCCTTTGTTACATTAGCCTTTCTTCCCCTATCCAGAATATCTAAGGTTCAGGATCCGTTAAAATACGAGGAGGACGGAACGAGAGCAACGTTAATCTTGAACCTTTTTGAATAGAGTGAGAGGTAAGAAAAAAAAAAAGAAGAAGAAGAGATAGTTCGATATATCGAATATCATATTTTACATATATCTAAAAAATATAATTAATAAAGCTGAGCGAATTAGTGAAAATACGTTAGTTTAAAAAAAACATTGTCTTTTTTCTATGCTTTTTGACATCTTTGGTTTTTATTATATGCATGGCGGAGGAAGGGACGAGAGAATGACAAGTATAGGGACGGATAGAACGGATAGGACGGAAGGAGAAGGAGAAAAGCTGGCAGGGACGGTAATGGAAACAGAATGGGATAATTCCGCGAGCCGCGGACGGACGCGGTAATTGCGAATAATTGCATTGTCTTCTAGTTCTGCGCTTCGGTCTCTCTATCTATCTCTTTTCTCCCTAGTGTTGCTCTTCCCTCTCGACGAGTTAGCTCTCTGAATTGCTTTGGTACGAATTGAGAGCCGACTGGTGGAAACCCTCATACCGATTAGGAAATCTGGTCTTTCTCTTGGCTCTGTCCAAGCCCACTTCCCTTCCTTTCTCCATTCTCCGTATCTCTCAAACTCTCTCATCAGGCTATACGTGTATACAGTCTGTCGACGGATCGACACGGTACCACGTGGAAATTACGGTCGAAGAAAGGAAACGTTTGGCACGACGTCTGCCATTGACCAGCTTACACATCGTTCAGATATACATACATATATTCCTTTGATTTCTCTCTCTCTCTCTCTCTCTCTCTCCCTCTCCCTCTCCCTCTCCCTCTCCCTCTCCCTCATTCTCTCCATTTCCTTAATTCTCCACGTGATAAGTTCTCTCGAGTACATTCTACGAAAAATCGATATCGTTCCATCGCACATATGGAAAGTAAATGATGTAGAGTGAACGTTTGGCCATTATAAATACATCAATACTTCGATAGTATGTATGAGAACACAAGTTGTAAAGTTCCTTTAAATTTAGACAATAATTTTCGTGTGCTAAAAACTAATTATATTACAATTAAAATATTTTTTCTAAGTTTTAAGAAGTTTATTTTTAATTGATAAATTTTAGGTCAAAGAGATCCTACATTTAAGTAAAAGTACTTGAAAAACTATGTTTCATGGTAAGGTGAAAATCAACTACACGAGTATATTGCATGTTAGTTATCCAAATGGTGTGATGTAGTTATTAAAGAAAAATCGATAACTTTGCATCTAACTAAAATTTCGAGGAATCTATCAAGCTCAGCAGCGAATACGTGTCCGGTTTAGTGCATCATACGCGATAACAAGAAATAGAAACGACAAGGATGGTAGACGGGGACGAAGTGGAAACATAATTTGGCGTAGGCAACGCATAACTCCGACAGTATCTGCCTGTCAGATAACGCATGCCGTATTCGGGTAGAGAGCTTGGATGCTAGATTCCCAGTTCTGTATGTCTCTAGAGGATGAAAGAGAAGGACTGGAGATGGCCTTCCTCTCGTACACTTCTATCTTTATATGTACGTCGGGCACTTTCACCCTCGTTCTATGCCAGCCGATTGTTCATGCCGGCGGCGTACCAAAGCGGAATACATAAAATCATACGTAGGATATATACACGTTCGTACAACGCGCACAGAGTTTGATTAATTCGAACAGGGTTTTAACTCGAGGTATATGTTGAATTCGATAAGAAGGGACTATCTATCCTGAATTCTAAAATTCACAAGCAGTTCTTTGACCGATCGATAACGTCGAATGGCTTCAAAAGAGAATACAAAGTGCTCATGTAAACCGTTCCTCAAAAATGAAAAAATAAAGTTTTCTGAGTGTGTAGAGTCTATTAAGATCCGACATCGTAAATATCAGTTCAATTTCTATTCTGCTTTCTTCCCGTTCACGTTCCGCCACATTATAATAAACTATCAGAAATATTCCAATCAATTTTATCGTGATTGTTTGTTCACTATTAACTTTTAATCCAAATTTAGGATTGAATTTAGGATTATTAGGTAACTTGTGGCCATCCTTACACGTCTTGTTTGTCAAACAAACAAAAAAGAAAAAAAAAAAGCAGAATAAATGAATAGGCTGAAAGATGAATTAAAGAACGTTGATACTTAATAAGTTTCTTTGTTGACCGTCAAGATTAGTATATGATATACCTGAAGAGAGAAGCGATAAAGATAATCTGGCGGATAATGCGTTGAATACTGTTGCTTATGAGGGGGGGAGTGATGATGCTGATGAAGATACTGCTGCTGATGATAATGTTGTTGTTGTTGTTGTTGCTGCTGCTGCTGCTGCTGCTGCTGCTGCTGTTCTTTATGGTGATGATAAAGTTGTGGTATCGGCTGCAGTTGTTGCTGTTGTTGGTACTGATGCTGATGCTGATGCTGATGCTGATGCTGATGCTGATATTGATACTGATGCTGATGCTGGTGTTGATAAGATATATGTTGGTTTTGTTCTTGATTTTGGTGCCGATGATAATACCAAACATGATTGTATCCATCCATGTCACAAAAATGTCACACACAAAGTCTATCGCGTCGAACGTATTGCCGACGTGACAGAAGAAAATACGGCGCGTGTGCGGGAAACATATCAATCACCTGCCAAAATAGGACGTTGGTTGGATCACCCGACTCTAATAATTCTTCACGACTAGAAGAATCTGGACGCGTCGACGGAAAACATTCGTATTTCGTTCTCTATTTTGATCGTTTGTAAAAATTGAAAATTAGAAAATTAAAATCCTAGAAGAGAAGAATCTTCTTCAAGGAGAAATTGACGAAAAGGGATGATTGAAGATATTGCACACTCGAGATGATGAACATGAAGGAACTAACTCTCAAGGAAAGCAATGAAATCGACGTAAGCCTCCGCTGGTGGTCCTTTCCCCACTCTATTCTTGACCCCCATGGACTGCTATCGTAGGCCACCCTTAAAGAGCAGCTTTTCTCTCTCTTTCTTTTCCGTTAAACCGGTCAACTTTTGGTGTTTTACTCTTAGCAAGGGCTGAGAAGAGAGGGTTATCCCTGAGAAAAAGTGACACACATCAGGAAGGAGCGGGGTCGCCGCCGCGATGGCGTTTCGCGTGCGTTCTTTTCTTTTAAATTCCCGAACTTGCTGCTACTTCCTTCTTTTAAAGAGAAATGACAAATAAACGGTCATTCAACCCTGATGCAACTCCCCGTTAATTGGAATGACATTGCAAATCTTTCTCTCAATAGAATACCAATTAAATACCAGCCAAAGAAAATCAAATTAAATAATTATCTGTTACTGAATTGTTTAAATTCTCGTTGACTCTTCTCGATTTTTACAGTCTAATAGTTTTAGTATTTCTCATTTAGTTATTTTAATTATTGATAAGCATATGATTAATATTCTCTAAAAACATTAATTCTCTTAATCTGAACAAAATGGATTATCTCGTAAGAACAGTTTAACGTTTCCGTTTTTTTCTTCTTTTTTATCGTTTTATCGTTTGACGTAGTTCCACGTAAGAACAGGTTATTCTAGAACGGTCGAATATATTCCGCAGGAACCATCTGGAATGAATAGGGTGAGAAGGAAAAAAAAGTGGTAGTGGATTTCAAATCGATCAACCCCATCCGCAGAGTTCAAAAGGATGATAATCAAATATAGAGCTTGATCGTAGGCCTTCCGCAAAGTAGTTGTATAATTAAACTATGAAAGTTTTTAGCATTTGCAATTGTTGCATATGCTCATTGGACAAACGATTGAGCGAAAAGATTTACTTTGTCAAGGATAGAAAATGGATTGCGAGCTTGGAAATTTGTTTTTTATAAACAAAATAATGTTGACTATTCGAATTCGTATATTGAAAATAAATATGGTAAAGTAGTATATGAAATCGTTGTTGCGTATGTATATTTGAAAAAACATAATTTTATTGATCGAGAAGGAAAAGGAGGGCTTGGTACACAAAGCAAATGCGTGTTAAAGTCGCTAATGCATTTGTAGCATCGGTAAAGAGTCGTGAAACTCGTTCGGTTTGCGGTCATCCGATGACATTCGAAAGCTGACGTCAACGAGCTCGACCTACTTTCAGAGCTTTCTAGCTTTTACGTTCACCGATGTAGGAATATACTATTTTTTTTTCGAGAGAGAGAATAGTTCTCTTCGCACATCACAATAATCCACAGCTATAACGTAATAATAAATCATAACGTAATGTAAAATCATGTAATTGGATAAATGAGTAAATAGGTAGATAGAAATAAATGAGATAAATAGCAAAGAGAGAGAGAGAGAGGGAGAGAGAGAGAGAGAGAGAGGAAGAGAGAGAGAGAGAGAGAGAGAGAGAGAAAATAACTTTGTGCAAAGACAAATGAAGAATTGAAAGCAACAAGCAACAAGCAACAAGCAACAAGCAACAAGCAACAAGCAACAGCAAAAGCAACAGCAACAGCAACAGCAACAAGCAACGAGCAACGAGTAAACGCAAAATGCACGAATGACGTCAACTACAACTACGACTACGATGAGGAGAATTTCAAACTCGCTGAATTGAAAATCGTCGACTATAGGACGTTTTTGCGCTTCCAATCAGTAGGGCTCAAATGGGCTGCTGTAGCCGTTGCCGTTGCCACCGTTGCCGCCGCCACCGCTACCACGGTTTGGCATAAAGAGGGAGAGCAAACGTTACTCTGCTCAATAAAACAAGCCCCTTTCTCTACGTATCCAGTCTATGTATGTTATGCTCGGCGGTATGTATGGTATATGTATACTTCTATGTGTATCTCGATACACATATGTATGGCACGCTGACCATGTTCTGGAAATCAGAGATGCGCGCCATTCGAGCACTGCGAGAGCGTCAAGGACTTTTCCGCTTCCTGATTTATCAATCCAATGGAAAAAGGTTTATTCCGAGACTCTTGTTTTTTCCCTACAATAGAATTTGATGTATCGATAAACTGAAAAACGTTGCATCGATGCAACAAATTGTATTTATGATATTACTTTAAATTTCATTTCGTTTTTATTTCGAACTCTTAAAATACTCTTCAATGTTTTATGAAATTTCTAATATTATATCGTACATGGATTGTTTTTTTTTGTTTCAAGCTTTTGAAAACTACAAAACTTTTACTTTCTATTTCTTTATAACAAATTTTTCTTGTCCTTTCAAAATCTCTTCTTGTTAATTTTTTGTAATACTTGCCCTCCATTTTCTAATTTTTTGCACTTTTTTTTATTTTTTCTCGATTGAGCCAAGTTTATTATTTTTCTCGTTTTTCTCAGGATTTAATTGAAACTCGATTGAAAGCTTACTTTGATGTGGCTTCCCTGCAAAGGATGCAGGTAGAAGAAGAATTGTGTTAACCTTTATGCTGTCCATTTTGTTCTTCTTTCAATCGTGTTTCATCAGAACGACTTATACAAAGCTTACGAAAGGCTTCAATATTTTTGGAAAAATACCGAAACACAGTAAATGCATACGCACGCGAACGGAAAGCTAAACAAGAACGCATATAATGGTTTCTCTGTATTGACTCTTTTGATGCATTAATAGTACGTTTTTATCTGACCTGTGAGTTTCACTTTTAAATGAATATGCATTTTCCATTGGGCAGTATTCCGAGCTAATCTCATTCTTTCTTTCTTCGTCTATATTCATCAATGCTCGCTTTCCATTTAACTCTCGCGTATTCTCGCGTACTCTCGCGAATCAATTCGTCTGCGTTTTTTATTTTTCGAATTGATGTATCTCGCTTCGCGCAATATACATATATACTCGGGGACAATTAAGAATTCCGTTCTCATCGCGCGTGGCCAGGAATATTGAGTTATCTTGCTAATATATTTTTCTATAAATAGAAACTAAAACAAAAAGAAATAATAACAAGTGATATAACGATTCGCATTTTTAATCCGACTTTTTGCTATTATTAATATTTAATCTATTGTATTTCATTGGTAATGACAAGAAAATAAAATATATCAACAAAACTTGAACGTACCTATATTTCATTAAAAAATCCATTTCTTCTAATGTTTTTCTTTAATTTACACATAATTAATTATTCAAATTTATAGAACCGTAGAATAGAGGTTTCCGTTTTTCTTTTGTTCCTCAGCATACTTAGGAATAAGTAGCTTACCGATTAGTTTCTTTCTTCCTTCCCGTTTGCTTTGAACAAGCAAAGATAAGGGTAATTGGTCCCTTGGATTACTTTGTATATTACTTCGCACTTATATATGTGTGTATTGAAGAACAGAATCAATGGAATGGGGTGATTCGATTCTTTTGATTTTTTCGTTGGCTCGGCGCTCACCAGGAAAATAAGATTATGGGTAAGAGGAGGAGGACCTTATTCTTTTTCTTGAAAAAAAAAAAAAAAAAAAAGGTTTATACGATAAACACAAGATCGTAGAGTAGCATCGGGGTAGTATCTAGATCAGAATTCTTGCAATAACTTGCCTTCACTTGGCATGTATCGCAAACAAAGATCGATCGAAGCGCGTCGAGTATTTTCCAATTACATTTTCCGTTAACGATTTTCCCGCCTATAATACCACCTCCTCGTCGACATAGCTTGCTCGGCAATTGTTTACTTTATAGTAAAGAGGAATTTGTTCGTTAATATTAATACATTACAATGAATATACCTATAGGAAAGAGTAATTGGACTAATTTAGAGAAAGTTAAAATAAAGATCCATTTCCCCAAAAAATATTAGTTAAAAAAGAAGAGGAGATCGAAAAACGAGTTATCTTCCGACGGTTGTCCATGACCCAGAAAATAACGAAAAGGATGGCGGAAGAGAAACGGAAATAAAAAAGAGTTCAAGCGAACCAGTAACTCGTGGATTTGCATTTTTCATTCGACTTGAAATTTAAATCTCCATCGGCACGTTAATGCTGAGGAGCTAGGAAGTGCACGGATACACGTGCTCTTGCGGTGAGCTTTAAAAGGTCTCCTTTCCTCAACGTACTCTGATCACGTTCGCGATTCTATGCGAAAAAGAGATAGAGAAAAAGGAAGAAAAAAAGGAAGAAAAAAATGATGAAAAGAAAATAACGCGGGCAGCAGCTGCGGACACCAAGTTCCTTCGCAAGAGCGTGAAAGGACGCGCGTGCCCATCGTCGTGGCACACAACAGGCAAGGCCATCAAGGAAGGAGAGACAAAAAGAATATATATCTGTGTGCCGACCATTGGCCGAGGAAAAAGGAAGTTTATGGAAGAATCGGGAGAGATATCGCGTCTGTCATTGGTCGAGCAAACTTAAGAAAAGAAGGAGAGAGAGAGAGAGAGAGAGAGAGAGAGAGAGGAAGAGAAAAAATATCGAATACGAGAACGCAGGAGCGCGCGCGTTGGATTTGTCCTCGGTAGAGCCGGTGGACTTGCTGGGGGTCTTCTCTTACGATTCACTGGGGGTCTTGGAGAAAGGGGAGAGAAAGAGAGAGGAATTCTTCTGTTTAACAGGGCGGACGTGACACCGGTCTGTCCGGTTCTTACTGTGGGAAGATACGTTGAAGATACGGGAAATCTACGATCGTACCCCTGAGGATTTTCAGGACCTGTCTTCCCATCTCTCCATTTTATCCCCCTTACCTTGTTTTTTCTTTTACGTTATACTTTTTCTCTCTCTCTCTCTCTCTCTCTCTCTCTCTCTCTATCTCTCTCTCTCGTTCTTTCTTTCTTTCTCTAACTTTCTTTCTAATATAATAATTTGAGGAAAACGTCGTTCGCCCGAGTTCTTTTTTGGAATATTGTTCTCGATTTTCGCTAAGTTTACGTTATATATTTCCTTCGTTCATTTTTCCTAAATGTTTCTACTCAAAAGTGCGAAAATTCCTTTTTAATTTATATTCAATGATGAAAGAAGATGCAAGCTCCTGGGAATATTTTTCCGACTATGGAAAATGCATTAGCGTAGTTTGGCGCTTTCAGTTGGGAGTATTGTATCTAATGTGTTAATTAAATTGGAACGTATACCATAACTGTGCAACGACTGTTAGCGGTAAGCTCGTTACAGTTAAGAACACTCCGGTAGGATCTAACTGGTAGTTTGTAACTATCCGCGAGAGATTTCGAGGGAGATGTAGACGATTATTATTATTCCAATGATATTGTCTTCAACAAGTCCGATGCCGTTTTCTATTTTTTCTTTTCATTTTTTCGAATATCACGACGATATATTTAAATTCGATATCTATAAATTCGTTGATAACTATGCTTAATAAAATGCTGCTTTAATTAAAAGGACAATGAGAGGTAAAAAGAGGCAATATCGTGTTTATTGACATGACTGGTAAATATAGCTCCGCATGTGCTAAATAATGAGAAAAGTAACAGATGCGAGCGTTAGCAATTTTGCAACATATCCATCGTGTTGCATAAAAGGATTGGATTCATAAGCGGTTCTGTTCAGGTTTCCGCTACGACATAAACTTAGGATATGTTTAGGATGGTACAAACGACACTCAAACGTTTCAATTACTTCGTATTTGCTTATTATTTCATTTCATAATTATTTCATAATTCTTATTTGTTGCTAACTATTCGTTTCTCCATACGTATGTATATGTTGCATGTAAGTGTGTTAGTTTCAGAAATTGTATAATTTTAGGAAAACACATATCATGAATAATCGTAATTATTATTTGAAATTGATTATCGATCATTCTAAAGGCCTATTCGTTGTTGCTTTTCTAAGTAATTAAGACGTAGGTTTGCTTGAAAAGCATTTTGCCGAGCAGACGCGACACTCTTCTCTTCCTTTCCTTTCCTTTCCTTTCCTTTTTTCTTTCTTCTTTCCTTCATTACTCTTATCACTTTACTCTGTTCTCAACGCGTTCTTCTATCGATCAAGATCTCATGCATATTAATGAGAATTCGATCGATTTTAGCCTGCCAAAGCTTTTTACTCTGTTTAGAGACATCGACGTTTCGACGCGTAAGCTTTTCTACCGGCCGCAATGGTTATTATGCCATTAATGTAATGAAGTTAGGTGCCGAGAACGGATAAAGAGTGAGCGAGTTGAAAGTTGGAAGAAAGAGGAATGGAAAAATGCAAGTCAATAAAAAAAGCAAAACGAAATACATGGGTGTGCTGAAAATTTTGGAGCCTACCTACCATCACTCTCCGATGAGTTGAAAAGTTTTCATCATAAATTTTGAAACTTTTCATCCTATCCATATATAAATATACGAGTATATTATATTATTTCTAGAATTTATTTTTCCATCTAAACCAAACACTGTAACGATCGAATATTGAATTTTACTGCTTGCACGACGATTCGGACAATTGTAGAGAATTGTGTAGAATTTGTAAAACATCGGTTCCTCGTCGATTTGACTTTCCCATCGTAATAACGACGACCAATTGATGCTTTAATTAATGAAATCCACAAGGCAGTGTCCATCGTGAGTAGGAGGTCTGTATGGAGAGCAAACAGTTTATCGCTAGAACATGGCATACTCAGTAACAATTATTGGATCGATACATTCGTCAAACCGTTAGAGAGTTGACTGACGCGTTTGATAAATTTCTTGTGTCAACAAGTCAGTATTACGTAAGCATTATGCGACCGTCTTCGTCGTGACAATATTTGGATAATTGGCCAATCGATCGATAAAAGAACAGCTTTGTTGACATGAAATAATAACAAAATGACAAGGTGTATCCTTAATTTTCCTAAACGCGACCTCGTCATATTCAATTTTCACATAGTCTCGTTCATTTACTAAATATTTACATTACTTAAATCGGTGTGGAGGAACTGCAGCTCGAGTCAAGATAGCTGATCCTCTTTCATCTAAGGCGAACTGATCTGGCCTTCCCACATATACTTTCCACCACATGGCCGCCAGATATTCTCATTGGATTGTACTCGCACCGGTTTCCTCAAATAAAACATCTTATCCATTGATTCGCTAACAACAACGCCAATAAAGAAGAAAGCAGAGTAGTAGAGTCGATACACTTTAAATCTCTATTCACAAATATTTCGTTACTACAATTTTTACTGGATCATTTAATATTCAACAGCGGCTTGCCAATTTATTGTAAATCTGACCAAGCCGTTCTTCATGTTTATAATATAGTCTTATGAAATCAAAATAAGAGAAAAATTTGTCAAATGTAATTTTCGCGTAAACCAAAGTAAAAATTGAAGTAGAGATAGTGGTAAATGTGTGTCGATTAAAAAGAACGAGATTGAGTAGAGGAGTAATAAAGCAGTAATAGAGGAAGATTTGAGCAGGGCGTAGCTCGGCAGTTTGTCCTCTATTCGAAGAGGCTTTATCGTTGCTACTCTAAATAAGAAATAATGAGCAAGCTAAACTCACCTGCGAGTGGTTCCAAGCTTTCGGCTTTGGACTGGATCGCGCGTTATTAGGCGTGTTAGAACTTCCGGAATTATTCGATAGATTGCTGAGCGATGCGTTTGATTTGATCGACGGCTTTTGACTTTTCTGGATTTGCGTGGTGCTCGGTGCAATTGCCGAACCATTTCTTTGCTGTTGCTGTTGCTGTTGCTGTTGTTGCTGTTGCTGTTGTTGTTGTTGTTGTTGTTGTTGCTGTTGTTGCTGCTGTTGTTGCTGCTGTTGTTGCTGTTGCTGTTGCTGTTGCTGTTGCTGTTGCTGCTGCGCTGACGTCTGTTGTTGTTGCTGTTGTTGCTGCTGCGTTTGTTGCATGATTTGTTGAATAAGTTCAAGCTGTTGTTTCGTGAGGCCATCGTTGCTGGCACCCGGAGACGATGCACTCTGTAAACAATAAAACAAAATATTTTGACGAATTTTTTAAATAAGCTTATATTCGTTAAGTGCCTAGATTAAAGATGTGCCGCTGTGAGAGTTTTGATGTGCGCAAACAATTACCGCGTTCTAATGGTATTTACAATTTTTCCGTTAGAAAAATTTCCAAATGGAGAAAGGTAGCGTACGAAGGTAACTGTGCATGCGTTACCGTGTATTACCCTCTCCCTAAGCTACGTCTCTTCGTAACACTATGCGTTCCACGAAGCGCGTTTCACGCGTGATCGCATGCATTAAATGCTCCGTGGAGTATCGATTGTTTCTTCCCAGTTAGTGGTGTAGTACGTTTTACAGTGAAAAAAAAAAAAAAAATATCATGTGGGCAGATCACACGTGTTAGAAGTGAAACCTTCGAAAAACTAAGTTTTGAGAGAATGAGACGAATGCAGAATATCAGGTGTAGGATAATTGTAGGGTTGTTACTCAATAAAAATATTATTATTATATTGTTAACACTTTCAAAAATTAGTTTACGTCTTATTAACATATTATACAAAACATATTACACAGTAGGCAAGTTCTTAATTCGAAGAAATGAGACAAGTTGCTTCTGGTAACTAAAAAATGTATGGTAACTAAAAACTTTTCTGCATTCAAGCAATGCAAAAACGCCTTCCGTCGAACTTTTTGAAATTTTCCAAGTATTTTCTTTCGGCAGATTTTCACGAAACTGGCGTTAATATTCGGTCGCAAGACACTTAAATAACAATTCACAACATCAAATTACAAATAATCTGAATAGAAAATAAAAAAAAATGTTACAAAAGCGATGTATTATGATTTTGTTTGTCTAGAATGAGTCAAAAGGATAAAAAGAGATATATATATATATATATATATATATATATATTGATTAAAAGCAGGGTGCCCTTAGTAATGAGATCGGATTATATTTTTGTTCCTTTTAGCAGGAGTGCATCTAGTTACAGTTGCTAAGAATTTTTATGTTAACGAAATTAATGTATCGTGTACTAACAATAAGAATGATAGTTCTGTACTTATACTTACTGTTTAAACGAATTATCATGTTTTTAAATAAAATCCTGCTAAATTTTCCACCAAGTTGTTAAACGACACTCGGTATACAGATACCTTTTTTCGCCTATTGTACAAGTGCGTATCCCTTTCGGTTTTAGAATTAAGCGAATTTGATGGAAATGCAAATACTGTCGTTTTTATTCGAGCGAATCGAAGCGTTATTAGGAATTTTTCATTGTAACACCAGGGGGTGGGTGGGTGGCAATCGATGGTTCGAACACTTTGGATGGAAGGCTTCTTTTACAGCGAACGAGCGAATCACCGTCGATTCATTTCGTTCGGTCGATTCGGCTCATTTATTCTTATGTATTAATAACAACTAGTATAATCAAAATAAAATGATAAGGGAATGGTCGTCTGTCTCTTGCTAAGTAGGTGGCATAACGATTGCGCGTTATCAAGAGATTCTGCCGGCGAGTACTCCGCGTAACTGCACGGATTGAGCTGTCGATTAAAATTGGATTTGTTAATTACTGCTGGGAACGCGCAGTGGCCAGTGGGTAGCCTATGCCTGCTGATCCGGTTCATACCTTATTAAACCTTCATTTTGTAATTCCCACGTTGCCATTTGTCATCGTCGTAATCAGTGGCTACTTGTTTCCTGGACGCGCCACTACTCATCCGCCGCTACTCCCCCCGTCGGCCGTTATTTGCTATTCCCTTTCCTTCTCACTAATCTCTCATTCTACCACCTCTCTTTCCTAGTTAGTTAACTTTTCAATCTTCTTTTCAAAGAATTTGACTAAAATTCTACTGATTAACGAGTATTTATGCGAGTCGCTCATAAAATGACTCGACTTATTCGTTGGAATAAGAAATATGTACATACGCATATATACCTTTTATGTTTAGAATATTCATATTTATGAAATTATTTTCAATTGTTAATTCGTGGATTTGAATGTAGGATTGTTGTCAAAGAAACGACAACAACGTGTTAAATCTTTTCTTACTCCTCTTACCGCTCTCGAGAAGAGTAACTGTTCGCGTGTCTCGTGTTCTCCTATCTTTCAAGAAATACACGTGTCTCTGACAAATCGTCATTTCCAGAAACGAAGTATTATAGAAATGCCGGGAACACTTTCCATCTTTTTTTTTTATCTTTTTTATCTCGTTTCTCCCTTCCTTTCTCCTCCGTCTTTCGTTTTTCATCTCTACGTTAAGCATTCCCGTTTCTCCACTCATCCTCCGTCCTACACGCGAGAATCGCATTATTTTTCACCTAGGAATCTCCTCTCACCTCGTATGTTCTCTCATCCATCATCTCAGACTTTGGAGCCCTCTGGTCCTCTTTCCTTCTCTTCTCATACCCACTTCTCCTTCGACCTAGTTTTCTTACCCGTCGAGCTTTTCATACGAAGCGTGCACTGGTGCTACTTATTGTAACGTAAGCACACCCAAAGAGAGCCTACGTTTTTCTTTCACACAAATATTTTCTTTTCCGTTTTAACTTGTCTCTACTGGCAGCTCTAACTTTTTCTCATATAAATTTCCTTCCTCATTAATAGCACCCTCGCTCGCTATTTATCTATCTTCCTTTTTTTTCTTTCTCCTTCTTTTACACATGTTGCACTTGAGGGTTTACGCATGTACAATACAAACAAAACATTAAATGATGACCGAGAAACCGTTGTTTCGATAAGTTTAACCTCTACCTACCTTCCCTTCCCTTCCCTTCCCTTCTCAGTCGTCGTTCTTCTTAGCTTCCGACCAGACGTGTTTAGATGAGCTCTTATTATAGGTATCATATATTTTTTGTTTTACATTTTCTTTAACTTATTGCTTGTAATGTGTTATATCCTCTTTTAGTAAAGATGCTCTCCCTAATTAATCAGTATTTTCATTGAACTTTTTTCTAAAATGTTTACGTTTTAATGAGACATTGGTATTAGTTTGTTAATGTTTACTGACGTTAACGCGCGGTTTTATTTCACTTTCCTCAATTCGCAACGATATTTACGCGTATATCCAGTACTCCTATGCAATTAATATTCAGTAATTTATTGAAGTAAATGCTTTTAATTACGATAAAATTATTTTTTAAAATGTATGCTATATCAGATTTATTTAGTTAATCGAATAAAATAATTGGATCTTATTGTTAGAGCTAATGAAAATAATTTCTATAAATTATACATCATTGCATTATTAATGCATTAACCTATGCATAGCAACGATATACTTTAGTTTATTAAATATCCTACAAATTGCATTTAAATATAAAATTTCGTAGTTTACATTTAAAACAAAATAAGAGATCATAAATTTTCTTCTTTTTATCGATTACTTGGGCTTGCACACGGGTGAGAAAAACGTTCTCGTTTGACAATCTCGTCTAGGCTGATGGAAAAAAATTTTAGTGCTTATCTAGTGCTTCGGAAAATCTGGTTGAAGAAAAAAATATAAAGGAAAAAGGCTCGCGCGTAATAAGCATCGTATACATACGAGTAGATTTCAAAGACAAATACAAATTACAATATGAATAATTGATTTTTTTTTTTCTAAGAGCCGATTATTATTGAAAATACTATAAATTGATAAAATACGAATGCAACAGTTCGTTTGGAGGATTCCATTTAGTAGTAATCCGTGAGCGTTTGTAACGAGGAGTATTGCAAACGAAGCGAACGACGTCCATCGCGTTGAATGAACGAAAAGCGAATCTAGAGCTTTCACGTGGAATGTTACAGTGAGAGCTTTACTCTACGGGCGAAATATATTCCTATACGCTAGTATAATAAAATATGAAAAATATAATAACCCGATTACGTTTTACAGAACGCTTCGTTGACTCGACGAATTGCAGAGAGTTTCGACCTTATTGCCAGTTTGCTTGGTAACCAGATCAAATTCTTAACTTACGTATCTATCTATATATACTATCTACATTTGAGAAGATATTAATGTATATGTACTTTTTTACAATGAAAGATACGATTATGTTTTATCTTTAAACTACAATATTTCTCTTCTCTAGAAGGATTGCGTCAGGGTAGCATACGTAATTTAGCGCCGACGAATGTGCATCCTAAAGATGCATCTCTCTAACGCACTAGTTTGCAAGTGCACTAGTAGCATTAGTAGTGGCTCTGAGAATCGCTCGAGAGTTAGACCACGGTTATAATCGGATAAATGGCTTATGTACTACTCTTGTTGCTATACGGTCCCACTTTACGCTGGTACGTTGGTACGTTGGTACGTTGGTACCTACACTGAATTCGCTTATTGCTTGGACACGATATAATTAAAGAGTTCGCAAGCGCGCATATTTTCCCAACCGACTATAACGTCTAAGAGAGTTTCCTCTTTTTAAGTATACAGTCAATAATAAGGAATTATGAAAGGATTTAAAGTTTCGATTGAGTCCGATCTATCTAAACTTTGCCTTTCCAAGTTACTATGTCATATAGATAATGTATCATTTCATATCTCGATCGGGGAGCAATAACTAATACCGGGATTGACTTATTATTCCTATGTTGATATATACTCTATAATTATATGATCCAAATATAATACAAGACCATTTAAGATAAATTTATTCTAATAACAGAATAATGCTATAGTTTTAGTTTAGTTTAGTCTCTTTGCTTCGCATTCGTTCACAGATATAACATAGAAGGTTTTCCCCGAAACGAACGTGTTTTATGCGAATACTACAGGTGTGTCCAATCTCACATACGTTAGCGAATGCGAGGATGCGATGCGCTCGTATCGCGTACGCTTTATCTGCGAACTTTGTAAGCGCTGCGACCGAAAAAAGTCGCACATTCGGAGATTCCAATCTCCAATTAGCTGTATATCAAACGAACGCGCGCACAAACGTCGAGCACAAACCTCCCCCTAGTTTTTCTTCCACTTTTTCCCTTTATCATTCGTTCTCTCCTTCCTTGCTTCCGCAATGAACGAAAAAAGTGCGGAAAGTCTTTCTCTTTCTCTCGCGACGACGAATATAGAGAGAGCTACCTACCCCACCGGTTATGTATTTCGAGCACGGTCGGCACGTAACACTCGTAATAAATACTAAACACGAGAATATACAGGCTTTCGAGAAAACTTTGCGAACGGTTCTACGCCGAGAGACAGAGAGAGAGAGAGAGTGTGTGTGTGTGTGTGTGTGTGTGTGTGTGTTACGCTTTTTTTCTCTTCGATGGAACAACGAGATTTTTCGTTAAAAGAATAACGTTAAATACCATTTTACATTCGGTTTTCGTTTTGCTGACTCAGTTATTCGCGAACGAAGAGCAAACAAAATATAAATATCGTTTTATTGATCCGTGCACCAGTGCACCCCTTGCGAGGGCCCTAGTACGAGTTTCGTTTGTCTAAATAAACGAAAATTCTCGGATCTCCAATTAACTCTTCTGCTAATCAACGGTATATGAGTACGATGGCTCTGGCCTACATACAAACGCTTATTTTTATCTACAATATATACGAATATGCATTTATACAAACATTTCACTAGTGTAACCAGTTGAAAATGGACAATAACGTATCTTAATTGAAATAGTTTTCCAAGCAAAGATGCCACCCACGCTCGAGCATTGCAACTCTCCCTGAGCTTGTTCCACGAATGATTGATCTTCTCGTCCATCGAGATTTCCATCAGCTAATTAGCTGTTTATCAAACTACTATCACTGGGATAGTATAGTATAGTATTTATGGTTTGAGCATTGAATTCTTAATCATAATCGTAAACATTGTATTTGCGTCGATATCTACGTATACGATTGAATATACAATATTTCAATTGAATAATAATTTGAAAACAAACACATTGTTTTGCATAACAACGTGTCATTAATCGCATTTATATTCTAGAAACATTCTAAAAACAGACACTTCAAGCGTGACTCGAGTTTTTTACAAAGTTTCGAAGAAAATCGAAAGAGCCTTTTATCTCTTAGAACTTCTTGATCGTGCCCTTCCCCCCCCCACACACACACAGACACACACATGCACACATACACGCATACACATCGAGTATATATCTAGAAGAGAGACGAGGTGACTTTGATGTGTACCTCCCGTGCACGTTGCAATTAGCTGGACGATGGATGGATGGACGGACGGACGGACGGACGGACGGACGGACGGATGGATAAAGCTGCAATACCAGAGATTGACAGATGATTAACGATTTTCGAAGCCGAGTAGAACCATTTCTGCAACTAGCTGAATATACGATGGCTCGTATGATGGTTTGTATGATGGTTTGTATGATGGTTCGTATGATGGCCAACCGATTTAAATTTACCTGTATGTTCGATATGATCCTTTGACGAAGAATCGTTTATCATTTTTGAACATTTTATTAAGATATCGACTTCGTTTCAATCATATCTCAATTTATGCATTGTTAGAAATCATCGGTTCGACTTAAGGTTTTACAAGGTATCACTTGAGTCCTGCCACGTTATCGAGTTAACATAAGTTTATTAAAGGAACGAAAAGCATTTCCGTTTCTGCGAATTCTTTGATTGGCAGAAGGAAAGAGGGAGGGAGAAAAAGATAGGGTCGAGTGGGAAGAGGCAATAGGAAGGCAGAGCAAAGTCTAAGGAAGAGGAGGAGAAGAAGAAGCTGCTAATAGAGAAAAGGATAGAAGACGTTCCTCTTTCGCTTCGTCTTCCTTCTGGAAACGACGAAGACTCGAAATTGGAAGGTGAAGCCTTCGAGTGGCCTAAGCTTGTCGACAGTTAACAAGTTTCCGTCGAGGGTCTCTTCTTGTCTCTCTCTCTCTCTCTCTCTCTCTCTCTCTCTCTCTTTCTCTCTCTTTCTCTTGTCGTGTGCTCTCGCAGGAGCCTCAGGGGTAAATATAGCAGCTCGACGTACATGTCGTAGGAAATGGTTGTTCACAAGACAAGTGTGTAGAACACACACTCGGCCTCGAAACGATACGGCTTGTCTTTCTCTTTCCTCCTCTTCCTCCTTCTTCTTTACCACTTCCTCTTTCTCTACGCCGGAAGCACGCGCGTAAGCTCAGGATATTGTGCCCGTACAAACTCTGTACAAGCTTTCTCCTTTTCCCTTCCCAGTTCACCTCTGACAATCGTGGTAAGTAATATATTTTAGGAGAAACAGAACGCGGCCGGTAAGCTCGATAACCGGTAACCGGTAACTGGTAACCGGTTGGTATATGGAGCACTTTTGATTAAAGCTTCTCGTCGAACACTTTGTCCGTTGGGATGCCAGAGAAACTCGATTAGTTTAGCTGCACGAAAGGGATACAAGACTTTTGCGGTGCTTCTCATTCGTAGAGAAAACCACCGTAAAGGGAAATTCTATCTTTCACCTAGCGCTTTCTTGGCGCATTATCCATCCATCCATCCATCTATCGTACCAATTTCTCTCCCACCCTTTTTCCTCCCGATATGTCCTACTAAGGCAACGGCAACCTGTGGCAATATAGTCGTCCGAACTCGATTAGCTTTTTCGTGCGATGAGATATTATCTCTTTAGGTATCCTTTTGATTTAGCCAACTCGTACATATTTCATTTTAGCTCGGATATGAATTTCTCGTTATAAAATATCTCTTGTGTATAATGTTGCATCGTTAGGATTGATTGTATATTGTATTAGGGTTGTTTGAGAAGACAAAATCGATTATAATGAGAATTACGGCAAGTTGTTTTCCATATGCGCCACGGACGCGCATAACAGTGTCATATTATAAAAAAATAAATATTATAAATTTTCGTCGTCATCTATCAGCTGAGACTCTCGAACGCTTATCTCCATTTCTTTTCTACGGTCGAAGGAAAAAATTTGTTTTTTCCTTTTTAGAACCGATAAATCAAAGCGAACTGTCCAACATGTCGATCATTAATAACGCTAGTGCTTTGCCTTTTTCCTCGCGGCTCACTTGCACTCACGCGCATTTCTCTACACTGAAAAATCGAAGCTTTTCTCGTATGCGTGTACACGGACGAGGCTGCTGCCTCCCTCCGAGCGCGCAACCTCAAAAAACTTGCTAGCACGTACGGTTTAATGGATCGAAACTACGTTGTACCGAGTTCTACCGAGTTACATCGACTCGTTTATTTTTCACAAGCGCCATTTTACGATGAACGAAAGAAAGAAAGAAACAAAACGAAACAAAACAAAACAAAACAAAAAAATACAGAATACTTAAAGTGATACACGTTGTGGTGAATTCAAGTTGAAATTCAAATAAAATTCTACTTGATAAAACAACTGATTTTCTTATTTATGGGCTTCAATTAGACTCATTTTATCGTCGAATGTGTAATTGATCGGAGGGATATAAGAATATAAATGACTTATACGAATGATTCATCGTTAACTACTTATTATATTTCTCTTTAATCATTTCTATAAAGGGTTTAAACAATAGTGCCTCTATTACTATCTACCAATTACGCCGATAAAAATAAGCTCACGGAATTGAAGACGAGTGCGAGGACGGACGATACCGTTCAACATAAATTCCTTGTATTTGAAATTTTGTGTGTGTGTGTGTGTGTGTGTGCCAATGACGACAAAAGCATTAAATTCGTAGTGCATAACCGAAAATACATATCACTCGAACACGTTGTCGGCGAATAAAATATATGGAAGTAAAAACGCGCTAACAGGGACACGGCCTTTGAATAACTAATAAAATAGCATCGCTTGACCAGTTGAATTTTACAGATCATGCTATCTATATTTTTATCACCAGATGAAATCAAACTCCATGCATTCCGTTAATGATACCAAAAATTCGATAGCAGATATTTTTGTAATACAACGAAAATATTGTTTGTGATCGATAATGCTTGAAGATCGCCAACACGCTTGAACAATAGAAATCTAATAAGCGTCAATTCAATTTTAAAATGAATTGCCAGTCCACGAAATTTCCTAAATAAAGCGAAAATGATTGAGTCTATTCTGCGAATGAGTAGAAAAACAAATTTGTCGAAATTTCATTTGAAAAATACTATAAATAAAATGATGTGCTTTCAACGACGATCAATATTTCAGTATTTTCCTTTCGGAACGAAACCTTAGAACATATATAGGTATGTAGTTTTTATATCTTTCGTTTTAGTAATACATTTTTAATCAAAACATTGTAGAATCGTCCAACATAATATTAGATTTGTGAAATTCTTGCAATAGTGGACGTCAATTTCCTTTCTCAAGTGAAACTTGCACGCTTCGATGTTTATAGCTCGTCGTCGCGGCTTCAACGCGAAAGAATTTATCGACGAGAAACTCGATTTTCATTTTGTATAATTCTACAAATTTGTTCCTTATATATTTTCTGAGGTTAATACGCGTTTTATCGTAATATAAGCTGGATTAAATAAAGAGGATTATATCTCTAATTATAGTCGTTTTACAAACACTAGAAACATTGTTGGTCTTTTATAAACGAGTAAGTACGTCTGTAAAGAAACACAAAAACGCACGCAGAGGAGGATCATCCGTTTAGGGTTTTCTCTTGCAACTATTTAACGTGGTGGATCCTCGTCCGCGATAAATGAATCTATTTATAAAGCTTTCCAGTCTTTATACCGCGGAATTGGAACGAGGCATATTTTTCTTACCACGTTTCGACGATTACGGTAATGATCCTTCGTTTATATACATCGTAGTAGAGCAAAAATACGGATCTACCTTTCCTAATAGCGGAGTGGGGTGGGGTGGGGTGGGGGGGGGCGGGATTTTAAAAGAGACCATTACGCGCTAATACTCATTAAGATTGCGGTATAGAAATAGAGTATACCACCACGATACAGCATATCCCTGCCTGGTCAATCATTTATTTTTTCATTTTAAACAAGTCCTTCGTTTCTTACCGAATTCGCGATTTCGAGTTAAAACACAAACAAGATTCCCCAAATGACTCATCTCCGAGACATACCCCAGTATAGAATTTAATATTCTACAAAATTACTGACTTAATAATTTACGAAGTTTTTTCTTATGCGATCATTCTATATCTAAATATTTTTCTTTCATTTCGAAGTACCAATTATACCATTAATCATCATTTCTAAATGGCAAGCTTTGATTTATCGATACGTTGCGCGTGCACATTTTTCGAATAGGCAGAGCGAGAGAAACATTGGAAAATTTCAAAGTAAGTTGATCGTAATTAGAAAAGTTGGTGATATGGTAGATAAGGCAAGCGGACCGGATCTCTTTCTGATCTCGATCGAGATTTTTCAAAGGCAAAGAGATGCGTCGTCAGTAGTTGTGCACACACACAAATGTGCATACGGTTGATTCGAACCAATACAATTGAGTTCATACGCACATTGGAAGGTACAATTGGTAAAATGTTATACGTGAATATTTGAATTGTGTTAGTTCCGTCCTTGGAATCCCTCTGACCCAGTTTCCAATCTCCCAATGGTAAGAAGATAATTCCAGTGCACTTCGAATGCCTCTCTGAAGCGGCAATCACGATTGCCCAGAATTACGTAAGGGAAATGCGCTCGGTAAATCATCCATCGACAACGATTACATTGCTGTCTCTCTCTCTCTCTCTTTCTACTTACCTTTCATAGATAAGTAGGAATATATGTACTGTATATTTATATGCTTCTTCTCCCTTTTTTTATTTTGAAGGATCTGCGCATTAGAACGAGTTCGCACATGCCAATGGTATAACAAAAATTGAACATTTCTCTACATTCTTGCTTTCGTCTTTTTCTTTTTCTATAATGCTTTAAGATTTGTCTATTAGCTCCTCCTACGTTCCTAAACGTTCCTAAACGTTCCTAAACGACGAATTGAAAGAGACGACGTTGAGTTAAAATCTGTCGAAAGATTAAGAAGAGAGAAATCGTTCTTGAGAAATAATTCGTACATGACGTTTGTCTAAATGAAAGGAGATCAGCGAAATTTAATTGCAGGACGGTATGCTCGTTTAGAGCAAGAGACAAAAGGATTCGTTTAATCAGATTAGCGTAAGGCTTTCTCCTTTTCCTAAGTAGGATCGTCTTTCTAAAGAAAGATGAGAGTTATCGTGATAACCAAATATTCTTTTCTCTCTTTCGAACGAACTTTATCGAACTTCGTTACATTTCACATTATTCTACCTTCTGTATCGTCTGAAAGCTATTTTTAATTAATAGTTTCCTCGTCGTTGAAACCAACGATGAATCCATATTTTATCCTTTTCTCTTGGACAAAGTATAAAAACGTTATAAATCGATGAAATGCTGTAAAACAATACGGCTCATGACAATTGTCCACACACGGTATAGTGTTTCGTTTTCTGTCCTTCTCTCACAATCTCAACGCAAGTAAAATTCTTTCTTTAAATTAAGGTGGCACTTCAACTAGGTACAGTATAGGTACAGTATAATGTTGCTGGTTACGTCACACAGAGACAGTAAAGCCAGGCTTCTCCGATAGTCGGAACTGAAAGGTGAAGGCGAGTAGCTCGAGTTCTCCTCCAGCTCTTGAGGGATTTAACGGGCGTGTTTTTGGTTATCTGTATCCTTCCAATCCCACTATTCACTTGCGAATAGAATTAACAAGTTTTTTTTTTATCGCCATGTGTTTTGTGTCAGTCCAATCTCGCGTAGATCGTTATATATACTATACATATATATATATATATATATATATATATATATATATATATAATATCGATTATAATTAAGCTTGCAAGCTTGCCGCAAGAACGTCACTCTTTACGATTGACGCACACAAAATTGATAACCTCTTGTTACCGGCTCCTAATGCGTACTACTCGACGATCCCGAGGAAGCACTTAATCCTCTTTCACATTGACGAATTGATCCACGCTGGATTCTCTTGGTAAATCCTTAAATCTATCCTGAGCGAAAGCAATATCGAGGAGCAGTTTCGAGGAGCAGTTTCGAGGAGCAGTTTCGAGGAGCAGTTTCGAGGAAATCGCGACTAGGTCTACATGCTCGTAAATAAGTAGCCAAGATCTAAATTGAGACGGTGTTTTATCGTTTTCCCTACAAACCATTTCTTAACAAACCATGAATCTAAGGGGAGAAAGTTACAAAATATTTTCAACACGTACCTTTTGTTGTTGGTTCGTTGGTTCCGTGGCTAAGAGTTGTTTCAAGGCAGTGTGCCCGTGTCCGCTCGACGTCGAAGTGCCACCAGGCGTACTAGGAGTGCTCGGATTGGAACCAGGTGTGTTTGGCGTGTTAGGCCCTGTCGTCGGACTGCTCGGATTGACGCTCTCGTTTCCTTTGCTACCGGCATGATGATTTTCTCTGTGTCTTCTTAAACTTCTCGCATCGCAGTAGGACTTTCCACAACCCTCGGCCTTGCACTCGAACGGCTTTTTGTTTCGATGCGTCAGCCTGTGACCGTTCCTGAAGAAGATTCAACAATTTTTTTGTTCATTTTATAAATATACATATATATATATATATATATATATATATATATAATTTCACGCACAACAGGCAACAGGAAACTCATGCAATTTGAAAACTTCCTGCATCGATTTATAATATTCGAAAAGAAGCTATGAAATTAATTCTCTTTGTTTGGAGAATATGCTAACGAAGGGATTGTCGTCCTTTTTTTTCTCCCAAAGGCATATCCTAGGTGGGAAAGACGATCGAAGGACAAGGACTAAAAGGAAGGGATGAGGAAGAGAAAGAGTAATTCTGTTCTCGTCATTCCTCACTTCTCGCATTTCTTCGCTTCTTTTCCTGTAGCCCACCATTGTTGCCAATCCTTTTGGACGAAGAAACGCGCTTACCTTCTAACGGTTATATACCTTGCGCTCCGAAGAAATGCTCAACAAGAGAATATCTCTTATGGTATAAGAGTTTCCACTCTCTCGTTTACCTCTTATCCTTTTCTTACTTGATACTTCCGCAATGTACTACTATCCGAGGTTTTTTGGAACAACGGGAAAAGACAACGTTGATTTACTTCGATAATAAAGATAGGACGAGAATGTTACAACGACTGACGTTACCGTTTTCGTCGATAAGTCTAGCATCGTTTTCAAAACAATCAAATGTTCTTTTTTCTTCTTTTTTCCGTCATATTTTAAGATACAACTTTTCTCCTTATTTTTCTATAAAATGCATACAATTTTTGTTTATTATTAGTGAGAATTTCTTATGCAAAGAAACGTTATTGTCAAGATATTACAAAAGAAACGAAAGATCGATCTTTTGTGCGTGTTCTAAAAGCGAAATTCCATTTTCGAATTCATCAATTTATCAAAACGCTATTTTCAATATATCATGCGAAAGTACGTTGCATAAATAAATAAGATGATTTATAATTTGTTTTTTCTAGTGAAAATATTAGAACTTATATGAAAAATCATGACGAACTTATGATGAGAGAAATGAAAGACTTTAAGGATAGAAAGACAAGTTGGAGGAATTCGATAAAAAAAAATAAAGAAAGGGCTTTCCTCAACCCTGTCCAGATCGTTTTTTGTCTTTTTTACAAGAAAAATGTTCTTCATTATTCTTGTCTCGTACATTATAATATAGTTTGAATAAAAATTTCCAAGATAATTCACAAAGATGCTCTTAATAGTTGAAATTATTCATGGTATTTTGTATTATTAAAAAAAAAGACTATTAAACGCGACTAAGTTGTATATCGTATATTGTATAGAACTATAATTTGATTGAAAATTTCTGTGGATTTCATGGAAGTTTATCGAAAAACGGAAAAGCGTTTAGCGGTCGAAAACGTAAGTAATACCTCGCTAGCTTTCAGGGCTTACATCGAATGTGGAACCGCTTAACTTTTTATCGACTAAGGGATAAACTATCGAGAGAAGAACTAAAAGGAAAAATAAGGAAGAATAGAGGAAGGAAGTATATATCTAATGGTAAAAGAAAGAAAGAAAGAAAGAAAGAAAAAGAAAAATATTGTCCAGCTCGAATGGACCAAAGATACATAGCGAATTCCAAGGAAGGCATACGAGACAAGAAAAGAAAGTAAAGAACGTTGGATAGAAATAAGAGAAAGAGGGTTAAGGGTAAGAAAGACGTAGCAGGGGGATTTGGAGATCTGTCTTTGTAGAAAATACAACTCGGTAGCTAGCCGGTCGCTCGATCGCTCGGTCGGTCGGTCGCTCGGTCGGTCGCTCGGTCGGTCAGGTAGTCAACTTCCCCCCAGAACTCCTTCTCCTCCTCCTCCTCCTCCTCCTCCTCCTCCTCTCATTTCTTTTCTTTCTTTCAGAGGAGAATTGAATCCTTAGTCTTTCTAGTACGATCTATATTTCTACTGCTAACTTTTCTATCTATTTTCTTTTTCTTCCTTTTCTTCCTGTTCTTTAGTTCTTTGTTCTAACGTCAGTCTAGTTTCGAAAAATGCCAAAACAAAATGCGACATACTAAAATAATTAGCTGAAATGGAGTAAAGCGATGAGTGAAGTTTTAATGTCTGACCTTTCATTTAACCTACCAAAAATATATCTCTAAACGAGAATACATAGATACGAATGAACGTGTGTGTACTCACAAGTGGTCCTGCCGCTTGAACGCCTTTCCGCACATCAGGCACACATATTTCCTCTCGTTGCTGTGCGTCAATTTGTGCTTCGTGAGCGCCGATGCGTTGCTGAACACCTTCCCGCATACCTACACAACAGAAGCAAATAGGCATGTTAGTTATGTGTCCTGCTATGAGCAAAATATTACATCGCTGTAGTTATCGTTCCTGCATCTCTTTCGCATTTTTTCCTAAATGTTTAAAAGCACCTTGCAGTTTAGGAAATTCTTAAAGGTACGCTAATTAAAATTCCACAAGAATACAAATCTATCTCAGATCTAACATATCTACAATACGTAGGTACTCCATGTATAAGCGTAAATAACATCGAATTTCTCAATTTCAATGAAATCAATTGACATTCGAGAAGATTTATTCGAGTTAGTAGAAGAGAATTTTACCATCGTATTTTACCCTCCTCTTGATGTATAGTTGTAATAATTGTTCGCTTGATTTCATTCTATTTGTATTAAAGGTATTATTGACGATGCTAGAAATGGTATGTCCGTCAAATATGTGAAATTGGGTTTATTACACGTGCCACGAAGCGCAGTATTTCAGAAACTATTTCAGGAAGCCGAGGACTTAACGTGAACGAATGAACTCTCCTTGCTGCTTCGTTTCGATCTACAAACCTGTACATTGCTTATATATATATATATATATAAAAGCTCGTATATGAATATACGCGAACGAACAATGAATGCATCCCAAAAACCATGCATAAGACGAACGAAAATACACCTTGTTTTGGTCAATAAGAAAAAGGTCAACTAGAAAAAGTCAATGAAACTATGGACAAAATTCAGAAAGACCGACGCATTAACAATCGTGATATTAGTAAAAAGCTAAACATCGACCATAAACATGTATGTTTCGAGTGCATATCTTATAAAAACGATGCATGACCAGATGCAACCTCGGTATGATAGAAATTCTTACTAAATTCCATAGAAAAACGTATTCTTTTTAAAAATGGAAATTTCGGTTCTATCGTATATCCACTATATTCACTATATCCACTTGAAAAATGTTAGAGCAAGTCGTTCCTCCAGTTTCTAAGCAGACAATCTAATTTGCTTAACTCCTAAGAAGCTCCAGATGCATGAGTACCGCCACACGGGAGTTTCAATTTACGAGGTAAGCGCGCATGAGAGGTGGAGAAGAAAGAGATAGATAGATAGATAGATAGAGAGAGAGAGAGAGAGAGAGAGAGAGAGAGAGAGAGGATACAGATTCAGGCAGTAGTTCCCCCAACCTGCTGTCCCTCGACCATCATCTCCGTGCCAAAACCCAGATCTTTCGCCCTCAGACGGGCCTTCCTCGAGAGCTAAACAAACATCATTACTCCTGGCCTTTCTACGCCCCTATTCGTATCTTTTCTCTCTTCCTTTCTATCCTCTAGAGTCGAACGTCTACTTCGAGCTTTGGTCATACTACGAGATCTTGCCAAAGTATACCGAGCAACACCGGCTCTGAATACGCAATTCAACGGTGATAATATTGATACTTCGTTAAAAATGAGTCAAGAGTAAAAGGAATAAAATCTATCAACTGCATTCAAATGCATACCATTGATTTGATTTTCAACAAGAATTCATTCGATCTGTAAATTTTTCTATTCTAATATTTGAATTATTCAAAATAAATATTTGTTTGATGATCATTTTTTACATGACATTTAAATATGATTGTCGTCAAATTAAATTATTTTTAAATGAATAATAAATCATTATCAATAGAAATTTGCTCTAGTTTCTTAAATATTGACTGGAAAAGAACCTACTTAATTAAATAAATATGATCAAAGAAGATAATCAAGTACTATGTGTTATATTAGCGAGAATCATCGGAGAGAAAAAAGAGAAAAAGAGATAAAGAGAGAGAGAGAGAGAGAGAGAGAGAGAAAGAGAAAATATGACAAAAATTCATGCAGCTATAAATAATGAGAAAAATTAGCCGAGCAAAGATACAAGTAGATAGAAAAAGAAAGATAACAAAAAGTTATCAAAGATAAATAAAGAAATGTAGGGGTTTAGCTGGTAATACTAGAACTTAAATACATACGAATGACAACTGTCCCAAAGGAGGTAGATGTTATTGCATCGGTGTGTTATGTTAGATTACGAGCTGTCGTGTTTGGTCCCCAGACTAGAGAGTTGATTCAACTGAATATTCAACAGCTTTTCCAACCCTTACAAATTCGCTAGGAAAGGCTCGTGCTGCCCTTTGCCTAATGGCTAGTACCTTGGAAAGAGTTGTATATATAAACGCATAATACGTATACGAAGGTATGCCAACGACGTCTACGTAAAGCGTTGTCGTCGTCGTCGTCGTCGTCGTTTTACCTCGAAGTAGATTATAAGCGAGTCGTATTGTATTAAGCCATATCGCTGGAAATAAAGTAAAAATGTAAGAGTGAAAGTAAGAGAAAAAGAGGAAGGAACATAGATAGGAGAGAGGCAGAGAGAGAGAGAGAGAGAGAGAGAGAGAGAGAGAGAGAGAGAAAAAACTTGCCCAGAAATAAAGCAACAAATCGTAGTAAGTTTTGACTTTTGATACAAATTTTCGTGCGAATCGATTTTACGATTCATCTTCGCCTTGAACTTTTGACCCGTTTGCGCATGACGTTGGTAGAATTAACTTAACGTCCTAGAGAAATTTACAGTGAGAATTTCATTTATTCGTTTTTTTAGTTGAGCATTGTTTCCTCTCTTTATCTCTTATTTAGTAGGTACGTATCAATTGCATGTCCATCGAGAAATACTAGCAAGAAGAAAAGGAGCATAAACGAAATTTCATTGGGCTGCACCAAGGCTCCATGCACCAAGGCTCCATGCACCATGCCAAACGCATAACTTTTTGAAAAGGAAAATAGGTGAACGTCGTTAGCACTCAATGTTACTATTTCGATTCGTTTGACTACTTAACTGAAGATAGAAAAAGAAAGAAAATAGTTAGCGTGCATTTGCAGCAACGTGTAATGCGTGGCAATTGTAGCTGATTTCTATTTACGGAAAAAGTATATAAATCAAAGGCAATAATGGTTGTCCAGTTATATCATTTGTATGAGAAGATGCAAATGATTCTTACCTGACATTGCTGTGGTCCTTGCCTGACCGGCGAGGAAGCTTTTGACCTTGGTCTCTTTACTCCTCGTTTTCCGGGATCACCAGTGCCCGCTTTCGATTCCTCGCTGCTACCTAAAATTACGGAAAAGTTCCTGAGACAAATGATCCTGAAAGCGTCGAATCGCGTGAGATAAATCGCGTAGGATGGTTCTCGCATAGCTTCATTTTGATGTCTCGAAAAACCCGTCTTCTTCGACAAGAAAATCGACTTGTTCTCTCTCTCTCTCTCTCTCTCTCTTTCTCTTTTTCTCTACTATTCGGTGATAGATCTCAAGCTTGCTGCGCTATCCGTCGTTTTCTTTGCGTCACGCGAAACGAAGCGGCTGATCTTCTTTCGAGCCTTCGACTTATAGAAGATTAATCGTCGTGACAAGCGTTTTTTGCACTTTTCTCAGGGATCTACTTAATGACCGATTGCCCTGTCATCGCTGTGATCGGAAAATTCTTCTCTTCTTAATCTAGCAGGATAACTTGCGATACTTGCGATACTTGCGATACTTGCATTAAATACGTTTACGTTTGAAGCCGCGATCAAGCGAGTAGCAAAGCTGGAAAGATCGTTTCCACTTGGAAAAACGTCTTCGTGCTTGGTGCGTTAATCTCGTGACAAAGAGAGAAGAAACGTTGCTCGCCAGTTCGTTTCGCAAAATCGTTTCTAGTAGACACTAGTAACACCTGCGACCAAGAAACGTTTCAAGTTTACTGGACAAGTTTACTAGTCATCGACAGTATTTTCAATCAATTTAGAAAATTAACGTATCCTTAAAATAAAGGGTTTCAAGTGGCTTTCAAGTTCTAGAGGCATTGCTGCTAATCGGCATATTAGAAGAGGCTGCTGCAAGCATCGTAGGATAGAATGCGTTACTTAGCGTGGCTTTTGGTGGATATATTAGTTTGCACGATTATTATTTGCACGTAAGTCTATGACGCAATATACAGACGGCATGCTTGATAAAGTGTATTTAACTAGGTTGCTGTTGCAATATAACTTTGACGTTTCGTACTTTTTTCTTCGCTCTCTATATATACATATAAAGTCCTGACAATTATTTTTGATCAGTCTTATCATATATTGAATCGCAGGTGACAAAAATGTTGGAATGTATTAAAGTTTAAATGAAAATTTGTTAAGAGATCAATACATTTACATAAAAAGCAGATTTGAATGAGTCGCGGTTCACGTTTACACGTTTAGAAAGATAAAGTTACATAGCGATAAGGCTTGAAACAGAGGTGGAGATATTCGTAGAGAATAGGTAATTTCAATCGATAATTGGCAGGCTCTGATAATACCTTGATTGGTAACGGAAATTAGAGGATGAATCTAATTAGCTGGTTTTATCGTTAAATCTGATCACTGATGGACAATTGTCTTGCCGACCTAGAAGCCAAAATCGATCAGGACGCAAAAGTAGGAGTAAAACTATTATCTACCAACTATTTGTGTCACGGAAAAAATAAGCAAATTTCGTTAATTATATAAATACTCAACTATTGTGCGTGCTGCTTTAAAATGCATTTGCGCTTTATTTGAAAAACGTTCTCGTTGTTGCCTCTGCCCACTGAACAGGGAGGAGAGACGGAAAATGGAACTCACTAATGAATAATTGTATTTTGCGGTACGGTCATTTTCCTCGCTCTTGCAATATTAACAACTTTTTATGGGATTACACCGGAGACCCGCAATTTCGTTCCATGGCAACAGCGGGAAGAATTCTAATAATCGCTGTATCAAGGCGATGTGTTTTTTTTCTTTTTTTCGTTTTTCGTTTTTTTTCTTTTTCTTTTTTTTTTTAACGCAAACGTGAATGCTAAAGCGTTAACGAAAGAAGAACACGCGGCCAAACGTTCTCAGCGATTCTCGCCGAATGAACGGAGACCGATTAAATTTTTCCTCCAATTTTCCGCTTCTCTAGCTATTTTTTCAACGAACTTTAAACCGAGTATGCTCTTCCCTCTCTTTATTTTTTTCTTTTCTTTCTATTCCTCTTCCTTTTACTTTAGTCCATTTGCAGGTGATCATGAATCATTTTATTTTTGGTACTTTCGTACCAGTTTGCGAGCACGACCGCTAAGAACTCTACCACTGTTCTGGCTAAATCGAGTTTCCCGTCACGGTATACCGAGCAGAAGTTAAAAATTCAAAGCTTCCGTTTTCTCTCTTCTATATTTCTCCCTCTTATTCTCTCCCCAGGCAGTGGTAGAAGCAGAGTTACTAGAGGAGCTTTATGTGTGAATGTGGTCTTTACTTTGTACAAGAGACCATAAAAGGGCCTTGCAGTTTAATCTGAACGACCAAGTAATGAAAATGATACGCAAACAAGGGAGGAGGAAAATATAGGGGGAGAGAAAAGAGATGTAGAACTCGTAGTCCTTCCATTCAACTATATATATTCCGAGGGAAAAATATTTCTTTTCCACAAAAGAGATAATCTTTTTTCATAATTTTTAATCATAAAACAATATATATATATATATCTGTGTAGAAAAAAGCGATGCATACAAATGATTTATACATTTATTTTCTTCTGCAAAAATAAAGACCGATACGCAATTTTTAGCTGATCATTTTGAACTTTCACGTTTACATTAAGAAAGAAATAAAAAGTATCCAGGACATTTCAGGACATAGAATATCTACTTTGGTTTGAACATCTTTTAATAACTTTTTTCTAACTGTAGCATATGAAACGTCCTGTAAATGCATTCAGAGTATAGGAGAAAAAAACTTTCGAACGTGATAGTTGTCGATAGTTTCGTCTCGCAACATTGTCAACGGGACCTCAACAGAATTCTCTCCGCACGTGATACAATACGGAGACGACAAATTGTTTCCCCTTTCGAGTTTGCATCCGAGTTCGAAGTAGTTAGACGATGGGAGAACGATGGGAGAACGATGGGAGAACGATGGGAGAACGATGGTTGATGTGTTGTTCTCAGAATTGCGAATAGAGAAACTAAATATTTCAAGCCAATAAATAACTTTGACAATATTTTTTTCTATTTAAATACTTTTCAGCTATAAAATATAAGATGCATAAGATAAAGCATAAGATATATAATACCAAAAGAATATTGCAAAAGATTTATTTGAATATAAAACAGCCAGGTCCCACAATAGAAGGTGTGTTTTCAGGAATAAAGTTGTATAATACCGTAAGAGTTGTTAATATCGTTAAAGAAAGCTCTATGTTCTTCCATCGTGCTTCTTGATAGAGAATGATAAAAAAAAGTATCCAAGATAGTAAGATTCCATTCATAACTGGTAATGGAACCGAAAGTTTGGGTATCGGGTTGGTAAAACCCGAGAGACCGGACGACGATCGAGGGCAGACCAAGCTGAGATAGTTTTGCTTTTTATCGAAGCTCTTCGGGGCATATTATACAGTATTATAGTGCAGTACAGAGAAATCGTTAGTACCGTGAACGCTTGAAATACAGCCGGTTTGCTTTACCAAAAAGCAACAAACTTTCCTATGATATACGGATGTAAGTACCTACTACGTAGACGAAAGCGCGAGATGCATGTAACGCTTTAGGTTATCAACGTGTAAGAGAGCTGCTCTTACTTACGTCCTATACGTAGTATATTTGCATACGCACGTAAGTACTTATGTTCCTGTGTAGTAACGTGCGCATGCAATTCATTTTTGTCAAGAAAATTTCTAACGGAAGTTGTTTAGTTCTGTGTGTGGAGTAACAAAATTATTTGTTTTATCTAAAATATTATTTATCTGGCCTTTCAAAAATACATATTCTTACCTAGTCTGCATTACTTATTTAAACAATGGTAAATATCGTATAAAGTAGAACCTACGTATGTATGTATTTACGTTTCTCAATTTAAAAAAAACTTACCCGATATGTACGTCAAGGGAATATAGATATTCGATGAAACGTTCTTGTAAAATATTTGAAAAACTTCTTATCACTGTGAACAGAAAATTCTCTACGTGATACGAATATGAAGGTATATATTATTTGGCTCATAAATTCTTTTACAACATAATTCTACGTTATATAAATATTATATCAAAACTATTGACACACACACATATATATCAATAAAACGTGACGGATAAAGATGACAATAGAGTCTAATGATGCCTTTCCTCAAAAAGATAGTGTAAACCTTGCATCGGTATGCTCTGTATTTGTGTGTTTGTTTGTTTGTGTGTGTGTGTGTGTGTATGGGAGCGGGTACCTGCATTCCTAATAAGCGAGGAAGTTGTTCGATGATATGTCCAAGACATATCCGTTAAGATTAAGTATTAACCACTTAATCGCTAATAACAATAAATATCGTATATAATACATGCAAGGAGTTTAAAAAGATTCGTATGAGAAATAAATAAAACTACGTGAGTGTGTGTGTGTAACACCACGGAGGCGAATTCCTCGATAACCCAAGTTATTAACTCATAAAGGGCGAATTAAGTTAGGATAGGGGCTGAAGCATCTCCATTATTATCGCGAATTTACATGTTCCAGGAGTAGGGTCGAACGAGATGAAGTTGGATGGATCCAGGTTACACTCCTTATTTTCTAGCGGCTGGCTAGAGTATAACTAGCTCTTTGCTCTCGCACCTTCCTTTTTCCTCTTCGGTCTCATCAGGTAATAAAGGTTGCCGCTATAACGCATAATGGTTCAATTAAAAAGTTCCCGCTTCCAAGTTATTAGAATAATAGATTGGTAAAGGATATTCTCTGGTTCATTGAAAGTATTGTCATTGCCAATGTAATTGTCTGAACGATCGACGATCAAAAATTGAGAACTGAACTGGAGTTGAACGTGTGTATGCGTGCGCACATGCGAATAAGCGATGGTCCAGCGGCGCTCGTCTTCTTGGTATGGGTAAGCTTTGGTTCTTGTCATGAGCGTGTGTGTGTTTCCAAGAGATAGCACGGTATGTCAAAGAGAATAAGCGCGATCGATACTCTCGATGGCCCTTTTGCAAAGAGATTAGCTCTCACAACCTCTACCAGTACGGTACAGTTCGTAGTTGTAGAGAGAACAAGAGATAGAAAGAGAGAAAAAGACGATAAGTTCTTGTCCAACCAAACACATAATCGACGTGATCGCGCGCATGAACCCGATGATGGTCTTTCATGGAACGATTAGCTTTTCAAATCAATACTACTATCGATTTTCATTGATATTATTGAATAAAGAAGTAAATAAATACGAGAGTAAAGTCATCGTAATAGGAAGAACTGTACTAACTGTACTAACTGTACTAACTGTACTATTGCGTAGAAACTACACTATACTACTTTGGCCCAACTACTCCACTTTATTACCGCGCTCTACTTCACTACAGTGTTCACGACTTTGTAGTGTGTTCCTTCAGCATTTCTATCCTCGAAACTTGCGAGAAACTCATTCCTCTTTCTCTCCCTGAATCATCTACAAGATACTAAACTAATGTCTGATTTATCATGAAAAAGTCGCCGATAAGAAAAAAAAAGTCTAACAAAGCTATTTATTCCGGATATTGGAATAGTTTTTCGTGCTTGCATCCTATTCCAGGGTGGAAAGATCGGGGAGAGTATATACTGGCAAAAGTGGTCATAGATAGAGTTCCCCGTTGGAGGCACCTCTGCACTTGGCGTGAAAGGCTGTTAGCATAGGAACGGTTCCCCTCGAGTGGAGTGTTCTATTGTCGGGTCAGCCGTTCGTAGAAGTGCCATCGGCCTCGAAGTGTCGTATATACTCTGAGAAAGAACACTGAGCGTGCTATCGAGAAACCAACCGGTACAACAATGGACTGCTCTCAGTCCCGAGCGTCTGCTACCTTCTTCTTGTTACCGCCGTTTTCATTGTTCCACTGACCCTTACCCTCGGTGTTTCCAAATGCTTTTTCTTCTTGCTTCGGTTATTGCTCGGTGGTTACGCGTGCTTTCAAAGGATTATCAATTTTTTCTTTTTCTTATTTCTCTTATTTCTCTTCTTTTTTTGTTTTTTTTTTTTTTTTTTTTCAATGGCGTCAAACGTTCAGTGAAGTGTTAGGAAAATTATAGCAAGTTGATGTTGTCGCGGGCAATATCGCGATAAAAAGGGTGAACCACGTGAGATCGAGAACGAACAGAAAGAGAGACGTGCCGGATAAAAGCGATTCAGTGACTTTACGACCTTACATCGCGCTCATAGTTTCCGTATCCGCAGGGCATTGTGCGAACCAAGTAAATTGAGCCTCGTAAATTGTAGATAATTGATTACAGCTGTCGCGGTGTATTCTCCCTTGCTTGCAACGGTGTCCGTGCATATCTTTGTGACATTTTCATTAACTTGCTATGAGGAACGTTAGTAGTGGAATAAAGCATAACAGAAGAACAGAAAGTAATAGAAAAAAAAAACGAAAAAGAAAAAGAAAAAGAAAAAGAGGAGGAAAAAAGAAGAAACGGGAGTGAAACGAGTTCGAGCGAAAGAAATGAAAAGGTAAAAGAGGAAGCGGAAAAAGTGAGTGTACGTTCACGCGGAATAATTAAATATCTCCCCGAGAAATACATATTTATACGCGAATCTTGGTTATTGGAATAGAGGAAGTATCTCTCTCCCGTTGCCTTCCCTCGTTTTCTTTTCTTCGCTGAATTCCTCGCTCTCGTTCTACGACGATTGGTGGCGCGAAACGCGAATGCAAATGACGTCAGCTCATTCCTATGCAAATATATTCACGTGATGCGTTTTTGAAACTGGCGAAACTAGTATGACGAGTGTTAGATATATCTTGATTACGATCGAATGTCTTTTTCATTACTGAGCGAATGTTTGTAGGTTAGAAAACATTTTATCTCTCTTTCTTTCTTTCTTTCTTTCTTTCTTTCTTTCTTTCTTTCTTTCTTTTTCTACATCTATACGTCTATACATAAAAGAACTTTATCACGACAAAGCATACGCGATTTTCAACATTTTTCAAGGAAACATTACTTATGTAATGTACGCGCGATGTCCCAAACAGCTAATGTAGGGAGATAAAATTCCGGCGTTTTCGATTGAAACGTTGGTTGGCATGTACAAGCGAATTCCATAAATCGCGTAGCTCGTGCATATCCAAAAAATATGAGAACATTGAAAGGCTGCTATGATGAAAAAGTCTATATATTTGGATTACGTCGCGTATATTTTTAGTATTTTCAGATACAAGGCATACGTTTGGAGCTTGAAAAATGTTGCGAGGAAAAAAGTTCATATAAATTTATGTTCGTAAATGCTTAATCATTACTTTCTGCAAAGCGACAAAGTATATTCTCTCTTTCTGAAAAGAATGACCACGATGAAATTTAGATGATTATCTAATTATCTACTTCCTGACTCTGACACACGAGGTATATGACATTAACGTCCGGCCGATTATTTCATCATTAATTTCGGTCTAATAACAATGACAAAGCACGCCGCCGCGTTGATCCGAATAATTACTTCGCGCCCGACCACATCATGATCGCCAAACCTAATAGTATTATCTCACGATCACTATGAGCTTGGAAACACACGAGGAATCAACCAACTGTTTCTTTTTCTTTCTTTTCCTTTCATTATGTATGTGCATTTGAGTATGCTATCAGAGATATCTCGAGGTAGCGAAGCAAACTGCTATTTTGTTCCTTTTCACGCTACCATGTATGGCTTTACATCGATGAAAAACGACGAAATTAAACAGTTCATAACAATAATTTCTAGAGTTGTTAAATAAGTGTCATATTAATTCGTCATATTACAGATAAATTTGGTGCACGTAACGGATTATGGAAGTGGCAGTGTTGCACATATTACCCGAGAACATAGCACGGTGCATAATAGAAACTACGGTTAGCATGGAGAAAGCCGGAAGAGGAGATGGTTCGTGGTCAAATTTCAACTGCGCGTACTTCGATGCTTCCGTCTCGATCAATTTACTTCTCGTTTGCGGCCCATACCAATAAAGAGACGATGCATCGTACTCTGTCCTACTGCATCCTGTATGCACAATCCTCTACAAATGCACTTTAGCATATGGTCGAATGACGTGCATCAATCATAGGGAAAATTGTGCGACCGTACGCGAAGCAATTAAGTGTTTCATTTCTAACTTGCTCATCGGCACGATCATTTTTGACAACACGTTAACGATACACATATTCGCAATCTTCAAAATCTCTTTGATTGGTTTCAACATTACATTTATTAGTGTGAGATTAATATTTAAATATTTCATGAAGTTTGTAGATCGAATTGTTCTTATCATATCGCATTTTGCAGTAATACACGTTTTAATCTTTCTTCCTTTTTAGTTTAGCATTGAAAGTAGAGGCAATCGTTTTCGAGTATACCGTAGACTTTAGTAGAAAATCCTATCCTTATCCTAGCATTAGGTTGCAAAGAAATATCGGCAAACAGGCACTTAGCCGCGTACCCTTTTTCAACCTCCCCTTCGTAGGTTGAACCGTCCACCAAATTGCCATCTGGACGTTTTTGCTTCCTACTAACGTTTCTTCTATTCTTCTTTACTCTCTTTGCGTCATCTAATCGACAAAAATCGTTTGAAAAAAGCTTTACGTTATCTTCAATTAAATTTCTACGAGTAATGGAGGAAAGAAAGAGAAGAAGACCTGTTTGCTGCTGACTATTTGCTACGTTTACCTTTGCAATGCATCATTTTTGCATCATTTTTGCATGATTTTTCCGTTTCTCCCAAGGACCCTTCGACGATCAATTTTCTCCTTTCTCAAATTTGCTTTCGATATTCAATTATTTGTGAAGAAAAAAATCCTACATACATAAATATTATTATGCATACTAACAGCATACATCCATGCTATCAGACCTCATGTTCAAAGTTTTGGCGTTGTTTCATGCTTTATCGCGTTTTCAAAATCCGATGAATGAATGAAAGAAGAAAAAGTCAAAGTCAAAGTCAAAGTCAAAGTAAGACTTCCAGCAGCAGGCGTGTTTCATAGAATGAGACCTTTTACGAGTGATCTCTAGGCAAGATGGAAGTGAACTATCCGTTAGGCTAGACGATGTCCGCTATAATTCTGGAATTTGATGGTTGTTTGAGAGATTGGATAAGGTATCCATAAACTTTAACGTAATCCCGACGCGTTCGAAAGCTCACAGCTGTTTCTCTCACGGAGAAAACTCTCTAGAGCAAAGTGATTTCTTTTCGACGAAGGATTCTTAAAAAAGAAGAATGCTGAAAAAGATGAAAAATGAAAAAAAGAAGAGAAACAATACCGCATTTGAGTTCGCTCAAGTTTTCCACATATGCTACGTATCGTTCTTTGAAATTACAATAATTCCAATGAAAGGAGAAACGGATGGATAGTATTTGCTAATTCGTCGTTATTAGTTGAGCGCAGTTAACGATGCATGCGTTTCGTGTCTTCAAAAGAAAAAGAGAGAGGATTTGTTTTCAATATATCTTTTGCGTTGGAAATACTTTAAATACATTTCATCTATAATTAAAACTTTCGTGGAATGTAATATCGTGTTCCATTTTTTGGAAAGCTGTTTATTCGCAAAAACGATTGTTCATTTCTTTCATAACTCGACTGGGACCTCTCGCGAGAACAAGTACTCCATGTCAAATCAATCCCGTAAAGTGTAAATGTAAACTGCGTAGGCCTTTTCGCGGTACGCTTCGGTATATATCCATAGAATACTACACGCAAAGCCATTTAAACGATTCTAGAATATTATAGGATTATTCGCGAAAAAAAGCGATCTGTCGAATTTATTGATGATTATATTTGCCGCGGAGATGTTTCATCCTGCAATATACTATTAATCGAAAATTGAAAGGTGCTTTTAAGGATAGCAGCAGGCATCTTGATTACCGGAGCAATGCGTGCCCGCCGTAAACAATGCATGATTCCGTGGAACTCGGTCCTTTTTGCGTGCCGGAAACAATAGGCTTTATATGTCGCGCGCGCGTTACTACGCGCGGTACTATGCGCGGAAATGGTCTCTCCGTCGACTTGTTCGAACTAGTTATACCTTGTCTCGAACGTGTTCCAACCATCCAGCCAACCATCGCGTGTTACTGAGTTCAGAGAATGCTACAATCACGTTAATGTATTGTCTCCGGTTTCATCAGAGCTATCGCGATCCCGTTTATTCCTCTTTTCTCTCTGTATTCTCTTGTCCACGAGAGTAATACCACGATGGAATGACCCACAATGTTTTCTTTTATAATCATTTATCATTTGATAACATAAATGCCTTTTCAAGCATTTATGTACAATTATGTGGCGCATATTATGCTTTTAACAAGTATTTTACTTGAAGAGATTGCGTAATTTATTAATACATCCAAATTCCTTTTTAATGCTCTAACTCAATACTACTAATTTTCTAGTATCGATCTCGATCGAGACCTTAACTTACCCGTATCGTTGTCTCCCGGAACACCGAGGCTATCGCTATTATCGTTGATGAAAGCTTCCGCCGTTGATGTAAAGGTTTGCGGCGATAACGTGAGATCCGGCCCACTCTCGCTATCGAACAGCTCCAAGCTGCCATTTCCTGAAAAACGAAACATTCACAATTTTTAATTAATAGGGGCAACGTGTTTTATTCTATAGAACATCGTGAAAGAAATAGTTTCCGATGCCAAACATAGAGCGACCCCGAGCTTGGAAAACAACGCGATGACAAACGAACAAGATTCTTCGCGTGCCATCTAAATAATTGGCATCGTACCTAATGTGAACACGTTGCGTTATTAACGTCTCTGATTTGTAACATCGAGCGAAAAATAGCATACCACCATTTTCGACGCTATCCAAGTTCACGGAGTAAGCAAGATCTTTGTGGTGATAAGGATTTGCATTATAAGTTATAAAAAAAGGAAAAGAAATATTTTATTCCATTATTTAGTCAGCCATTTAGGACGCGTATATACGCACCTGCGACATGGACAATAATTTACGAAGCATACATATATAAATTTTAGCTTACGACTATCGACGTTTCGAGCCGGTGTGGTGCGTGATACCTTATGCATTCAGGTATACGTTAGCATTTATAGTATGGTGCGTAGTGTGCGAGAGTATGTGTCGGAATGAATATATTCGAAATGATGCGTTTGTGTTTGCGTTAATGCTTACGCAGTAGCATCTCCCTACTTGGGTTAGTTAAATATGTAAATATAAGCGGTTCAGATATATATATATATATATATATATATATATGCTGGGCATTACCTTTCGTTACAACGTTGTCGAATAATAAAAGAGAAAGGGACGACGCAACCCTGACGCATCCTCGTCATTTAACGTCGAACGAGGGACGTAATAACGTTATTGGGCTAAACTTTTTCTAATTAATTTTCGTTTAAAAAGACGAAGGAGCAGAGAGAAACGTAAATCTTGCAAGCTACTTCGAAAGGTGAGTCGTAGTCGTAGTCGTAGTCGTAGTCGTAGTCGTAGTCGTAGTCGAGAAAACGAGGAGATTGGAAAAGTAGAAAAATAAGACGAGAGATTCGATCGTTATCGTCGAAAGGAGAGTAAAGCGAGAAAAAGAGAGAAACAGAGAGTAAAGCAGAAAGAGGAGAAAACTCGGGAGCGAGTTTATTCGGTGCGCGAACGAAGCCAACGAACGAACGAACGAACGAACGAACGAACGAACGAACGAACGAACGAAGGCAGATATTAATTTTCCCAATGTATATGGATGAGTTCCGACTAGGCCATGTTGCACAGAGATGCAAAGAGACGGTAGATGGTTACGAGGAGGCGGGTTACCTACCACCCGTAGCGTTCGGTTCCTACAGCGAAGGGTGGCTAAATTGCTATCGATCTCCCAACCTCGTAAATATCGTTTACTCTAGTCTCATCTCATCCAAAACTGGATGATGCCGCTAGCACCGCAATACGTGTTATTCTAACGAAGCCCTATACCACCCTTCCATTTAATAATCGCTTTTTTCTTTCTCCCTTTGATAAATTAACGTTTCGCTGGTGTTAGCGAAAATGCCATTAAACGTCGTTTGTTTCGAGTATTTGGCCGATAGGGATCAAGAGAAATGGCCTGAAAACGAAGTAGAGAATGTACTCTACTCTTACGTAATAAAAACACAAAAAGGAAGACAAAGAAATGAATTTTTGGTAAGATTGAAGATATGTAAATTCGGTTAAGGAGAACAATCCTTAGTGGTAGATCTGCCAGTACCTACTATCTTTCGTATCACGGCGTATTACGAAACTTCCAACCATAGCGCACAAATGTCGCGTTCAAAGTCCGAGCCACGGCTGCTATTTTCCCTTTGTATAGCATAAGCTCCAGTCATTATCTCGACCGTACACCGTTCTAGTGTCTTGAGAACTTCAAACTCCTTTGCCTAGTCCTCGTCCTATTCTTGTTCTTGTCTCGGGCGAAGCCGACTTGGAGAAAGCGACCTTTCTCGACTATCTATCTGCTCGATTTCGTGTCGGCTTTGTCAAAATACCTATCCTCTAGAAATGCTGTTGATGGTAGTGCTGGTGGTTCCGAGTAAAAAAAAAAAGATTTTGCAATAAATTTCATGCTTGTTTATTTTTTTCTTCTTCTTTTTTCAAAAAACAAACATCAAATTATATCGATCAATATGTAACGGATGACAGGGACGAGAAGTAATCAACGGTGGCGAGCGCGATAAGAGCGCGATAATCGTGTTATTATAGTTAATGTGTCGCAATTAAAGCCGTTATTTAGGATGGCAAACAATCGTTCTCGTGATTGTCGATTAACAACGTTTTCGCATCATCACGACGACATAATTTTAAGCGGAACGGCGCACAAATCCTTCTCGCCCATGCCATACTCCCCGTTTACGAAGGATGTTCGTTAGTCTCTGTCTATACTCATTGCTTCGATTAAATGAAAACTATCTTGTAATATGTTGCTACACGCGATAACTATTCTCATTAAGAAGTTTCTTCAAGTTTATCAAACGTTTCGTTTTTTATCGCTTTTTCTTTTCGTTTCTTTGTTGTTTCAATAGCGAAGTCAATTTGCGATCAGCGAACAAACACACACACACACACACATATATCGCTCTTTTACTCTCCCTAGTTTGTATTTATCATAATACGATGAAAGAGGAAAAGTGAAACGAATCCAGTGAAAACGACGATTCTCCTCCTCGGACCATCTTTTCTTCCTTCCTATTAGAAGCTTATCGTATTATTAAATCGATTCGTTCTACAAATGATTAGAAGAAGTCTACTTAAAGACCTTATCTTATATCTTCACGTGAATCAGTACACACGTTAAGGTGTGCTAAGTGGTTTGCAAAAGGGATTCCTTTCGAGAATGTAAAGAACTTTCATTAAAAATTCTCTTTGTACCACACCTCGAGAAGATGATCTACGTTGAAAAGATCACTAAGTGGTATCTTCAGTTGAATCTGCATTAAGAACCACTCGAGACGAGTCAAGATGTATAACAATTGTTTATCCTTCTTCTTTTATCTTTTCTATATAAGTAAGCGCAAATATGTACATTTTGATTGATTAACGATCAAACAAAATATACAATATAAATACAACTTGTAGGAAAATGAAAATGTGTATAACACGAAGTAAAATACGATATAGGTACTATGATGAAGAGAAGCGTGAATGGAAAATAGCGAAGGAGGCGACATCACGACGGTAAGAGGTGGAATTTTGTAGAGCACCTCAAGGGCCAATTTGTTCGGAACTACATTACCGATCACTCCCTTAACAGCAAACAAAGCGAAAAATCAAGAAATTCAATAGCACAAAAGAGCAAGTGTCGATATATTTTGGAGATTATTAAGAGCATATTTTTTAACAGAAATTTGAAAAATATTATCAACGTTTTTCCATGCTTTAGCGAGTTAAATAAATGTTTAACAAATGTTTAACAAATGTTTCACCTTTTATCTATTGTTTTAATTTGCTGTTCTTCAAGTTGAAATTAAATAATATTTAATAATACTTGTTCTTTCGGCGAAAAATAGGGTCATTATGATTTAACGAAAGAAAACGCAATTTACGGATGAACGTAATTTCATTCGTATAGTAGGCGAAAAACTCTCCCTTAATTATAGACAAGGCTACACCGAACGATGCTCAGCGAGGGGTTTAGACTGCCTATGAAGCGAACATTAATTAAATCGAGCAGTTTCTGGATGTGATGGTGAAAAAGGAGAAAGCCAGGCGAGCAGGCGAGCAGGCAAGCAGGCAGGCAGGCAGGCAGGCATCCCTTTGACCAAAGTCAGTTTCTATCGCAAATTAAAATCCTATCCTGCACGCGAGCGCTGAAAAATAATTTGGCTGATACGAGTTTGGTATGCATGTTCGTAGCCTTTTAAAATGATCACATATCAATTTATTTCTTTTTCATCGTATACTAGAGAACATTTATAAGAATGTTCGATTAATTTGAAATGAATTAGTTTTTAATACATACGATGCACCAATGAGACACGTGTAATAGTTCGAATATCGTTACAATCACGATACTCAATATTCTCTCCTCGTCATTTTAACAATTTGCTATCACATTGTTCCGATCGCTACGCTTGAAGCAATATTCAAGCTTGGTGCTATTAACGCTAATCCATTTTGGTAATACCATGACAAATTATAGCTCGCTAATCCGACCGATTCCTCGCACACAACAAAAGGGAACGTTCGACTGTGCGTGAACGTTCTCCAAAATGCATCGAATTGTCCTCGCGAAGATATCAAAGGGCTTTTCGCGCATTGCTTTTGTGCATCTATCGATGCGTCCAGCCAGTATTCTATCCACGCCAGAACGCGTAATGAATAGTTAATTAATGCCATTGTTTCTTACATTTTCAAAACGATGCCAACGATTAACTAGGATCATTATCAGTAATATTATGGTACAAAGTCGCATCGTCAATAGGAACAACAACAAAGCGGTATTAAATGAGTTTTGTTTCTCCTTTAATAACGTTGTTAACGAGAAATAACATATAAATTCGATCGAATCTCCTTCGCTAATTTTTCACTATTGATCTTCGTGATTCTTCATTATTAGCCTTATAAGGAGAATATCTAATTTTCTATTAAAATGTTTCTAAGTCCTTGTGGCTAGAAATATAGTGATAGCGAGAGAGAAAGAGAAAGGGAAGAGAAAATTTAGTTGGGTGGTCTTTTTTTGTCGGCTTTGAAAAGCAAAGTCTGAAACAGCAGAGCCAACCACCCGTGTCCCGCGTGTTTCTTTCTTGTCGTTTGTCGTAGATAACGACGTACGTAGTTTGTCCACAATCTCGGCTAGTAGTACACTTAATCAACTCTCGTTGCGGTCTAATGGCTTAATACCGCGAATAGCTTTATTCGCGCAAGGACCGCGACTTTCGTCCCCGAGCCGAGGTAATTCAAATTTTAAACCACCGTGCTTGCTTCATAACATCCTCGCTTGATAATTACACGCTCGATTCAAGGTATACCAAGGTATATCAACTTTACAACGTCGTGTCGCATGTTTCAAAAATACAATACTACCACGTAGGTAGTACACATGAGTAGTCAAAATGAAATTGTCATTATAAAAAAAGTAACAACACTTTGTTCTAATCTAGATTAAACAAACGGAAAGGATTTGATTATCTTCCCAGAACCACGCCCATTAATATTGATTCGAACGTTTAACATGTAGTATGGAGAAACTCGTCAGACGTAAAAGGATATCCTCGAATAGGTAATAAGGCATCAGTTGTTGAACCAATTTGCTATTGGTTGTCTATATTTGTAAGAACAAATTTGAAAGATCGATTAGAAAAATTGTACTCCCTTTCGATGGAGGAAATGGAAATAATTGTGGAGGGGAAGAGAAAGGGCAAAGTGTATCCGTGTCCATGCAATGAATATCCGTATCCTCGGTTGTATGGCAATATCGCGGTAAACCCGAAGTAAATATGTGCTGAACACACCTCTCCTGTTTTAGCCGGTAACCCAGTGGCAGAAAAGCGAAGGCAGTTACCCCCTATAATAGCCTGTTGTATGACAGCTATCAAGCAACGTGACTTGATATCATGCTAGTAAATGTAGTCTAGACGAATCGAGACTATCTATATGTTCTATACACAGCTACCGGCTGTGCGAGCATGCCGCCGCAGGTTATAGCCAGTTCCGTACGAGTCTCATGAGAACTCAGCAACGGTAAATACGGATGCGAGGCGAGAGCCCCAATGTCGTTATACGAAACGCTAAGGTCTCGTTAGAAACGTTTGCACGCGCGTCTATGCTCACCGCCGGAAGAAATCGTTTCGAACGTTCTTCCGATAGATGACAAATCCATTTACCGTCCAATCAAAATTAATCTCGAAACAAATACGTTTTAATGAATTCTAATTAAAGAAATTTCTAACAAATATTATATTTATTCTTTACTATAAAAGGAAAAAAATACATTAAAAGACCCGACGAGAGAAATAAGTGCGATCTGCTTTTATTGAAGATTTGATAGGATATTGTAGAGCAGGCGATGGAGTATGGTGCAAGAGAAAATTTACAATTACAAAGTCAATGCAAAATGCATCAGTGTGGTTATAGATGGAATACGCTTATTAAGGTGTTGGTGGAAAGCAAACGCGTGCACGTTCCTCTGCCTTTGATCTTTTTCCGTTTAACCCCGATGAAAAAGCGTCAAGATCGACAGTAAAAGGACGATGTCAGATACACGGGTCACTACTTGTTTACTTTCAGGGAGCGTGCTAGTCACCCTGTTTTTTTATGCCTCAAGTATAATTTTTTCCATAGTTGTATTGTATTATATGGGAGTATATATAGGATTGTTTCCAATACGTTTGTACTCTTACTTATTGTTAAATAGAAAGATCTAGAATTAGTATTTTTCTGTCCCGAGCGGAAGGAAGGTAAGAAAGTTGAAGATGAAGGAGGGAAATTAGTGGCTCGACCGCGCGTAAAACGTAAACGGCTTTAACGAAGAACAAGAGCAAGTTCGTGCGCGCGCATAGTCGTCGGGGTTTAAGCTTTGCACTTTGCATTTTACGTTCTACTCTCTCTCTCTCTCTCTCTCTCTCTTTAATCTTGCAATTAAAATAATAAATTAAACAATATTATTTAAATATCCTCAATATAATAAGAAAACATAGAGATTCATGTGCAGCTTTTCCGCGAGACTCTCGGCTAACGTTGCACATTCCGAGCATCGAACTTCACCCCTTCATGCCTTTTACGAAGAGTGGAAACCGACGATGCGAACGACGCCGGTGGTGATGATGGTAATAGCGATAAGGTCGATGCTGGGACTTTGTGTTCGACTTGCGCACACGTAGCCTCAGGTCTACGAGTCCTTCAACCCGTTCTTAAGTACGTGACACCAGGATAATGGCCCTAATGTCTCGGGAACTATGGCTGAACCGTGCTCGTTTGAGAACGGCCTTTACAAAATGAGATGCGATCGAGCAAGGATTATAATCGCTGAGTATTTCTCTCGCTCTTCAACTTTTTTCCTGGAAAATCATATAAAAACTATCAAAAAGAAAAAAAGAAAAAATACACGTAAAATTAATTTCATAAAGTTTCTCTGTTCAATTCGATTATTGCGTCGTCTTTCCTTCACAGATTTACGAGTCCAAGTTGGAATTATTTGACGGTAAAGAACAAGGAGGACGTAAGATGAGGCTAGTTAGATCCGATCGAAAAGAAAAATGGTCAAAAAAAGAGTGGTCTTTTGTAAAAGGCGTAGCTAAAGAGGAAGGGAAAGAAAGAAGGAGAAGGAAGCTACGAAAAGAACAAACGATTGTCCCGCGTTGGAAAACGGCCAAAACGTTCACCTTTCCCCCTCTTAGAATCTTCGACTCGCGGCAGTTTAAGTTTCTACAGTTTCCAAGTTATAACGAGAATTGCTTCCTCCGCAAAGTTTTCTACATAAGAAGTTTCGCATGTGCATATCCTTTCCTCTAATTTCTTTCCTACTCTCATTCGGTTCAGTTTACTCCGATAGAATCCGATCGAACGGAGCACGTGGACATTTTCTTTTCGCAGCTTCGATATTTATGCTCAAGTGCTAGGATTCTAATTAAAATGGGAAATCTAGGTTGGGAATTTGCATCCTAAGTATGACAATTCAGAATTCATTTCATTGAATTTCCTTAATCGTCGACTTTTACAGAAATTTCTGTGGACTTACCAAGCCGCAACTGCGATAAATCTCTTTTAGCTTGAAATTCTTTCGAAGTAGTCGCGAGAGTGGAAAGGAAAGGAGAAGAGAATAGAAAGAAAAAGATATTTCTTTCATTTCTTCCCATGGAGACTTTTAAAGAATACGATGCGAGACCAATAGGAGAGAAGAGGAAGACTTGCCCTTGGCAATGCTGTTGCGAAGGATAGCAAAAGAAAAAAAAAAAGAAAAAGAAAAAGAAAAAGAAAAAGAAAAAAAAAGAAACGGGATAGTTGCTGAGAGAAAGTTATGAAAATCCGGGATTTATCGTAGCAAATGGTAGAGCCAGATCGTCGTTGGTTTGGCTCTGACAAATCGTCCGGAAGTTAACGCTCGATCGTCCTCCGATTTGTTCCACAAGGAAGAATTCCTCCCCGAGCACGTTCGCTTTTGCTAGACTTTATTTTGGAATATTACACAACAATTCTTACAAAAGTTGGACTATAAAATTAAAAATGGTTCTTGACTAATTAATTTCGTATTAAAATTCTTATAATAAATGGTGGAAGGTAAAAAACAGTCGGATAGAGAGTTGTTAGTAGTCAGTCGGTGATTTAACGAATTGAGCGAAGAGAGAGAGACTCTCACCTGCGGCAGCCGCCCCTAGCCTCAGGACTGCATCGCCTTGAAGGGAGATGGAAAGGGTGGCAGTGTCGTCGAGACGAGCGAGCACATCCTCCGGTATGTCCTCCGGTTCGCGGAGGCGGAGGGTGACTTCGCCCCCGCCTCCAGTAGCCTGGCCGCCACCACCGTTGGGACTCGTTAACGACGAGTACATGAACAAGGACCCGTATCCATTTAAGGATTGCAGTGGCAGCCTAACGCCGCCCACCTCCCCGACCGGACCCTGAAACACACACACAAACCTTTCCGTCACTAGGAACTTGGTCTTCTTTCTTCCTTTCGTTTTTTGCTGCTCTTCGATAAACTTCGACTCGAGGGACGAAAAGAAATGAAAGAAGAAGAAGGAAGGAAGAAAGAAAGAAGAAGAAGAAGAAGAAGAAGAAGAAGAAGAAGAAAGAACCAAGACGCGTCGATCCAAAGACGCGTCATATTAAATTTAAGGCCGCGCGCATTTTCCTCGGTCAGTGCTATTCTCCCCAGGGTGGTACAGGGAAAGGGAAAAAATAAAGGAGGGAAAACCCGCGCTGCTGCCTTCCTTTACGAGCGGAAATATTTTCCCAATTTCGCTGTCCATGCAAATTTCAATTCGCAAACGTCAATATTTGCTGAATCGGGAGGAAAAAGGATTCCAATGTACCGGGGCACTTTTATCCCACCTATGAACGACGCTGCGTTTGCCTAACTTTTCTAAGTATATTCTTCCTTTTGTTCTCTTTATTATAAAAGAGGACAAATGAAATTTATCGGTTTCCGAATTAAGAAGTAATTCGTTGATTCGACGCTAAAAAAAGGGGCTGGGACTTTTACTTGATACCTATCGCATCTATTAATGCGGAGACAATATTTTATAAATTTCAAATCATGTTGCAAAGAGATCTTAGACTCTGTAGACTTTGAGAGCATCTGCGAGCGCACTTCTAGCCCTTTTATCCCTGTATCGTAGATATCGTAGATATACGTAATGTGTATCGTTATTAAGGTATAGTAAAATTCCTATATTAATGCATGCTTTAATATAGCAGAAAAAATGTTGATAATACCGGCACTTAGAACTGGACATTGAATTTTCAAGAAAATTCACAGCACATCCGTTGCTACCGTAATCTATTATTTACGCAAATTGATTCGTACGACCGACCATTTCTGCGTCACGTATTCGCAGACTGCATCGGTTGGAACGTAGAGGGAGCGTAGAGGGAGAAAACTGGAGGGAATGGAAGGACATCGAGTCCTATGCCACGATGAGAGTAATTTATTTTAATGGTCATTTTCGTAATGGCCCTTTGAACATAGCGCATGACCACCTCTGAATAAACCACGTATACTGCCCTCTGCACCCTCTCTTTCTCTTTACCTTTCTCTTTCTCTTTACCTTTCTCTTTCTCTTTTCCTTCCTTTCTCTTTCTTTTTGCGCGAAATGCACGACTCTGCGAGAGAATGCACGATAACAGTACCATTCGCGAAATAACACCTGCTACCGGAAACAATGGGCCGCGTTTCTACGCTCTTCCTCTTTCTAGTCGACGGTCGAGCGAATGAGTAAACCCTAGCCCTTTTTTCCTCCTTTTGTTACGCTACCATTTCGCGGTATTGTCCTATATAATTGTGGACTCGGCCGCTTTGTTCTAACCATGCCAAGAAAGTGATATTTTCAGAATCTTCGTCTTTTCTTTCATTTGTTAGAAAACAACTTCTGTGAAGTACAAGGAGTCTGCCACTGCTACTATTTTGCTATTGCTACTACTACATTGCTACTTCTACTACTACCACTACCATAACTATACTGAACGATTTACCTGTTGTTTCGCGATGCCTCTCAAATACATCTCAAAAGCAGAAGCAAAAAGTACGTGATTTAATGAAAAAAGGAAAAATGATTTGTGTAGATTGTGTAGGAAAAGGACGAGAGGGATGACACGTGGTAAAACATGTCAAGAGTCTTTCTCGACGCATTCTCGACGCATTCTCGCCACTCGAAAAATTCACGTATCGTGTCAAGTTTTCCTTGTGTTCTTTCTCTCTTGTGTATCTTTCAGTCGTCATGAATTTATCAATGCATACACCGTCTAAAATTTGTTCTCTAGTTAGAATTTTATTTCAATATAAAAAGCTTTACCCTTCCTACCTTCTACAACGTCGTCTACACGGTACGTACGGTACTGGAAAAAAGAAATATGTAAGTAAAGGAAAGAAACTCGCTCGACCGCATAATGAAGTTAATCCAATGAAGAAGATGTATTTTTGTTCTGTCACGTTTTTTTTTCCTTCTTAATTAAACAAGCAGCCTAGACAGAGATCACAGAAACTGAAAGGTGCTGTTCTTTTTCTTACTAATTTATTTCCTATTACTTGTATAAGCGAAAAGATGAAAACGATAGATGACTACAAGCAATAGTATTGAGCAATAATAATGATAAGAAAAAAGCTGAAATCTAGAGAAATATAAAGGATGGCTATCGCGAAGAGCGCAGAATGAAGAGAGAAAGGGCGGACACCGTTGATGGAAAGAGAAGGATGATGACTGTACAATCAGGCTACGACCATAAAACATTTTCCAAAGCGTATAAAACGCAGGCGGGGGTGCACGTGCAGCCGTCGGGGGAAAAGCTGTCAGGTTCGTGCGAACGTTGCCTGATGAATTATTGTTGCAAAAGCGGACGGCAGAATTGCGCGAAAGCACCGGTGAACGTTGCTCTCTGAATCGTGCCGAACGTATTGTTTACTGGATACCTCGATACCATTGTTCGCATTAGTCCGCTTATATGTTTGTATCTAGATATGCGTTATATATATATAATGTGAATGTGCGTTAATTCGTGAAATGACTAATTAAACTCTCAGATAACTATACTGATTTGTTTAAATATAAAAGAAGGCAAGATTACGTACTTTCATTTGGTAAAATATATGAATTTTCGAGAGGAGAGTTGTTAACGTATATGAAATTGAGATTTAATCCGTAGTCCTTTCGTGTCCTATAGAATACTGCTTTCTAAAATACGAAGAAAGAAAAGCAGACTTTCTCATGTCTGGATCAAATGTCAATCTTATATTTATTAATTGTAAAATCTAGGCTTTCAGTCGTCGTTCTTCTTAGCTTCCGAGCAGACGTGTTTAGATGTGGAAATTCCAAATATAATAATAAAAAGGAAAAAACTTTGCTTAGGTTAGATTGGTAGGAGAGAAAAATCGTTCGGAATGAATTAAAAATTGACTGAGTGACTTGGAATCGTGAACACCCTCGTTTAAGCTACATTCACCCTCGAACCCCAGGGGAATCGCGTAATTACGACACTGTCTCCCGTTTTACCAGACATCCACATCGGACGAGGAAGAAACATTTTTCTCTTTGCTTCTTCCACCATTTCCCAATTTGCTTACATTTATTACCTTTGACGAATATATCGACAAACTATCGAAGGTGCATATTACTACGGCAAACTAAATAGTCCCACATTATCTGCACATGTGTATCTCAAACTGATTAAAGATGATTAACAAAGTCCTTAAGTCTACAAGACTTTTAGATGAAAGTCAGGTTAATTAAACGACCTTTTTTCTTTTCATATAATTCTGTCAAGATTGATGCTAATTACGAAGGAAGAAAATAAACTCTGCTCGAATGAATATAATAGTAGACATATGATTTTGTCGAGCAGTAATAGCATGTAACGGTCTTTCGTTGATCCTACGGTTGACTCTCGAAAAATCCTTTCAAAATGTCAACTCTATGCTACTATCATCGTGATCGAAGAAGAAAGAAAAATAATAAGGGAAAAAATAAAAAAAAAAAAATATGGAGGAAAAAATAAAAGGAAGAATGAAAGAGCGAAGAGAAAAGAAGTGTAAGAAAGAAAATACAGTCGTCCTTATTTTTTTCACCCTTCTACGTAGAAAGTTGTCCGTTCTCCATTGGAATAACGCCCGGGCTGCATATAATAAAACGGGTCGCCTTTTATGAAAACGGTTTCCCCCTCGAGCGCTTTTCTTTCATTTTTGACGTAATTACGCGGAGTGTCGTCAGAAAAGGAAGAAAAAAGAAGAAAGAAGTAAGGAGGACAGCATAAAAAGTAAAAGAAAAAAAAAAAAAAGAAAAAAAAGAGAAAGGGTGAGAGGAAAAAATGGGAAAAAATGTAGAAAAAGAGAGTAGGCGTATACGAAGGCAACGTAGCAATCGTTACTAGGTTCGATTATTATTTCTTTGTCAAGTTACACGACATTAGGAGGAAAGCGACAAGAAAGCAAACTCGGCAAAGACACTCAGGTAATCTATCATTAATTATATTTCTTAGTTGTTTCAAGAAGAGCTAAGAAACGAATTTCTATTAACAAGATAAACTCGCTGATTACGAGTAAACTCGTCATTCTCCTTACATGTAGAAAGTTTTCTTTGGTACGTATAACATCGGATATTTTTGTTTGCTGTTAACGAAGCAACGCGATCGATGAACTTTCCTTTCGTCAAAGCATCTCTACTTTCGTTACTCCTTAACGAGCTTTATTTTTGATCCTTCCTAAATAGCAAGGAAACGAATAATTTACACACACTTTTAAACGATCAAACGAACGGCTAAATAGTCCTTTGTAGCAGTGGTCGTTGTGTTGGCGAAGCTTTGAAGATCCTGTTGCCGGTGCTCCAATAGAGTTTTATGAACGACGGGCTTATATAGGGATGTGTAACACGCACGTGTAATATATATATATATATATATATATAGTTGAAGAGGGACACCGTGTTAGCATTTCGCATCGCACATGCAAAAACTAAATCTATAACAATATGTACCAAAAAAATATAATCGAAAACGAACATTGCTTTCAATTTTTTCATTAAGTCTATTCTCTTGATGCTTTAGCTAAAGAAACCTTGTTTCTTATTTAAACAGGTCAGTATAGTTATTTGTGGGTTTAGCTAGTCATTTCAGGAACGACGAATTTCACACTTAAACTTTTATACATAGAGCACTCATACGAACGTATCTAGATATAGATCTCATGTATTTTGAGAGATGAAAAAGGGAATGGAATAGAAAGAGAAAGAGAAAGAGAAAGAGAAAGAGAGGCAAGAACTCGTCGACAAAAACTCGACAAAAACTTGACAAAAAGTCGATAAAAAGGGCGGACGAGTGACGTCTACGCAAAAGTAAGAGTCTCGAGAAATAGGGTCCCGAAGAAGCGATCTATCATACATCCCTGTTTCTCTTTCGTGGTCGTAAACAAGGAAACGAGAAAACGCATTCGACCTGAGAGAGTAAGGAAAAGAGAAAATACGAAAGAGCTAGTTCATGGTCCGAAAATAGATAGAATCATCTCGCGTGGACTCTTAAAGGGAAAGAAAAATATCGAGAAAAGTATAGTAAGTCGTTCGAAAACTATCATTATTTACGCTACTTCGATGGTGTTTCCTTAGAAACTCTATCACCAATACCAACTTGTAGAAGAAAAGTTAATAACCAAGATCGTTGACGGAACTGGAAGCGAAACGATGCAGCACTATAGACTAGCATAGACGTTACCAAATCCGGTCATTAAATTAGTCCTCTAGCAACATCTCTTCAACTTACATCCTTTCTCTCAGCGCATTCTATTATTCCTTTGGAAACACTCATTAAATTGATATCTTGCAGCTTCTCTTCGCTTCGCTTCGCTTCTCTTCTCTTTTCCTTTCTCAAAAATTGAATTGTTCTTTTACAGTGGGATACTGAGATCACAAGAGTTTGTTCATGAAAACAGAAAGAGAAATACGAAACCAGCTCGGCCACGATTTGCCAACGACAAAAGCAAAGGATGACGCCGCCGGTGATATTGTCAAAACTTTATTGTCAACCGTAACGCCGTCAACTTGCACTTTTTTATCATCATATTGTATAATAAAATTCAAAAGAATGTTCCTCTGTAAAACCGAGCACTGTCCCAGTTTTACTCGAAGTAACATAATATTCTACTTACTTTCCAAAGGTATGCAAAAATACGAAAATATCGTAAAGCAAATATTCCGAACGAATTGAGTCAGTCGCATAGAGTTTTGAAAGTATCTCAAGAAACGGACAAAATTGTAATTTTGAAGAATTTGAAGAATTACTTTTGTTAAATAAGATCACGATCGTGAATCGAATTTTTATTTTCCAGGCATTTTCCAGTTTCATCATGTGAAATACAAAATGATAAGATCTGATGCAACATCTACGATTGACTTTGGATAGCAATACTGTCTGCATAACTAAAGTAAACTATTTCTAAACAAAATAGTGCAGAACGTTTGATAGAAATTGAGAAGAAGAAAGGAAAGGAAAGGAAAGGAAAGGAAAGGAAAGGAAAGGAAAGGAAAGGAGCACTTTTATCGTCTAACGAGACGCCCTCGCGACGTTGTATAAGCACCTTAGACCCTACCCTACTTCTCCCTTCTTCTCTACTCTTTATTAACTCCATTTTCTTCCATTGAACTTGTACACGCGCTGCGCAAGACTTCACGGGTAATTAATTTGGTTTCGCAATTTCTCTTTAGCGAAGAAATTCTTGTAATTTACGTTCGTTTTCCTTCTTTCTTAATCACCCTTTCTACTTAATCGTTTTCCTCCCATCTCTTTCTTTCAACATATAAAATCATTATAGCCCATTTCCTACTGATTCCATCGAATAAAAAAACTAAGCTATATTCTACTTGTTCTTTATTAAGATCGATTGCTCGACAGAGAGAGAGAAAGAGAGCTAGATCCTATGGTTAAAATTACAATAAGGGTCCATCATTGGACCATACATTGTGCAAGCATTTTTTTATTTAAGTACTTAACTATAATGGAATTTCTTTCTGATCTTACAAGTTGAACAAGTTGAAAAATAAAAAATGTAAAAATATTTGTACACACTAGTAGTAGATATCTACGTATGTAGGTTGAGAGATGAAAAGCCGATGAAGGAAGGAAACGAGCGAGCGAGCGAGCGAGCGAACGAACGAACGAACGAACGAACGAATGGAAAAGCAAAACTGTGCACGATGGGTAGGGGTCAAGTGGCAAATATTAGTAGGAAAACTGGTATTGCCAAGCTTACAAGAGCTTCGCAACGAAAGCTGCTTAAACGGCCCGACCACCACCCCCTATTTCCTTCTCTCTCTCTCTCTCTCTCTCCCTTTCCTTTTCTCGTTTTTTCGTTCGCTCCACCTTTATCCATCTCCCTTTCGGAACGATCGATTGGGATCCGACCTCAAGCAGTATTTTCTTCTATTTCTAAGCTTCAAATTTCAAACGTTTGCACGCTGCGAAGAATTCGTTGCATTAGATGTGATACTAGTAATCACAATTGCTACAATTACGAACAAAGAGAACATATCATTTATTCATCTTTACCGTTATTTTCATTGCACTTAGGTTTCAAATGGTTTTTAGGAATATTAGAAAGAGAAAGAGAAACGTTTTGACGAAAGTTGTAGGTCGACGCGTAACTTTTTCATTTCCTTCTCTCTTTTGCTTTAGCGCACCGTATGAGTTTGTGCGTGTAGGGTGGAAGCGGGCCACAAGGATCGTGTCACGTACCTTACCCGTGGAATATCTTTTCTACGTGAGGCACTTGAAGGAACATACTAGCTTTCTCTCTGTCTCCCTCTCTACCATACTTTCTTCTTATTTTTCTCTGAATTTAAAGAACGTGCTTAGAAGGACGAGAAAAAGGATCGACCAAGCCAAAAACGAAAGTAAAAATGAAAAAAGGAAAAGGTGCCGAGCTGTTCCGACTAAACGATGAAAAATGTCACGAAAGCGGTGGGTACTAGCTGCGCTCGACGTCGGTGAAAAGAAAAAGGCAAACCGCGATAAGGCGCTCGCAGAATATTTTCAACTTAATTACGGAAGAAATATGAAGTCTAAATATGTCACGTAAACGCGTGGGACGTCATTTCCATTAGCGAGTGAGCGAGTGAGCGAGCGAGCGAGCTCCGGGACGATATCCGCTTAACGTCGTCATTGTCGACAGGATAAGGAAACGCGTGAAAAGACGCGTGTTTGAAATCAAAGAGAGAGAGAGAGAGAGAGAGAGAGAGAGAGAGAGAGGGCCGACTAATGGGATTCGTGTGTTACACGAACGAAAGCGTCTTCGTATACGGAAAACAGGGAGAAAGTAGCGACATCGACATCGACATCGACATCGACATCGGATGCCTTAGAATTTCGTTAATTCAGCAGGGATATGGGCTTCCTAGATGGAGAGGGTGAGTACAATCATTCATATTTAACGGGCCATTTGATGGATTGTGCTCCGTAACAGAGCAGCAGAAATACCAAAGGAGAAGGAGGAAGAGGAAGCAAAGGGGGAAATGGAGGTAGTGCTGGTCGAAAACCGGGTCCTACGGGATACTGCATTAGTCATCTCCATCTTCTTCTCTTCCCTTTGTCAACTCTTCTTACGCTTCCTTTTTCAACGACTAAACGTTTTCACGCAGAAATATTTAATTCGAGAATGGCAAATGACGCCTCGGGCGGGCCTTTGGTCAACGAACTCGCTCATCTACTATTTCATTGGGTTTTGCGGGCAGCGTACGCCTCCCTCGGGACCAGATAAGGTATAATTCACGCTATCGAGCTTGCCGAAAATTTCTCTTTTTGCAATTTAACTTATTGTACTTTCTCTCCCTGCGTACCAACAATGGCGTCGTACGTGTTTCTAGCAACAACATCAAAGCAGCAACGCTCTTAAAATGATAATTCATGTTTTATTTTATAAATACGCAAAGAGAGAAAAAGAGATGAAAGGAAAAAAAGGTGGTAGAACAAAGAACGATTGATATAGTCAAAGTTGACGATAAAATCAGAATTGGATATTTTGACGAGAATGCCGCAGGAGAAAAGGAAGAAATATACGTGATGAATTCGGGGCGACGAGTGCAAAACATCGCGGATGGATAAACGGGCTTTTGGACTGTGGCCAAAAGGACTCACTCCCCCGCAGCGGGCTGGAACTCGGTTCCTTTTCAACCGAGCCTGCCGTTATAACAGTTAATTTGCGTAATGGTGTGTTTAAAATCCGCAGTTCGGTATAGTAGAAAAGAGCAACCGCGTCTCTCTCTTTCTCACTCTTCCACGGTAGCGACAAAAATTTCCATCGTACAGCAAACGCCCGGAGGAAGGATCGACGTCGCCTGCGGCATTTGGTCGCAACGGGCGTTCACCTTTTTCCACGAATAGGAATTTTCAAGCGTTCGGATAACGCATTTCGTGGCCATTGCTACGAGAGATCGATCGAGCAAATTTGCAGTTTTGCTCTGCAAAACTCCAATAATTTCTGATTTTTACCTTTGATTCTTATTATTCGCTCGAATCTCCGCTGATATATAGTATATTTAAACAAAGCTAGGTAGATAAGTTGCCAAAGGCACATCTATCATTCCCCCTAGCTACTCCTTGAGATTCGTTAATCATCTTCCAAAGCCCGTACAACGCGAGACCTAACTTTACTTATCACTGTTATCGTTCAAAACTTGTTAACATTCCGTTCAGGAAAAGAGAAAGGACGAAGGCAAAGTAGAAATATCGAGAAACGCGCGCGGCTTTGCTGCTTCCTGGGAAGGAGTTTAGGCTTCGCTTCGCTTCGCTTTGATTCGCTTCGCTTCGCGATGAGGGCTCCTTGCTGACTCGGTTACTTTTTTCTGTTCTTTCGTTTAGGCTAGTCCTCAAGAAATAGAACAAACGAAGAACAACATAAAAGTTCTATTAACAACAAATTTGACGCCATCTGTATATATTTAGTTGGTACTTTGATCGCAATGAATTCACCACCCTCGGGATGATATCGTAGAGGAAAGGTATTCGGTAACACGCAAGAAGTAGAGGATGCGGAAGATAGGGAAGATACGATAGGAAGACGCAAATACTCGCTATACGCGAGACTTCCAGAAGGCTCAAATTGCAAAGGGAAATGCTTCGTATTCTATTAAAGGTAGGACGACTCGTAGAGAGAAGACTTAGCGCGCTCGATGTTACTCGAGAATGCTTATCTCCTCTTTCTCTTTCTACACTGTGTGTTTCTACGAGTGTACTTGTGCCGTTATAGACGAGGATTAGTTACACGAAACCGTTTCCTTCCGAACAACGTATTTACGTTCCTTGCGAAAACGACTAGTCTTTATAGATCGATCTTGTCCTTATTGTTAAACTTACAACGAAATTCGAAACTTTCTTATTTGCATGAAATCCTTTCATATCAAAATGAGCTATTACTATTGCACATTCTTCTTCTATAGTTTTGTAATACTACTGACAATAAGAATTACTAATGGAAAATACGAGAAGAATTAAGAAGTCATTTACCTAATGTCGAAAGAAAGTAAAGAAAAATGTAAAAGAAAAAGAACATTTGGAAATAGTACTAAAAACGATAAGATGCAACATCGTTACTCTACTTTACGGTCAACGGAGGTAGAATCGATTAGGAGCATCTCATTGTTATTCCAGAGTGGTGTACGCTTTATCTTTTCGCACGATTTGACGAGAAGTATCTTCTCTCGACGCTAACTTTGCTGAAATAAAATCTTTTATTATATTTGTCCGCAAATTCGAGATCTCCTCATGTGGTATCGCAAAAGGTTCCAACCGTGATATAGCGATATAGCGATTTAGATCAATGTTGCTTTTTTATACATTTAAGCACGATTTTATTCGTTTATTATCACGAGTATCTCGCTACCACTCTGCTACTTGTCAAACTTAACAGAAGGAACAAAGATATATTGCGAAATCGAACGCGTCCCGTAGCGCGTAACGGTAGAGGGAAGAGGGTATGTATATCTGTCTCTACGTGACTTTGAAAAATTATGGCTATTTTGTCGGCCGGCCGGCCGGCCGGCCGGCTATTATCATATATTTACGCCCGTTGTCGACTTTGTGGCAATAATTCTCCATGTATTCGACGCTAGCTAAATCATCCACGTTATTTAACGTGACCAATAAAATGCTTCACATTACTAAAGGGTTCATCTCCCGTCGAATCTTGTCTCGACATCATCGATCATTGACATCAAATAACGACACGTAGATAGATATTACGCAAGAGATGAACTTTACGAAAAAACAAAATTACAATAATCAAACCATTAGCCGTATATAGACAGGTGATACCATGGAAATGGAGATAGAGAATGGAGATAGAAATAAAGTCAGTGTAGTACCTAGTATCGTGTTCAACTTAAATCCGAAATACGGGAACGCTCTTGGAACAAGACATTTAAGCGTCTAGACGTTAAACGTTTCAGTGCTCGCTAAACGGTTCAATGCTATCCGGATAGACAGCTGCTTTATATTCCTCCAATGAATTTTATTATTACCCACACATAGTTTTTCAAAGAGAAACAACGAACTCTTTGGAAGTAATCGTTAAAACGTCGATTGTCGCCAGTACAATTGCGAATAGCGATTCTATTAAAGGAATCAAACTTAAGAAGAATGCGCGCGAAATCAACGGAAGAGATTATTTTCTCCACGTATTTTTTTGTATATAGCGAATGAGAAGTAGAGGGTGCTCGTAATAGAGCGAGAGAGAGAGAGAGAGAGAGAGAGAGAGAGAGAAATATAAAGCACTTTACGGCCATATGTCTGCGATGGTAGCGATAGAGGGGCAAGCCAAGTGTAGACAGTCGGACAAAATACCTTGGTAAAGCACGTATTTAAACGGTCATTGGCCTGGCATATAGGGAAGGTACAAAAGCAGAGATGTGGAGGTCGAAACCAAGTTGGTGGTGCTGCTGCTGCTGCTGCTGCTGCATATCGCCTGCTGCTACTGCCTCCATTGGACTAGCAAACCTGGTGAAACTGTTCCAGAAACTCGAACGGAGATGAGCAGAGTGGGCTGCATACGCGACCTGCCTTTCCGCGAACAAATTCCTCCTACGTGTTCCGAATTGTCAAAAGCTTGAAGCCTTCTCTTGCCACAACATCCATACTCGTAGTTTCGGATCCCCTATGTAGTATGTTATAGGTGACTAGATAAATGCTACTCGACATTGCATCAACTATATGCAAATTTTCGTTCTTTTTGTTTTATTTTTTCAGCAATACGACTATGTAATATCGAACAATACGGTAGTGAAAATGATACGATAAGAGAGAAAAGTCGATTTCTTGGAAGCGATTGATGGAAAAGAAAGACGAAACTACTTCTCGATCTCGTTTGCGGTTCCATCGTAATATTTCTTATTTTTCTTACACATCCATAACGCGAAAAGCTACCCTTCGTACTCTCTACAAGGTAAATAGAGCATATTTCTTCTGGAAATGACAGGAAATTCAATAATCCTTTCGCAACAAGAGTCGAAGCGATAGGAAACAGAGAGATAAAAAGAGAGAAAAAGAGTAGAGTGTAGCAAATGAAGAGATGAGATCGTTCAGGGCAAAGAATGAAAGGAATAGAGGGAAGAACAGGAGGTAAACAGGAGGTAAACAGGAGGAGAAATAGAAGAAAGCTATCGCTTTCGTAAAAGTACGATACGTTTCCGAATAAACTATCAAAATTCCTTAAAGTTTGCCATCATCGTCACATATTTCGCATTACCGTGCTTTTTCAAAATCATCATCCCTTTAAAACTAGCGAAATAATACTCATCTCACGTAACTTTATACGAATTCAATGGAATAGAATGGAAGAGAATGAAAAAAATTCTTAAGAATGGATTTGAAAATCGTGAAAGATTTGCAGTCCTTGCCAAAGATCGGCATTTCTTTTCCGTTTGTATCTACGATGAAGGTATTCGATGCTCTCCCACGTACTTTTCTTGGGTCGCTTTCGATTCGAGAAAAATATGAAATAGAGGAAGGAAGGAAGGAAGGAAGGAAGGAAGGAAGAAAGAATAACGCTAGGAGTAGTAAGAGAATGAAGAAGAAGCACGCCCCGACCAATCGCGTCGTGAGAATAAAAATCTCATATATGTAAAAATATTCAATCGACGGGGCGGCCCTCCTTTCCTTCTTTTCCATGGTCTGTTACCTTCTATGTTCTCGACTTTCTTTCTTGTGGTTTGCCTTGAAAAGAAAGAAAATCCTTCTTTCTCCTCTCTCTCAATATTCCATATAACGTTAGCTCGCAACTTCTTTTTGTCACACGTCGTCGACTGCACTTTTGACTTTGCGCGACAAACGTGATTTCAAGCATAACACTTTATTACGTCAACGATAGAGGGCTAAAAAAATAGAAGCACCAAGGACAAATTGGCTGCTCCCCATTCCGATCTCTCAGAGTCCCTTCGGACCTTTCAACTTGTTCCCTAATTCGCATGCATGAGCGAGGACGACCGCGTTATATTACGGATATGTTGGACGCATTTCCATGATCGTTTCGAATTTGGCTTGAATTGGAAAAATGGTGCAAAGTCGCCATGGGTTTATCTGCAAAAACCCATTAACTTTTCGAATAAGTTCGTTCCATCTCAGTATCTAAGTGGTCAGATTTTCTTTCATTCATATTCAGAATTCATACCTACTTCGATAATTGGAAGTAATTTTATATGAATCAGATGGTTAATAAAATGATATAGAAACATGTCAATGTGACACGTGAGAACTAGTTTTCGCGCCATTAATTACACCGACAGATAATTACATTTTCACCATGTTTCTGCGGAGGTTGTTCCATCGGCCGGCCACTCAATTTACGCACTTTCTCTCTTTTTCTTTGGACGTAGGTTTGATAAGTCGATAGGGTTTTTCTCTCTCTCTCTATGAAAGATTTCCAATTGTTTCTAATTCTGACATTCGTTGTGATAGAGGGAGTGATAATTGAAACTCCTACTCGACGGGACCGTAGATACGTAACTTAATAATCTCGGAACAAATACGGCTTCATCATTAATTATCATTGGAAATCCGAGTTTAAAATTGTCGAGAGGCTGCACCGATATTGGCTGATATTGTGTGTTGAGCAAATACACTCGGCAAATATGGGATATACGCGGTGCACGGCACGAAGCTCTCGTAAGCGAAACTCGCGAAACGTTTTTGCTACCAAAATCTCAATCTCTCTCTCTCTCTCTCTCTCTCTCTCTCTCTCCCTTTTTCTGCGAAAACGGACCCCCGAAGTAACAGATAAAGCTTTCTCCTACGCTCGAATATAATTTATCTGTCGTTGTATATATACGTGTGTGCATATGTTGGTACATATACGTAATACCTATCTCGTTCGACAAAATTATTCACTTCTCGTGTGTGCATGATACTTTTGTAAAAGTTACTTTCCGATTAGAAATTATTGTTTAATATGTACAAATAATATACTTAACTGTTAAATCGTTGCACCACATATTCTTCATTTGACGATGAAAATAGTTAATTAATCGTCAGAAAAATCTTAACGATGGCTCTCTTTTCTAGAACATGCAGGAAGCACTTTAAATACGTGACAGGGTATTCCGACGAGAGCAGGGTTACGGCGAGACGACAACCGATGGTAGTCTCCTTGATGTAACGCTCGAATAAATTTGAATAAAGATTTGGACAGCGCTCAAAGATAGACACTGATTTACGTCTTGAACGGTATATTATTATTACGAGCGCCAGCCTACGAAGCGCCCGAGACAATTTCCCGACGATGCCAAAACCGTCGTCGTCGTCGTCGTCGTCGTCGTCGTCGTCGTCGTCGACGAAACGCTTAAAGATCCTTATTTAATGGATAAAGCTCCAAGGTAAATCTTCTGCTGTATTGTTTCACATCCGTGATCAGCGGACGCGCTCGAGAGAAAACAAATCAAAACCGACCGATGGTATGTATTCTCTAATTTTCTTAATTGCACCAATAAAATCAAACGATAAACATAATCGTCTAAAATACAAGTAAATAATTTATTACAACTAATTATCTATATAAAAAGTTAGCAAAATGAATTGAGAAATTTGTTGAATATTAATTCTTCATGAAATATCTATAAATAAGAGTTGAAATTCATTGACCATTTGATGTAATTTAAAAGCATTTTAAAACGATACTTTTCTCGACGATCAATTACTTTTACGAAAACTTACTCCATAGAAACTCGATTAATCTTTTATAAAGACCAGCATCGATCTAAAGTTAAGACGTGAATAAATGCGAGTCTACGAGAACACGATACGTCATATACAAGTTCTAACGACACTTCCATGATTTCTTTTCCCTCTTGTTCTCAATCACCTAGATAAATAAATTTCAAACATATCTAATTGGAATGACGATTCTCGTCGTTGGTCTTCTAATATAACGGGGTGAGTCGAGTGGTGAGTCGAGTAAGCTCGGAGGGTTACTGTCGCGATGCAAATCACTGATTACAAATTAAAATTGCTTTCGAAGCACGAAGAAGAAAAAAAGAAAAAGAAACAAGTAAGGGCTTTGCAATTTCATTATAGAAAATTTAAATTCAAATTTGGTGAAATGCAAAGAGAGAAAGATTACATTGCTCGCAAGCATTTGTGCAGATAGACGCGTGGACGAGGACGGAAAATTATAAGGCATGAAAAATGCAAAATGCAAATTTTGCTGAAGAGAAAATAAAAATACTGTGAAAATGAGGAAAAAGAAAGGAATGAAATATGCTAGCCGACATATGCTAGACGAAATACGCGATACGCCAAGATGCGTAACTTGTCCGTGTTATTTTACCTATATTCCTTTTCTCGTAATGTAGCTATCAACGTACGGGTGCATCAAGCGTAGCTGCTCGTGACAAGTCAAATGTAGTTCATATGTAACTTGACGTAGATATGCAAATATATACATGGAAATAGAAAAGAACGGAAGTAACAACACGAAAAAGCGCAATAATACGCTATCTAAGAAACCGCCCTTTCTTCTTTTCCTTTTCCTTTTCCTTTTCCTTTTCCTTTTCCTTTTCTCTATTTTCTATGTATTCTGTGTACGTTAGCACTTTAATTAGCTATTAAATCGACACATTCCATAAGACTATATAAAGGCAGATAAGACAAGTGCGTGAATCGTTTTCGAAGAACGTAGGTGGTGACACGTGTCTCTACCACGATAAGCCATTGTTCCGAGGAATTTGAAACGCGTGCTAATGCGGTGCAAGCTGTGGCGTAGCGACTGGAAAGTGGCTTATCGTGTTGGACGATCGCGAAAATGCCAAACGAAAGGGTAGAATGCGCGCACGGGTACACATGTGAGAGAAGGAATGCGCTAACATCAAACTCGACCTACTAATGGAGCTTCCACGAATGACGTTGCATGCTCTTTTCTTCAAGTCCGAGTCTGCAAGAAAAATAAGTTGTTACGCATTTGTCTTCCGTTTACTGGATCCTGACAAACATCCTACTAGGGTAGTATGTATTTTCATTCAATTCTTAAGCTCCTTAAGAAGTAAGTTAAGTAACGGCTTCATTATGTATTACATAGAATATCATATAAAAAAGAACAGCCAATGATATTTTTATAGAAAGAAAGCATATGTCATCGAGAAAACTATAGTTGAATAGGAAAGAAACAATGACGCTTATATATCGAATCGTAAATGGATTCAGAAACAACGAAGTGAGTCGTTCGTATGCTGTTGACAAGTACCCTTTAGAAAGAAAACAAGTCGTTCTATGATCGTAAGAAATTGACTCAGAGGAAAGACGATTCTCAAGAAGTGTATAGTAGAAGACGAGAAAGTTAGGAAAGAAGGAAAATGTTACGTGGCAAACAGTTAGTTGTGGCAAACGATAGTGGAAAGAAAGTGGAAATCGTGTGGGGACGGTTGTTTTGGCCAAGCTTATTTTCCGGACAAACGGTCTCGAAGACTTTGCTTATACTTTGAGAATCGACTTATATTCTTTCTCTTTCTAAGAAAACAAAGTAAGAACGAAATGGTCTCCCACTTTCCAAGACTTTGCCATACTCTAGCAAAAATGATTTACCGAAGATGGGAGATCTCGCTTTTCAATACAACCTATCGCGTCGTATGATTTATTCTTAATCTTATATTTTTATTATCTTTGTTATCTTACGTAGATGCCAATACTTTTGCGATATATTCTTCTCTTCAATGAAATTAATATTAGAATTTGGAAGCTTTGCATTACAAGCAAATATGAATTATTTCCAAGTTACAAAACATAAACAACATTTTATTAAAACTATTAATTACTATAAATATAAAATTCGTCTTTTCGGATGCAACCTTTTTTTAATCGAAATTTTACTGAAGACAATCGCCAATTGTTATACGTAAATAAATTGTAAACGTCTAGAGACAGTCTCCCCCTGAGCATTCTTAAAGCATTACCGAACTCGATAGCAACAGTATGTAGCATACATACATATATAAGTATGTATTTGCGTATGCATGTTACGTATGCACGTTAGATATATGTACGTTAGAACACAACGTGCTCCTACACGATGTTTATTTTTCTACCGATCTTTGCGAGTATTCTCGGTATTAATCACCATAGTCATCTAGTCACGACATAGAAGAACAAATCTATTGTTTTTGTTTTTTTATTGGCAAGAATTATTTTCCCTCGACTTGAAAATGTAATACATCTTCGTTCAATTTCATTTAAAAGTTCATCTCGTAAGAGCGTGGTCCAGATTCAACGTACCTTAATATCGAAGTAGAGTCGAACTTTCGAATGCTTACAGCTTATCACACCTGTGCTCGTCCCATGGTACCACGAGTCTGATATCGAGAGAATCGATACCAATCTATTTATCTCTCGTGCTTTCTCTCTCTCTCTCTCTTCCTTTTGAAACAAGCCACCTACGATTTGGATTTAGAAGACTCGTTTATTGTATTGCTGTTCCCAACGTACCAAACCTATAATTTACACATCCATTATATTTGAGTTTTTCTTTAAAAAGCAGCTCATCGAAAGTACAACTTTTACGAGCTACTAAGCTCCACCCTTGACGCTGACTCAAACCGTCATAAAATTCAACGTTAGGAAAGAAGGGAGAGAAAAGAGAAAAAGCTCAAACGGTTTAGTTGATAGTGAAAATTCTCAGAGTCAACGCATGCTCGCGAATAAATATTTAACAAGCGTATAGACGTCCACGCAGTTCAATCGAATTTATTCATTTCATTCGGTTCTAGCTTTTCTAGCGCTCAAAGATGAATAAATATAGTAATGTAATAATATACAATAAAAGAATGTAATTGATGTTACATCAATCTTTTCTTTCTAATCAAAACTTCAGATACAAAACTCAGAAAGATAGAAGAAAATTTGGGAATGCTGAGGATAGTCGTGAGTGTTGGTTTCTCTGATTTTCTCTTTTCCTCTCGCAACTTGCGTAACACGCACGCACGCACGCACGCACTCACTCACGCACGCACGCACGCACGCACTCACTCACGCACGCACGCACGCACGCACTCACTCACGCACGCACGCACGCACGCACGCGACGCTGGCTGACCCACATGCATGATCTTTATTTAAACTTGTTTCCACTTCGTCGTCGTTTACTATTCGTGACCACTCTTCCGTCGGTGAGTCATTATTCCTCGAAGTGAATCGTTCAAAATGGATAGAAATTTGGATGGATAGATATTTTTTCTTCAACAAATAAGTTTTTAAATATTGCACTTTTTAATTAATAATCGATATTACATAAAACTAATGTAAAATGTAACGGCACTTTAGCAGATTGTGATGTTTCCAGCAAGAAAAATATTCAATCTTTTCGGTTTTTCCTCTAATATTGCTATCTCTCTGAAGAATGTCAAAGAAGTGAAATACATAAGAAATTGTAGTAATTTCTTTAGGAGCAATCCGAGCGTGAAGGGGAGTATTGTGGTAGTGGAAACAAAAAAGGAGTAAAAAATTGGGGGGAAAGAGAAAAAGTCTCCCTCGTACAGCACGTCTGAACAGACGCAAATACCTGAATCATCCCGCGGGAAAAGTCGCAATTCGAAGGCGTGAAAATCATGAATTTACAGTGTCGCTTCTATGTTTTACTCCCAGGAGAAAGCGTTTCTCGACAACGTTGTCTCGACGACAAGTTCGAAGGAAAACCTATTGAAATTCGTTGTACAAGATATTAATATGTTTTATTTGTTACAATGATATAGTTCACGTAATCATTCTTCCTTCTACGTGCGCTCGCATTTTACTATTACTACATTTTACTATTGCTCTCTCGTAAAGTCCTTAATCAAATTCTGCGAAACAATAAAAAAAAGAAAAAAAAAACAAAGAAAAAGGTTGTTTGCTTTGATGTATTTAGTCGTTCGCGCGTTTGTAAGATACGGTAAAGGAAAAGTTGGGCTGCTGGGTATTATGGGATTATTAAGAAAGGCAAGGTCCTGCTCTCATAAGCACCTTTTACGGCGAGCAATTATCTACATATTTCATGGCCTCGAGCTTCGAAAAGAAGCAAACGCATTACCGTCACCCTTCCACGCAACCAAATTATTTCCTACGTGTATTTTTCAATAATACTTATTTCTGAAAGAGCTAATCTCCTTAAAAGACAGAACGGACTTTGTTGAAAAAGAAACAAAATCAAATTTGGACACGAATGAATGGACCAGTTTCACTAACAACCGTCATTGACTGCACTTACCGAGTTAATGGCCGTCATGTTGCTAACTCGAGTTGGATCTGTATCCACTAGCACGCTGTCACTCTGCAACAAAAACGATTACGTGTCAGGCTGATGGTACAAGGATCGATTCTCTTATTATGATGTTACAATTATATGATATAATGAAACGGCGTTGCGTCTAAAAATATAGTCTTTGCATGTGATTGCACTTGTCTTCTAGTCATTGATAATTTGTTTTATATTTGGAAAGTTGTACGCTTTGTTTCCTTCTGTTGTCAGAGAAATAATGTATTTGATATTCATGTTGAAATGGTATTCGAGAGTCGGTCAGAAATTATCGAGATGGAAATTTTCAGTTCGCCGCGCGCCGAGCGCCGCGTCGTCGGAAACGACGATCGTGGTAGGTCCTGTGAATCACTCAAGCGTGTTTTCGAAAGGACGCCGAGACAAGAGGAAAAGAAGAAGCGAAAGAAGAAATGGTAGAAAGACGATGTCTTTTGGTGGTGGTTGCGGTGGTGGTGGTGGTGGTGGTGGTGGTGGTGGTGGTTGCAGTGTTGGTGGCGAAGAACCATAGAATCAAGGCGAAAGAGCCAACGTGCAAATGTCGTTCTGAACTTTGATCGTAAACCAGCAACGGATTTCTCTCTCGGCTAGGTGGAGCGTCCATCTTGAATGTCTGCCAAATCGGTTATGCACGAATACATTTCCGTGTCAAATTTTGAACAAGGTTAATGGGTATCATGGAAATGATGGACCGATTTTTTTTTTTCAACACAATAACAAATACGAAAGAGGGAAAGTAGCTAAGAGTTCAAAGTCCAATATAGTCACCGTATCCACGTTTTTTTTCGCAAATGGACGATACATAAATGTTTAAAAATAAATAAAGTTATTCTAGCATCGTTTGAGTCAATTTCTACAAATAGAAATAACTGACGTTCATAGAAACTCGACAATTTTAACACGGATTGATTGATACGCGACGGTTGAAAGTGACATTTCCAAAGTATAAAGTCGTTGATGAAGTAGTAAGACGGTCAAAGTCAAAAACTAAAGTGAAACGAGAAAGGCGTTCTACGGGTACTAAATTACGGGTTTCAGGTAATTTACGAGAATGCGATGCTACTCGCGCGAAATCGCGTCGCCAGATACTTGTCGTCGAGGAATTTGCGAGGGTGCCCAACTCGTTCTATACCTATAAATGCTTAGTATTACAATTTAGAAGGCGAAATAATCGTTTTGTGCTTTTATTTAGCCGTTCAATTATTATATTTTGCATTCTTCTAAGACGTAATAAAACATTAAACCCATTTCATTGTACATAGCTCTGTTGTTTGAAAGTAATAAGAACCGTAAGGAATGGTTAGACTTTCGACGGTGATATTATATAACCGCATCTTTCTCGCTTCGATTTAGAAAATAACGTGGACGAAAGGAGTGTCGTCACGTTTTCGATTATAGAAACGGAAAAAGATAGAAAAAGAGAGAGACGTAGAAAGCGAAGGCGACGCGTCCTACAAATGAAACTATGCCGGATGATTGATGGGCAACCAATTGTCGGCAAGGCTCCGAATAAACGCAGCAGCTCGACGATAATTTACAGTTGAATTTTTGACACGAACCAGAGTCGTTAAAAATGGTGTACGACAGAAATCTGATGGAATTATTATCTATATCTATCCTTAATTGTTAGTTAGTAGTATTACACTATAATAAATTTCTCATCAGAAGAGATATGAGAAATATTATACACGTGAGTTCAATTAAAAAGTTATGTTGATGAGGATGCAGTTATAGGACACGAAAGACATGGAAAGAAAAAAAATGTCGCCAAAGGTTCTCGGAAGTAAACGAGTTGGAAAAAAGAAGAGAGGTAAAAAAGGGCACAGGGCTCGCGCAGTGATGCTCGCGCAGTGATGCTCGCGCAGTGATGCTCGCGCAGTGGTGCTCACGTACGTCTGTCGAGAATGTAAAACCCAGTATTTGAATAATTCGCAAGAAGAGACTACGAGAGGAAAGAGTACGGGGAAACGGATGGCGAACGGATGGCGAACGGATGGCGAACGGATGGCGAACGGATGGCGAGCGAGTCATTTTTTGCGAAAATCCCTGGAATATAGCATGCCTCGGAAAACATTTTCGAAGAGGTTTACTAGACGAGGAAACGGAAGTTGAGCGATTTTCGCTATAGATACGCTCTGCTGTCCGCCGATAGACTGCATAATTTACGAACTTGCTAATCGATCGCTCGTAGCTCTTGGAGCAACAAACGCTTATGTTATTCCTCCGGTTCTCTTCAATATTTATGTTTTGTCAGTGACTCAGCACGTAGGCATGACCACGCGTAAAAGCTCCGAGAGAAGGAGAACTCTTTACGAACGATTTGATAAGTAAACCGAATATAATTTTGCCCTATCTATTAAAATGAACAAGAAAAAAGATCGCATTGATTGCAACTAAGATTCGTTTACCTCTCGTTTACCTTTTCGCGTAGTACACATGCGTACACTTATCGACTTTCATTTGTGCAACTAATGCATTTATTATTAATCTTGGCATTTATCGAAGATTCGCAGGAACGGGATCTCGGGACTAATTTTCCTCCAGAGAGCAGATCGTAAACAGCGATGTCGGTGCATAAACGGTATCCGGAAGGGTAGACGTTAAACGGACCGAAAGACGTGGATGGTCGCTTACATATAGAACAACGGGACGTTAATATACCTACTGACTGAGACGAAAGCGGACTCGAGAGAACCATCCACGCGACGATGATACCAGACGAAAGCTCATTGTGATGCTAATAACGCATGCATAGAGTCATCGATCATCCGCTTTCCCATCGCCCATTCCGCTTTCCGCTACTAAATCTTTCTCCTAGTCTTTATTTCCTTTTCCATAGTAGATTTTCAAACGACAACAATCTCACAACGGTGAGACATTAAATTATTATTTCGATAAACGAAAAAACAAAAACTCATTTACAAGTGGCATATTCTAACCGACTGATAAATTAGACGAAATAATAGAGTCATTTATTTTGGGAATGTTTGAAGTTGTCGAGTTGTTTTGCTGATATACCTTTCACGCAAAATACGTAGTAAAGGTAAAGGTAAAGGTAAAGGTAAAGGTAAAGGTAAAGGCACGGATAAATATGTACGTAATAACTCAAAGAAGGTGATAATATAGTGGACGTGGCAGCGCATGTCCTCGCGATAACTCCGTACTTCTCTCTTAAATTTCCCAAGAGTATACTTCCGGACGTTTTACAGTCTATGGTTCGCATTCGATGCGCGCGCCAGCGAAAGTTACCTTTCATCTTAGAATTTTCTTTTAAAATCCGAAATTCGAAGCTACTTTAAAATGACAGGATGAGTTAGTATAGAAGGAAGGAGGGAAAAGTTGACAGTCCGTGAAGACGTCTTGCGCTGTCGAGAAAATCGTGACAAAACGCGCCACGGTCCGAGAAGAAAGATAATAGAACGCATAGAATGCATAGAACGCATACAATTGGCATCGAGGGCAATAGAAGAGAGAAAAAGGATGAAGTTAAGAAGAAGAAGAAGAAGAAGAAGAAGTAAAATTGTGTGTGACTCCTCGTGGTATTTATACAAAGGTTGGAGTGTCGCCAAAATGCTAGACCGACCCTATCTATCGTCGGAATAGACCAGCACACCTCTTTTTCCCTTTTTCCCTCTTCTTCGCGCTATGGTAGAACCAAAAGTACACTCGAGCCACCGTTTACACCCCCTATATATCCTGGATATATATAGGATATATAGGAGGGGGTGTATACCGAAACTCCGAAGAAGCACTCGAATGGCTTTATTTGTCAACCACTTTGTGCCTATCACACTTAACTTACCAGTCAAAATTAAAGCTCTCCAATGGCTAGTTTAAAGTCATCATGGCGCCACCAATGCTACTGCTACCAATCAAATTGTCTATTACAATAATGGCTTTTCAACATTTTCAACGTTGACTGGAAACGAAGTTTAAATGAATAAAATCAGGAGACACGATTTCGATCGCACGCTTCCCAGATGCTCTCGTCGATCTCAAAGTCACTCGTTTCCATAAATACAATGTAAGATGTCTATTTTTAATGCTGCATCATAAGGGATGACCGTATGTTGCAACGCATCGCATCGCATCGCATCGCATCGTCAATGTTGCGTTTTACGCGAATTAAAGTAGGCCGACATATTTTAAGAATTATCGAACCAACAACCACATTCGATTTAATCATCAAAGACAGATAGAAAGTTATCCTCTTCTTGTGCCCTGGCAAAGAAGATCAATTTTATCTTGGAATGAATCAAATTGAAAAATTGTCAAATCGTACTATCAAAATGGTTGATGAAAATCGGTACCGTCTCATTAGCCAGAGATCGACCTAATTGCGAAAGAAAACGTCTGGCGCACGCGAATCGTTGTCTCGAACACGGTTGCCGTCTGCCACTACCGTCTTTCATACCACTACCTCAACTCATACCACTCTCTATTTATAGACATTTCGTCCAAGTGTAAACTCTAAGAATTAATGGATATACATCGACAAAATGTTCAATGCTTAAAGAAGCACACAATTTACCTTTGCGAAAAGGATCTTTTTGTTAGTATCCAAGGTTCCATTCACATTTTACACCAAGACACGGCACACGATAATTCTTAGAAGGGGTCGAAAGGTAGGCAATTCCCTCTCCCTCTCCCTCTCTCTCTCTCTCTCTCTCTCTCTCTCTCTCTCTCTCTTTGTATACTCTCCCCCTCCTGTTGTTCTTGTTCGTTTCAAGATCGTGACACGCGCGAACTCGGCCTGTTCGAGAGGCGCTGCCAGCGACGAAGGACGCAAAGCACCTTTACACCTCTCATCACTCAACAAAAATGTCTTATCAAACCGTCGCCCTATACTCGAAATCGCTTATGAAACACACTTATCGTGCGATTCTTCCATGATGGCCGCGCGTAGCCAAATATTTCCCTTTCTCGATTATTGCCTATGAGATGACAAAAAGAGGAAAGAGAGGGAGGAGGAGAGCAAGAGAGAGAGAGAGAGAGAGAGAGAAGGAAGGTAGACACGAAGACACGCGAGCGGCAAGAAGACGCGAGCAAAACTGAGCTTCGCTATTTTCCGCGTGCACGCACGCACGCACGCACGCACGCACGCACAAACGCACGCACGAAAGCACGCTTTGCTCTCTCTCTCTCTCTCTCTCTCTCTCTCTCTCTCTGTTTCTCGTCAGGGTTGCGTCAGGGTTGCGTCGCGGCTGCGTCCTTCTCGCTCACACTTACTCTTCTCCTCCCCACTACGGGACGCCCACCACCTGTGGTCTTCCACCCTCTTTCCACCACCACGACGCTAGGTGCAACTCGCGCACACGCACCACGCCGCCATCTTGTCACTTCTCTCTCCCTCTCCCTCTTCATCTCTTTTTCCTTTATATACTATATTTACCTGTCTCCTCAAACCTTCTTTCCGTCTCTTTCTCTTATTTTCTTTTTTCAAGCCATGTCGAATTTGCACACGAATTTGAATGCTTCGATGTCCCTCCTTATCAACTTTGGACTTCTCGTACACATGCATGCGTATATATGTAAAGGTAAAAGGTATCAAAGAAAAATGTTCTCTACATAATGATTACACACATTGATTATTTCTAATATATTCAAATTATATACTCAAATATAATATAATCAAATCATATAATGAAATTGTTCCAAAATAGAAATAACATAAATGAAGGGTAAAGGAGCATTTTAATACTAAACTAATTAGTGTTAAATGTAAGAAGGCAAAAGTGAAGAAGGGAAAAAAGAGCACGTTTCCTTTTCTTTGTATTTGCTAAAAGAGTGTAGGAAGAGAGGCTCCTCGAATTTCACGATGTCGATGCTGACAATGAAACGATCGTATTACGTACGCAAATAAATGAAACTTTTGACACGAGTCGATACTCGAAAGGTTTAACGTTACCGTTACCGTTACACGACACGGACTTTAAGAGAATGACATCACATCGCGTCGATGATTTTCTTCCCAAGTCTTGGGATGATCTTTAGAGATAATTCGATCCTTCTGGCTTGCCACGCGTCGTTCTACTTTATCGCCAAAGTAGACAGTTTTATTAATACTTTACATAATTCTAATGGATTAAATAAAGAAAATGATAAATATAATATATAAAAGAGTTGTAAGATCAATTTTGTAATACCATTGGAACTAGCATAGATTCGAATAAAAATACATTTATTAAAACTACTATTTATATCCATTAAAGAAACAAAAGAGTATTTATGTTTATTTGACGAAGAAAATGTCAGAAAGCGTTACGAATTTTTTGGCAATCCTTCAAGAAACGAATACGGTAGAACCTTCGGATAGCGTCGTATTCAATTCTATTAATAGAATACTGTTTCATTCATTATGGATCATTTAGTAAAACCCACACGATCGCATTCACGCTCTCGGAAAATGTTTCCAAAATTCGTTCGATCTGATGAAGATGGGGAGAGAAGGGGGGAAAAAAGCTTACTAATTGTTACCGTAGAATTTCGTTGAGATGGGTTAAAAAAAAAAAGAAAGTTCTAAGTTAGCACTCATGCGCAATCATAAGTCTCCGATGTGTACCATTTTGTGAAAATGTTCGTTGTTATTCGATAGCCAATAAGGAAATTGGACGAGTAGAATATTGAAAGGGAAGAAAAATAAGCATTTGAGCCAACATAACCTAGAGCTACATAGTCTAGCCTTGTTGCCTGATGGACGGGCCTGTTATTACTGTCAGTCTAACGCTCTCCCTGCCCCTAACACAAACGTCGATCTTTTCATTCTCGCATGCTGCGCCATGTCAACTGCTACCGAAGAAACCTTTTAACGAGAGATTATTGTTAACGATGATAACTTAAAAATATGTAGATGATGGCGCGTTCGTGAAATACATACAATAGAAAAGTTCTCTCGAATCAGAGGCTACATTAATGGCCGAACTATTTTTCATCGAGGAACGAATCGAAAAAACTTTCAAACGAAAGCAGGCAAGCAGGCAGGCAGGCAGGCAGGCCGACCGTAGCTTTTTACTACCACAGTACCTTTACCAAATAACTTTTCTCTCGGACTTTTGAGTGCCATTTTCTAATTAACATTTGATAAAAAGCTTTTCATACTTTTACATGTAGATACATTATTTGTACGTAGCTGTGTGCGATATATCCACACTAGAAAAGTAATTGGGTTATATCGAATAAGGATTTATATCTCTCGTTGTACAGCGTACCGATACCAAGTCGACGGTACCGTACCATCCAAAGGGATTAACGGTGGTGCGAATCGAATTAAAATTCCGCAGCATCGTTAGGAGAGTCTTTGGTAATACAAGGGAGCCTACAGTGCACAACGCTCACACACATTGTCGGGAATGAGAATACCGAACACCGTATTCCGCGTGCTTGCGTGACTTTGCGAGTTTCAGGGTCGTTTCTAAGCCAAGCGGCAGCTAAATTACTCTTCCACCCCCAACTGCGTGCATCGCTTCTTCGTACTTTCATCCCGAAAAGTTTGCTAAAAAGTTCGGTATAATGAGCAAAAACTACATCGATTTTTCTCTGACCTTCCACAATTCGTAGAATAATCCGTCAGAGAATTAATAATTGACGACTTGGAAAAGTTTCGAAAAAAGCTCGATTACCAAGGAAACGATAGTAACCATCTTTCTCTGTTTTTCTTGCAAGTTTCTAGCTAACATAAGAAAGATCGATTCGTCTAAAGGTAAAGGCTATCCGTTAACAGGACGGAATATCCTCGAGGGAGAGATCCGAAAGCACGAACGCCAACTCAGCTTTAAATTAATGCTCGTCGTCCCTAGCAGTAACTTATCTCTCGAGCCATTATATTATGGTCAACGATCACCATTTATCGACAAACGGCCAACCAGTACAAATAAACTACATTTGACAAATTTCACAAAGTACCTACATTCGAAAAGAAAGACACCAAAATTATATATATATATATATATATATATATATAGTATTTCTTACGTTAACGAGAAGTCGAAAAAGTTTGATTTCCATTGTTGCCTATATCTTTCTCTCGTGGTTGGATTTTGAAGCAGGATGGGTACTGAAATGGGTACTGAAATGGGTACTGAAAAGGGTACTTTTTAGTTTGCTCGTTAAAATCTACGAACGTGATTCGTTGGAATCTCTTGGTTTGGCAGGAAACGTCGTCAGTAGTTGAGGGAGAACCTCAACCTATGTGGAATACGATATTTCATCGAACGCTTTCTGTTTTTTCAATGATATTTGCCAAATGTGGTTAGTCGGGTATTATTCCGATCGAGATTCGTCGGAACTACCACCAACCGTATTATTCGTTTGGATCATTTTGCGGTGGCTCGTAATTTCGACAAACTAATGATAATCCAAAATCTGCGATGATTAATGTACGTAACGTTATTGTTAGGGTCTTTAATATACACAAATGGACATGGAAAATTTCCATTTGCGAAGCTTTAACGACGACGGTTGTGTACGATATTTCGTTCGCGATATTAATTTGGCTTTCGGAAAGAAAAAATGTATTATACGATCGCGTCAGCCGGTAGGTGACCGGTCGGCGAAAAATAAATAATGGAAACGCGCGCCTTTGGGAGTATTGGCTAATGCGCCCGAGGTCAATGAAAAAAGAGAAAAAACGTGGATCGATCGGTGGCTAAAGTTTTCGTCGCCACGGCTTGTTTTTCCCTGCTAATGCTGTGGGGTTGTTACGATAGATCTCGGCACATCCGTCCGTAACCACGTTTGCATTCCTTGGCCGACTGCCCGTAGCAGTAGGGCGTTTTCTACTCGACGAATGCCTCCTGATTCACCCAAGTCGAACGCAAGCACGACCAACCAACCACGTGGAAGCGTTAAACTTCTTTTCTTAGAACGTTCGCGAAAAAATAAAAACGAAACGAAACGAAACGAAACGAAACGAAATCCGTTCAGCGTATCGAATTAACTGTAAATATTATCCAATTGTAGGGTAGTATAGAAGGAAAGTTCGCAATAGCAAAGTTGATTGGGTTAATCGGTATTTCAGCGCGACGAACCTTCCCAACAGAGCAATAATCGTTTCACGGTCACTGTATCCGTGGAAATTGCGTTCCCGTTCCGGTTAACTATAATTGCTGTCGTTCGTTATAAACGAAATTGTTGGTCGCAATGCGACCCTGCGTCGTCATTATCGCGGTTGACGTAAGAATAACGATCACTCGTAATGCTTTTGAAAAGCGTAATACTCGTTACGGACGGCTACTTTAATGGCAATCGCTAATAATTCTTGCATGGCAGTGATCTTGAACGAAAGACTCTCCAATTAGCGAAACCGTGCGACATTACGTCGAATACGCTACGCGTAGTCGGTGATAAACGCGCGGGCGTGTCCGACTATTTGCATCGTGACCTACTTTGCTTCCAATTCTCTTCGCTTACACGTGTCGAACGCAACGACAACGTTGCTAGTTATGATGCTTTGCCATCGAGAAATCGATCGACGAAAATCAGCTGGTCCTTTTCAATGCCGAACTAACTTATTTCAAGTAGGAGACAAATCTCGTCTCGGAAAAGTAATATGCATTGTGTGCATTATTCGTCGAGTCTGATAGCAACAAATGAAAAAAAGAACAAATTCGGCATCGGTAGTAGAAGCGAGAAGGGTAAATAGGAGGGAATAACGTAACCGGAAGCGGAAGCTCGTGCAGGCGCCACCGGAAGTGACCTCGTAATTCTCCCTTCCAGGCTACCTAGCTATAACTCGGGTGCGCTCCCAGCTGCTACCCCATTCGTCCATCCACCCATCAACTCTGAATTATAGGCCGCCTCTAAATCCTTTTGTCCGCGCTTTTCCTGTCGAGAATACGAGACTCGGCTCGTTCATGATTTTCGGCTGGCTCGCTTTTGTTTTGCGCGTGCGAAATCTTTTTCTATTTTTCTTTTTCTTCATCCCCACATTCCTCCCATTTGAATCGAAAAGAACTTTATTTTCAAAAGATAATCGCTCTTACAGCTTTTTTGCGCTATTCTTTCTATTCCTTTCCAAAAGAACTCTTCTGTGTCTCCATCTACGCGCAAATCTTCCTGCATTTCAATCTCCTAATAATAACAATAATAATGGTTAAAACATAATAGTAGTAATAAAGTGTAATAGTAGAGTATCGCGTAAGGTGCGAATAAGAAACGTGCCAAGAAGGAAATGCCTGCCAGTCCATCGATGATAAAGAAATGAGAATTAATTTCCGTTAATTGCTCTAGTCTAAAGTTTGCTGAAAGCGTCTTATCGGATTGAAAGCCTTTCAACTTTGTTCTCTCGCGCTACTCCTTCTTCCTGAACATTCAGAAATGAATGTCGAATAGACTTGAAAGCTACGACTACGACGCGTTCATCGTCCATCGCGTATAGGTAGGTACGATATCTTTGTGTACGTGCTGTGTCTGTGCTTTTGTGCGATTAAGGAGTAGGAGGGAGAGAGCTAAGCGACGACAATTCGAAGCACTCCCATCGCACTTAATTACATGTGCCCAAGCTTACTGCCGAAAGCAAGTACTATATTCCACGGTAGGACGATTAAGCTTTCTCTAGATATTGGGTGTGCGCAATGGTAACCGAACAGATACGGTGAGAACTCGTGTACTGTAATGGAAATTCCCCTCCTTATACAAAATCTGACCTATCGACAAAAGTAAAAAAGCAAAACATCTTTTCTTTCTTTTTCTTTGAACAAAATTTTATAATTAATTCTCTCTCGTAATTGGATGGAAATGAAGATTAAAAAGTTTGCTGATTCGTTAATAAAAGACAAAGCAGATACGACGAGTGGTGGGAGAAGGTGGATGCTGCGAAAGCACTAGATATGCTTACAAAAAGCAAAAGCAAAAGAAAAAGAAAAAGAAAAAGAAAAAGAAAAAGGAACAGGAACAGGAGGAAGATGTGGATGAAGAAAAGCACTGGGATTGGAAGCGACGACGTTCAAGAACGGCGCTAGTTTCCAAGCTAAATTGCCAATTTAACAAATTTCTAAAGTTTCCGCGTGGAACTCTACTGTCGCTTTTACTATGAAAGCCGCCTGATCCGTTCTAAGAGTATAAATAAAGATATATATCTATATACATAGGATATAAATGGACAAATGCATACATACGTGTATGCATGACTCACACTAGAATACGCTAAATGATAAGCTCTTATCTATAAACTCAGAGTCGATATCGTATTCGAGGGTATATTTCCATTTTCACCTGTTCTAAGCGTATTCTCCTCTCGACTACTCTTTCTTCTTCTTCTTCTTCTTCTTCTCCTTCTCCTTATTGTTAGAAGAAATATAAAATTAGCAAGGAAGTAGCATCCGGTAGCACAAAGCAAATCCTACAAACTTCAAAGCTCTCCGAGATGAAGAGCAGCTCGAGGCATGACTCGTGTTATCATTTCATTTTCTGCCTTCCATAAGATTTCTTTGACACTTTTCGTATTTTACATTATTTTTCTCTTATTTCTCTTTCTTCATTATTTCATTTGAAAAATACATTAATCTTATGAGGAATGACCGAAAAGGAAGGGAATTTCGTGACGTCACAAGTGGCGCATGGCAAAAAGCATATCAAGTACCGTGTCAAGTAGCATGTCAAGTGGCATGTCAAGTGGCATGTCAAGTTATATAATCTTCTTTGTCATATTTTTAAATGCATATCTACTTTTCTCTTTCCTCGAAATAACACAAGAATATTCATTTTATTCATGTAATTTCATTATCTCGCATGATAAATATATTAAATATATGCGTATAAACGCATTAAATTGATATTAATTTAATTGCAAAAAAAGCAATTTTTCTATTCATATTGATTAAAAAATTGAACAATTGTAAAAATAAGATTGTGTGTGTATTAGCTTTGCATTACAAGCAAACACGAATTATTTCACATTGAGGAATACTCACTACTCCTGTGTCTCTCGTTGTGTGTATATAGAAAATATAATATCGCGAGGTAATCGCAACAATAAATTAACATCATTCCATTGGATAAATAATACCCGTTGATACATTACTACTGCCAACAGTTGCTTTCTAATTCGCATGCCAGAATCGAGAGCAGACGGCGAGATGAGCTTGATATAAATGTACATTTGTACTAACGAAAAGCTCTACCACTATTGAGTGCAGCTGCATCGCGTAATTCTTTCGAGAAAAATAATATATAGCTGTTGCGTAAGTTGCAAGCCTCTTATTTGAAGATGGAAAATTTCAAGTGCACTACGTAGAAAACGGATAGAGTATCACATCTAAATTTCAAGGAGGAACAACATAATCGTTAACATCTAATTAAGTTGAAAGATTTTCGCCAAAGTTTCGACCGAATCGATTGCGCTTGAAGAAAATGAGACAACTTTTATTTCTGCCAGGAAAAAAGGGAAAAAGGGAAAAAGGGAAAAAGGGAGAAAAGGGAGAAAAGGGGAAAAACGCAGGAGGTCCTGTTGCGACGCTTTGGCCTCGATTTCGAGAAAGGCCCGATCGTCCCGAGAGAAACGGAAATCCTTAATTGAAAGCGTCCTCAAGCGGAGGTAACTTTTATAATTCCCCGGTCGATGATTAAAATTAAAAGTCTGGCCGTGTCAGGGGCAGGAAATCGTTGCGCCGGAAGAAACGAAACGAGGAGAAAATCGGAGAAGAGTACCGATTTATATATCTCCTCCGGAAAAAGGAGAGCTTAACCAAAAGAGAAAAAGAGATAAAAGGAAGGAGAGAGAGAGAGAGAGAGAGAGAGAGAGAGAGAGAGAGAGACACAGGCAAAACCTCTCGCTTGGAAACCCTTTAGAGCTCTTCCAAGGAACTTTCTAGAAGTCCGACCTTTTGCTTAGTCTTCCGGAAAGCTTTTGGAATACAGACTTATTGAGCTCGACTCCTAGTGATCGCGAATTATATCCCATTTAAAATGGAAATGTATCGATGATGCATCGATCGTTAAGAAAATTTATTACCAACATCGAATCGTTTTAATTTATGTTTAATCTTAATTTTTTTTCTTCTCTCCCTTCAGCGAAAAGCTTGACAATATTTTTCTGCATGTAACCCATCCTTTGACGTTTAATTGATCATTGGTCAAATAATTCGCATCGAGTTGATAAGATGAAAAGTATTGTGATGCAGGGTTCGAAAAGGAAAGAAACATAAGACGTGATTCGTTCGTTTGTGGTTCGTTCGCGTTCGCGTTCGCGTTCGCGTTCGCGTCCGCGACGAGAAGAGGCGCGCGCGCGCGCACTGGAATTCGAAGTTCGAAAGACGAATCGATACGCGCGTAGGGCCGTAACGTTAGCGTAGGACGAAGGGCATCGTTGCTGCTTTACGAACGGTGCGCCACGATCGCCATTTTTTTTTTATACGATACCAACTTTCCTCGTAAGTTCTCTCGTTGCAAATTTGTCTGCATTCTTAACCCACAAAATTGTTTATATTTCTCTGCTACTCTTCAAAAGGATATTCTCCTCTCCGGTAGGAGTATTAAACGAAAGGACACGAGATATTTACAAACCCGGAGGTGGTCCCTCGTCGAAACTAATTAGCAAATCATCGTTCGTTCGTTCCTTCTTGACAAAATGATTATTTTGGAAATATTAATTTCGTGTAGGTATCTTAAAGTATTGGAAAGAGAATTAAGAAGGAAAAAGCACGAAACTTTAGCAAAGACTACTCTACTATGAACTTGTAGTAAGTTCTACGGCTTTGCGAAATCATTCAATCCATTCTGAATGGAGACATTACATTGGACTAGAGTATGAAGGTCTCGGAAACGAGCGAAAGCATTACTAAGTACCTTATATGCGTTTCTAAACTATATCTAGAGAGAGAGAGAGAGAGAGAGAAAGGGTCATACAAAGTACTTAAGGTATGAAAAAGGAAAAAAACAGAAAGAGAAGCTCGTCGAGTCGTTCCGCCTGTAGCGTTTAATTAAGCGTGTTAATTCATTTCCCCCGACTCGCATCTTTGTCGTATTACCAAAGAACTCGTAGGGCAAGGTTAAAGTGTAGCTATATAGAAATGCACGGTTGCATTATCCATACCTATGTACGTAGATACACGCGCGCACCAATAGAATCGCGAGAGAACTTGCATCTACGCTATGCAATTAACGTCTGGAGGTTAATTAATAAGTAGACAGTAAGAAAAAGGAGTCAATTTGAATGCGAGCGAAATAGGAAACGCAACGTAAAACGAAATCTTATGGGGAGAAAATGAGCATAAGTACTTGTTGTTAAAATTTGGATAAAAGGAAGTAAACGAGTAAGCTTACGACGGACGAGTATATGCTAGCGTTGATGTAAGTACGTAAATGAAGAAAGATAAATGTCATAGTCAGCAATGACGACAAAGCGGGACCTGTTTTGTCTCTTTGCAATAGCGTCAATGGCACTTCCAAGCATATATAAAGTTAAACGTAAAATTGGCATCGTTATATGCCTTCTCTGCGGCGAGTAGGAAGCTGTTGTTTCTCGTTAGTTTCAAACTAATTAGACAACGAAGAGACACTCTCATATCTAAAACTTTTGCAGATGAACGGCGTCGAATGTCTTCCTAACTGTATTTTTCGAGAGTTCTCCTTGGCGAACATTAGAATAGACTTTTAAAATCGTCTCCATTATATCAATAATCGAAATTCCACGTAAACCCGTTCGCAACTACCTACATTTCATTTAAGCGATTCCAAGTTTTCAAGATAATATTGTATCCATTTATAATGTTGTTAGTCAATAGCTCCAGTAGAAAGTTCAACTTTTCAACTGTCATGAAACATAAAATATGAATTATAAATGAGTAGATAATCCGATACTTTATTAATTTGTATGAAATATTTTTCTCTATCAAATTATGCATATCAGATGGCTGACCTATATTGTCATCGCATCGTATCTAAATATGATTCAATGAAAGTAGCCCATTTATAATGTGTCGTTATTACGCTAGGATATTTTGTTTTTTTTGTTTTTTCGGAGTATCTCGCCGGCAAAAGAGATTTCTATTTTGAAAAATCACGTAATTGGCGTCAAAAGAGTCCGATAACGGTAGCTTGGAGCTGTGCCAAGTGATAAGGTGCTAGTAGAAAACTACCGAAATCGAACAAGTTGGAACGAGTATTAAAGAGAGAAAGAGAGAGAGCAAAATAATAGAAAATATTTCTTCGCGATTGTTGAATTTTTAACAGAGAAGCAAAATAATCATTACTCATAGATTAAATACATAGAAAAAATGAGAACATTCGTTAAGCTAAAAGACGCTGTGAGAAATATAAATGTTAGAAAAGATATGGAAGAATGAAAATGCATGAAAATTCGATGACAGAAAGACGACGATGCAACGAGCAGACAGCTTTACGAAAGACGGAACTTTAGCATTCGTAGAAGATGATTTAAAAAAAAAAAAGAACTTTTATCTCGAGTGAAGCGTAAAAGTTATAACTGTACGGAATAGCGACCATAAAACTTTCATTTTTCTCCAATTGTTCCTAATTTCGATATCTCGACATAAACTACTGTTTTGTTCGATCCCCCGTTTCGTCATGTACACGAGTTATGCTTCCAGTCAAGATACATATATAACACTAGGCTATCCTCTTCCTCTTATCCTCGTCGAAACAACATCAGTAAAACCACGGTTTGACCCCTTTCCTCTTTGCCACCAGCACCACCAGCACCGCCACCACCACCACCACCACGACTACCATCATTATTGCCACCAACCACTACCACTCTCATTCTACCTTGTTTCTCTGTAAATGCGCCAAGATAAACTGCAGACTCTGAAATTCGGCGTACTCTCGTGTCCCGCGTCTCTGTATATCCGCCCTTGCCCCCTTGCATCCAACACGTGACAACGTGTATGTGCGTGCGTGCGTGCGTGCGTGTGTGCTTTGGGCGCGCTTCTTCGTATAAGACATAAACAAAGCTGCAAGAAAAACACTGCGCGTTTTTTCATGTTAGCTGTGAAGAAACTTTGACTAGATGAAGAAAGTATCGGTGTTAATTTCATTCGCAATGACTCTTACTTTTCGACTTTTTCCTTATAGTACTTTTTGGATAGTCGAGTTGTACAAGCAGTAGTTCTATTTCTACTTCTATTTTAACCCCCATAGCGGTTCTTCTTCTTGAAATTGTGCCAAGTTGTTCGGCGAAAACGAAAAGCATTATCGTAAATTTGTGTGGCCGATTTGGGTTATCCTACGTGTGCGACGACAACGACAGCTGTCGCGGCGGTGAGATTCCTCAGGTGGCAAGGTAAGTAGTGTGTCTTGCAGATGTGCGGAAATTTCTCGATAGATGCACAGTACAAATCGGACGTGATAAATTACACCGCGCTGCACCGCTGTAGACTAAATCGTGATTTTGGACAAAAAAAGAAAAACAACTTATCAAGATCTATGTTGTAAAAGGAAGGTTGTTCATTGGAAATTCGACGAATCCAGGATAGCGTAAAATGGCGAGGATAACTGGGAGTGGGCACGTTCGTTATTCGACCCGAGGGCCAACTGGTTCAGTTCGTGAGCTAAATTAAAAGCACGAATCGCTCCAAGGCACCCGTCTTCTCCCTTTGATACACGTGACGCTATTACCAAAAACCTAAGCGCGAACGAACCTTGACTCGAAAGAAAGCTCAACAATATATCTAATCTATGAATTTTCTACGTAACTCTGGCATTCTCCGCGTGTGCCGTAATCGTGACGTAAATAAAAGTTATTTCGACGTTGCTTCCGCGCGCTCTAAAAGTGCACCTACTTCAATGATTATTATAAACTCGGCGGCGTCTCCGATTTCAAAGCCTTCCGAAAGCGTGTCCGTTTACAAATCGAGTTTCTTCTTTGATAATTTAACAACGTAACGTGTATTTTTTCTACAGTGTACAAATAAATTTCACCCTGATTAGCACTTATTTATCGAAAATCCTTCAAAGAAAATTGTCACGTGTTATCTTTACGGTGAAAGAGTAAATTTGTCATCAATTTTGGATCCCACGGAGACAACGACACTTCTCTCATCTCTCTAACAACACGTACAAGTTTGAAATACGTACAAGCATTTCCGTGAGGTTCCGTACACTCGATAGATGGACGTCGACGTCAAATCGTCACAGGATCTTGAAAAGTAATCGTCAACTTGGCGCAAGTTGAACTTTTAAAGATACGCCAAAATGTTTTTCCGTCGAGGCTCTCGCACTTCGAGCCTATTCCTTTGATTAGAATCATTCGATACCGGTGATAAGAACAAAATCTCAAATGATCACTATAATGATGGGAGATAAAGCTCGACAAAAATTCACAGATTTGCACTTTTCTCACACAATAACAAAACCGCAATTCAGAAGTAACGTCGTCGACGACGACGTCGAGGTGGACGGCGACGACGACGACGACGACGACAAGGAGAAAAATGACGAGAGAGACATCGACATCGTCGCAATACTCGTCTCTGCTCGATTCGATTATTTCGATTTGGAGAGGGAACAAAGCACGCTCGAAAAATTGTCCTCGATACGCACACCAATAACCACTGACGACTCAGGAAAACGTCCAACGAATGCACCAACACATTTTCTTTCCGATCCTCGAGGAAACGAGTAGAAATCTCGTTTCCGCTCGAAACATCGCGAAAAGGCTCCGTGATCGAAAACAACTCAAAGTATCGGCAACAACCTGTTAATCATCCGCGGTAGTCTCACGTGCACTATCGCGTTAAAAAAAAAGCCAAAGAGGAGTAAACGAGGTGAGGGCACGGGGGGAAGGAAGAAAAATGAATAGGGTAGAAAAGGGAAAGAGGGAGACAGGGAGACAGGGAGAAAAAGAGAGAGAGAGAGAGAGAGAGAGCGATCTCTCTCGTAAGGGCAAGCACGCTCACACACAGCTCTTCTCTCCTTGCACGTCTCTTGCTCTTTTTCGATGGGGAAAAATAAAGAAAGGCACACCCGCGCGTAGGGATGGGAGCGCGCGCGCGCGCGCGCGCCCTCCGCCGAACGATTCGCCGGCGCGCGCTCTACGTGGCGGTGGGGCAAGTGGGGGTGCAAAAGGGTGGGGAGGACGTAGGAAGGTGGTGGTGGTGGTGGTGGTGGTGATGGTGGTGGTGCTGGCGGTGGCGCCGGCGGATGGATGTGCCAGAGTGCGGGCTTACGACGGAATGAGAAGAGGAAAACTCGGCTTAGGGGGCCATGCCACAGCGTGCCTGAGTTGCGCGTTATCGACCCAACTGCATCGCTTCTGTTTTCATCTTTTTTCTTATTCCCGCGAAAAATCGATTCTCCTTCTACGACCGATTCCAAATTCGTCCTCCCTCCCTCCCTCCCTCCCTCACCCTCTCTCTATCTCTCTCCGTTAGAGCTATTCATTATATTCGAATATGCGATCAAACGAAACTGTTGCTCCATCTAATCGATTCTATTTTCATCCATTCAACTTTCTTCGATAAATAATTATTATGTTATTTAATTAAGAGGTATAGAAAATCCACGCAATTTGATCTTGGTCCATTTAAATGATTAATTGAGAATATCGAAAAAGAACCGTAGGCCGGAAGGAAGAAAAAAAATTGGAAAATTTAACGAGAGAGAGAGAGAGAGAGAGAGAGAGAAAATTTAACAGGACTGACACAGGTGGAGGATGGTGGTCGAACGAGTGGCGAAAGCCGAGAATGATATTGACACAAGCTTCGGTTTAATGTCTCGGTGGCAAACATTGAATTTTCAGCCCCTGCCTCTCGTGTCTTGTGCCGACTTCTCTCCCTATTACTCATCCCTTTCAGCCGACATCGTCCTCCTCTTGCTTCCCCCTGCTCCTCGTCGACGTGGTGGTGCATCGTGAATCGAATCAAATCGTTTCTCCCTTTTTTTGTATTTTTGCAAGATATAATAGTAACCATCGAGCTCACTGCTCTCACGTTAACGAATTTATTCTGAAAGCTCTTTTTCGACTTCCGGCTGTTTAACAATAATAATCGTCGATGCTGCTACACCTATCTATTTATTTATTTATCCGTGCACATTAACCGTGCATACTCTCTCGGCGAGCACGGGCGACGGGCGACGGGCGACGGGCGACGGGCGACGGGCGACGAGCGATGCATAAATCGTTTTCGTGGTGAACGTATCCTATGGAATTTTGGACGAAATTTTGCATAAAACGCAACGGCTCGAGGTTCTCTTTGATCGGACGCGTTTCAAGCCGCGTACGCGGTTCCGGACGAGCGATGACACCTCGTCGTCCGATAGGACGAGCTTCGTTTTCCACGGAACGCAGTTTCAATGAACGATGATCATTATCGAGGAGTCGAATCGTTTCAATGGCCGTTACCCCGAACTTTTGCAGTTTTCTATTATTCGTTCTAATTACATGGCCGATGATATTGCGTTACCATGTGCGCCGACATTTCGGTTCCACTGATATTCGATCGGATTGTTAGCTAACAAGCCCATTTTAGGCCGATACGCGCAATTCATCACCAATGTAAATACATAGTATGTAACATAATACGCTATTGTTATTAAAACAATACTGACATTTACCTATTACGTTACAAGGAAGTAATTACCGATAGAACCCTGATACGATATTCTCATTTTATTGTTAAATTGGATAGAAGAAATATATTTGAGACCAATGTAAATGAAGCGTTTATATGTGCAATAGGTATGTGTCTAACAAAATCTAATTACCGTACACGTTTGTCGTCGCCAACCTACTACGTTCTAACTACCTATTTACGCTGCTAACCTTTGCAAAAATGTCCAATTTTGTTATTCGACTAATCAAAACTTTATCGAATTTTTCATTTTTCCCTTTTATATTTTCTACGTATATGTAGTATAGGTTTATCGATATCTCGATTTATGACGGTATAGACGGGTGGATGGATGGATGGATGGATGGATGGATGGATGGATGGATGGAAGGATGCATGCAAATAAGCTTCGTCTATCCACGCAATTCTATACTACTCTACGTATTTCTATATAGCAGAAACGCTTGAAATATATTTGAAGATTTTCCCGTCAAGTGACTTCGTAATTTCCTTGTTAATACAAACGCAAATAATTAGAAGTAATAAGAAAGAGCAGAAGAAAGTTTTAACAACATTTGAGTTATTAGCGTAAAGTGTATTCTAGCGTGGCTCTCAACTCGCCCTCTATACGGATATAATATCAGAAAATCAACGTTTTCATTAAAATAACAATTTTAATTTAGCAGCTTATTATATCGTTCGAAGCCCGTGCTTCTTATGAATAAACAAAAGAGAATGATTACAGATGTGTTACGAAAATCTGTTAGAATTGGAAAAAACGACAAGAGTATGATTATTCTTTTCTTTTGCTTGTTTAATAAAGTAAAAAAGTAGATAGCATTTCTTCTCGAGAAGACGGACGCTTTATGAAACGGACTATAATCTTTATTACCATAACTTTACTCGGTCGTGGAAATAAAACGTGAAAGTTCATTATCATCTTGCGAGCCACTCTGTGGATATTAAAGTTCCTGTGATAAATCGATACGCCTCGGTGAAATACGAACTTTACAAACATTTGGTAGTTCATTTAGTATCGTATCTTCCGTTAGTTGGCATTTTAATTGATGCCTGACGCAACCCTGACGCGCAAATTTTATCAATAAATATTATTACTACTTCTAACGCATTATTTGATACAATTTATTTGAGCTCCTCCTCCTCCTCCCACAAAGAGATGACATAATTTTTGCAACCTATTGATTGCTGCTAAACGAAAGATGAGTGGCAACGTAGTTGTACTCAAACGTACGTAGTAGCGACAAAAGACTAATATACGTGGAGAAGGATAAAGAAACGGATGCTCGCACTCGCTCGAATTATATATGCAAGATATAATAAGCTGGCGCGGTCCTCGAGATATCGGCCGGCGAGTTATGGCTGCCCTAATGGCCTGTAACGTTTGATTTACGCTGCAGGAGTGAATGCATTTGCCTCGACCGGTTCTATAATAAAAGCTGTCGCATCGCACGCAAAAACGTCTACCCTTAAAAACATATTACACGATTGCCGTGAATTTGAAAAAGCGATTTGTAACAGAGAGAAGTTGCAACTTGCAAGCAGAAATCCCTTTTTCTTCCACTGAAGAAACTTTGTCTTGCGCAAAATCACCGTAGTTCCAACAATGAAGCAATAAGAGTATAATGATCACCGACGACGGGACTAAAGATTATTCGCAAATGTCTTTTTTAATCCTACCAATTAAACCATTCTTCGTAATCGTACAATGCGTATACAGCTTAGCATGCGATCATCGATCGGTAACGGGAAGCCACTAATAATCGTTATCGGTATACATACACAATATATCTAGCCGCGCCACCCTATCTCTCTTTCTCTCTCTCTCCATTTTGGTATCTGCAAATTAATGTGAAACGACGATACTGCATTTCGCAATAGACTCCATGACGTCAGGCTTTGTTATAAAACCTTATGAAAAGATAGGTGTTATTGGTCACCAAAAAAATCGTGAGAGTACGTTGGGTAATTACAACAGACTAGAGACAATAATCGATGAAACGTCTTTTTCTATTCTCTCTTGTTCTCCGTTTTCATCCATGAGAGATCGTAGAAACATTTCCATTATAAGACTCGTAAGGTAAGTAGAACAACGTCGTGGCATCGGGTAATTCGTTTTATCCGAATTGTATCTTACGCAGAAACAAGAACGTAAGAGTAAAGAAAGAATAGGCAGGCAGGCAGGCAGGCAGGCCGTGTCCTTTGTTGGAGAAGAACGGGAAGCACGATAAACGTATGAAAGCATAGTCGATTTCGCTACCCTGGCATTATCTTCTATAAGTGGGTTCATTTTTCTCTCCTCGTCTTGTCTTTGTGCCGGGAAACGACACCTCTAACTCTCTTTGCTCTCACCTTTCTTGTCGCTCGGAATATAATATATTATCTGCAATTAATTTGCACTTTTATTGTCCGGACGTCAGAGTGAATTAATCCGTTCTACTTTGAAGCGTATCTTCAAGGCGGTCCACTTCTCTGACTAACTTGCCCTCGAAAATCCTATTTTTTCCACTAGCTCGCAAGACATTTACTTCGATTCTACTCTATTAGTCGGACGCTATCTTGACGTTTAAATGGCATTTCAACATTATCGATAAGGTCAACGTTAATCCATAAACTGCTGTAGAAACTTTATTTTTTTCTCTCTCTGTAGAAGTCAATTCAACAAGATTTTTGTTTGCGACATTTGAAAGATCGTTTTCACATACCTATACACTATAAGTTATAAGTCGTTCGTCAATGCGTTTGCTGTTTCGATTTTGTGTAATGCGTTGGCCACCTCGAAAGCACTCATCAGAATGGTACTCAGCTAGGTATTATCGACGCGATAGACGTCGAGGCGTTCGCAAAAGCGTGTTCAATCCCTATCGAGCCATTTGTCGAATCGAGGCGGCACTGCGATTAAACAACGCTCAGCAGTCTCGACACATTTCCAATCAATTCTCTTCTAGACGTGAATATGCAAATACCTAGAAGACGACGGTGCCAAATAAGAAAATTGTTTCGTTAGTTTTGAAAACTTGCGATGACACTCGGAGAGGATAGGAGCAGGGGATACTAGAATTTCGTTTCATATAATCATAATTGAATTTCACTTAGGTAAGTTCGTTTAATTATTAATTATCGCACCCCTGACTAACGATCGCTTGAAAGTGAACTTGACTCAATAACGTCCCTGCCAATGTTTACGATCACCGTTTCTCTGACGTTGTCAACGAAATAGCGGCTTCCCAAAGTGCAACTCTGATACCATATTTAACAGTCCCATTACGGCTCGCATATCTTTCTAAACTATTCTATATGATTTTATTAGAATTTTATTAGAAATTAATATAATGTGTGAGTACTTTAGTGGCTTATATAACGGCAAATAAGTTGTTTTCAAAAAGACGATTTTTCAACAGATTTTTCAACAGATTTTTCAACAGATTTTTCAACAGATTTCTAATGTTTAGCGCGTATTAAGCGTATTAAATTTGGCAGGCACAGCGCGGCATTAGGTCCACGTGCATACAACCAAAAGGGTAATAGAATAGCACGCATTACCAAGGAATAAAGGAAAATTGAAAAAGGTTAAATGTGTGCAAGCGTACTCATACGCAATAAAACTCGCTTACTACGTCGACGTTACGTTGGTATCCGTGGTGAGCACATTACACTTCTATGCATTATACTCCTACTATCATACCGGCCCAACAAGTTTCAATATAGATACATAAAGGTAGAAAATCCTTGTCGAATTGCACAGACGGCCATTGTTGGTGGCTTGCACAAAGGAACGGCCAATGAAATTCTGAAAGCTCAAAAACCCTCCTCTTTCCAATAGAAAAGTACAATCGAAGGACATAAGTTTTCTACTCTTCCAAATTTAGCAGTTTCACTCACGACTACTCTAGCAATTACATTTGCAGAAAGAAACGTACGATAATTAAGGTATTCTTCTCCTTTTCTCCTTATAGTATCTTTCTATCTTTCCATTTTCTATCGCAATAATCTTTTATTTATTTCTTTGGGATCAATTGGGGTTGGTCGGTCGGGTTAAAAAACTTGATTAATGCCTTTTAAAAATACATTTGAAAAAGAAAAAGTATAAAAGTATTTTTCCCTTTAACCTCGTTTCTTTCCTCGAATGACACGAGTTCGGCATGAACCATGATTTTCCACTCAATTTTTTTCCTGCCAATGCCAATATAACAATAGCCATATATTTTGTCGGTTAAACTTTCGAGGGACTTTGTTAGATTCGAAAAAAGAAAAGGACGAGATAGATCGAGAGAGGGGAAACGAAATTCAATCTTTTGGTCAAAGAAAAGTTAAAGCAGCCATCGGCTTATCGGAAAGTTACCATCGTGTATACCCAACGCCCTCCTTCCAGAAAAGGATTTCGGTCTTTGGAACATATTTAATTCCCCTTGAGGCGGTCTACCACCGTAAATTAAAGACAGCTAACTTGAGAAGTGTCCCAAAATAGGTTATTTTTATTGTCTTTCGCTAACAATCGTTAGAGAATCGCTGTTCTAACTTTGAGGTTCATAAGAGAGAGAGAGGAAATAATAATAGCAAATAAATGCTTAAATGTGCTACTTTGCGTTTTGTCGAAGCAGATAAGCTACCGATGCCGTCGCATGAATGATACATGAACGAGCCTCAGGATCCTTTCGCATGCTATTACCACCCGTAAATCGTCCCTCGGAAAACCTACGAACAGGAATACTCGGTTTCATTTGCATAACGTCCATGCGGATAGCCGCAGCTGCGAAATCAAGGAGAAAATGTACAAAGAAAGATTTTTCCTCGTTTGCATAGTCGAACGGAAATCAAAGCAAAACGCGATCCTGATTATTTTCACCCACCCACCAACCTATCGTTTAAATTATGTCGCGACGAATTGCAAATGTGATCCTCGCGACCATACCCCATACTTATTAGGTATTTTGATCGTTTCTATGGTCATTTAGTAAAATAAAAGTAGGGAGGTAAGGCGGATAAGAAAAAAGTTTATTCGTAGGATGAGATTTCGGCTAATATTAAGCTCGATTTCGAGTGGCTTATGCAAATGACTTATTATGTGTCCACTCGGTGCTCCGTAGATTTTATTAGGGCGTTCAGCCTCGGGTAGGCAGAGAACGCTTTAATTGGTATGTAAATCGTGCCTGACCGGGGGTTCGTGGCGAGCACGCGCGAGGGAATACGAAGAGCCAAACGCACGCATGCACGCACACGTATCTACGTCGTGTTCGCGTTTATCGTTTATGCGCCCTCGTAATCGTTGGGCTTTATCGTAACATTATCACTACCGACGACGATATAGCAGATATGCGAACCTAAATCGATGCGTAGACCGTAGTAGACGACCATAGACCATATATATATATAACCTACCCACACTTTTATGCACGGCCACCACCAAAGTGATTTCAGATCATTATCCAAATTTTCACAATATTTCATTTCTATTGTAATCGAAAATGTTGAAAGTTGCTGCTGCTGCTGCTGCTGCTGCTGCTGTTGCTGTTGCTGCTGCGAATGCTGAGATACGACACGACGACTGCGCGCATCTTTGCTTGCCCGAGTAAAAAGAGGAAATATGAAAGTTGGCAAAACGTTTCTCGCGCACCTCTACGGGGCAATCCCATTCCACTCTCTTAGTCGTCGCTGCTCTTCCCTCCGTTACCTGGTTTTGCATCCAATTCCGGTCGCTTCTCTTTGCAAATCTCACGGTAGCTTGCGCTAACGAGAATATGATGATGTTTCTCGACGACGTTTCGCGCATTTCTACCTTTCATTTTTCCGACTTATTCCCTACAGGTGGAAGCCTTGCTAGTAGCTGTAGTATTAGTGCACCAGCACTTACTCTAGCCCTAGTAAGCAGAACAAAGTTTTGTTCGTTGCCTGACGAGACTGGAAAACCATATTATTACGATGAAGAATTATATATTTACCAACGGATACGCGTATAATTCTGATTGCAATATATCTACTTCTACTATATAGTTAGATGATACAACGATGGAATCCTTTTTCTTATATCGTTTACATCGATTGTAGATAAGGACAATATTGAGTATAATTAAAAAAAGAAATCGAAGGGTAGGATTTAAAGCTAAAGAAATTCACTCTACGAATTTACTACCACGAGCTTCACCTTGTTGAAACAACGAGCTGCTCCAACGAGCTGCTCCAACGAGCTGCTCCAACGAGCTCCCGAGGAGATTAAAAAGTTGTCAACTGCTCAGTCTTTTCCCACCCTTTACTTTCGTTCCTATTCTTGTATATCTCCTGGGAAACTTTGCTAGTTAGAATCTCGCGCAATGCGTTCCAAAAGGAGAAAATCTCCCTCTTCTCGTACCACTTCTTCTAGTCGAGCCAAAGGAAAGCCGTAGAAAGCACGAAGACTGATTGTGAGTAGAAAAGCTAGTAGAGATGTTCTCCCTCTATTCTTTCATCCTTCTCGGAACTTGGTCGTATCTACGTTTAGGAAAGAGGATAAAATTTCCATGCTGCTGCATGATCCCGTATGATGCCACATGATGATTTTTTACAAACGCAACTTTTCTTTTCCTTTTCCTTTCAAACTTTTACGATGATATATTATGCCATATAAATATATACGTATATATCCGTTTATATAGATTAAACTTACAGTCGTCGGTAAAATTTTGCGTTCGTATTGTCTCATTTGATTGATTTTCCGTACAACAAATAACTCGTTTAGAAATGGCTTTCTAAATAAAATTACACGCGCGTACCATATAGTACATATTATATTCCATTTCTATCTATCTCTCTCTCTCTCTCTCTCCCTCTCTCTTTCCGCCCACCTCTACAATGTGTACAACCTCTACACCAATCTGCAAATATCGTCGAATTTATACGTATCTTTCGTATGAATAATTATGTCCCAAAAAACAGTATAACACAAATAATCGCGTTAATTTGCGAATTTAATTAGCCGAATATATGATCTTGTTCACTTGCGCAACAATCGCAAAGAACCAATGATTCGAAACAATTAGCAAAAACGCGAAGCAATAAGTAGAAACGGTTAGTTCCTCTCGATATTACCAGAAAAATATGACTGAACGTGGAACGAGTCAAATTTATCACAAATTTATCCACTAGATATCTTTATGTCGAGTGAGAGAAAAAAACCAAGGGTAAATGATGAAAATGATAAAAAAGACAAAAAGAGATAAAGAGAGAACACGTAGAATTGTAGGATACGTAGAATCACATATACAGAGGACTCAGCACGAATCTGCAATAAAAAAATATATTTACCGTCCTAGTTTGCTCCGGTTGGCATGGCACAGCGAAAGCTCTTCAGTAAATCCAGCTTAAAGCAGCTGTGTAAACGTTGACCTATATTACAATCACGGCACCCAGAGTGGCCACCGCCGACGGTAGTAGCGTTTGCTGCTGCTGCTGCTGCTGCTGCTGCTGCTACTGCTAGCTCGGGGATAGGAAGAAGCCGGAGGGCTGAGCTGGTAGTAGTGGCGGCACCACGGCTGATGCTGTCACTACCACTAACTTCTACCAAGCAAATCCCTGTGCGTCGATGATACGAGACGACCGTGTTACCACTTACTAAAACGTAAATACGTCTAAAGTTGTGCTTCTTACAAGCTTTACCTTTGAAAAAACGTTGCGCTTTGTCGTTTGCCGACACAACAAAATTCGATTGTCGACAGACAAAATCCATCAAACCGTTTTAAAAGAGAGAGAGAGAGAGAGGGGGGGGGGAAGGGAGGGAGGAGAGATGTCTTATTTAATTAAAAGCAATGATTTAAAATAAAGAAAAACACGCCTCTCCCTCCTATCTCTTGGTAAGATTATTTTCTAAATCGTAAGAAGAGATTTTTCTAGCATCCGCTCTTTTAAAACCTTATCGCAAAGATGAGTATCGTCTAATCTTCTGAGAGGTCTACTATCCCAGCTAAAGAATATTGAAGATACGATGAAGAGAGAGAGAGAGAGAGAGAGAGAGAGAGAGAGAGAGAGACGCGCGCAAAGAAAAATGTTACAACCATCGTGTAAATATACCGACTCTCGATTTACCAGAGTGTATCTCCTATGGTCCAACGCGGCTAGCTAGTAAAAGCAGGGAGACACTTAAAGGATTTACGGTCGTGAGAACTAGAGAGCGCTTTTTAGGATCGGTACGGATATACCGATGAAACTAAGTAAGTGCAACTTGCAAAGAAAAGATTGAACAAGGCAAAAAAGGCAAAAGGCAAAAGGCAAAAGGCAAAAGGCAAAAGGCAAAAGGCAAAAGGAAAAAGGCAAAATACAAAAATACAAAATACGTTGTTTCTTTCATTGTCGGACAGAAATAGATTTATCTCGCAGTACACGGAAGAGAAAACGAGCTATTATCTTGTACAAATAATTTACTTGTAAAACGACTTGTAAAAGTGAAGAATTTTACCAGCGGAGATCAAATATTTGGACACTCGATGGGCACGACGAATGTCGTTATTTTGAAAGCGAAATGATAAAAGGCTGATAAAGTGCACCCCATTGTAAAGAGTCAGCTTGACTATCACTCGAGAGAACGGCTCCTGCACCATCGGGGCATTGTTGTGGGCTCGAGCACAAAGCTTTCTCTCTCTCCCTCATTTTTTACTCCCCACGCCTTGCTTCCCCTTTCCTTTTCCCTTATCCTCCAAGTATTTCCTTTGCAAGGGGGACAACTTGGCCCGAAAAAACCTTTCTTCCAACGAAAATACTATTCGAACGAGAATAGGAAAACAGTGTTGATGTTATAAATTAATTGGGTGGACACTTTGTTGAAATATCAGCGACGCAGTGACAGTTGACCCAGGTACAAGAAGAGAAGGACTGTAAAGGGACTGAATACTAAGCATGGCTAGTTTGTTACACTCGGTCTAGGCCCGGTTTCTTAATGAAAACGAACGGCGTGGTGTTGAAACTGGTGGCACGACTCGGTTAAGAGGATGGCAGCGTATATACAAGAACAATGTTGTAATATAACCGCGCGCGCGCGCGCGCGCGAGAGAGAGAGAGAGAGAGAGAGAAATATAAAAATAAAGGATCAGATAATATTTGACGTGTCATGGAAAGGAGAACGAGGCGACCTCGGTGAGCCAGTAGACGGAATGTTCGCGTATCGGCGCAGGTGCGTGTCGGCGTGCGTTATCGACCAACGATAAACGACGAGCCAGTGATATATATCGAAGCAATGCTACAAAAGCAGGGGATAAGTCGTCCAGTACGCAACCCTGACGCAACACCCTGCCTTGGTAGGATGGTTCCGATCAAATAAATGTTTCGCACTTTTTTACTAACCCATCCTCCGGCGAAATAATAAAATAAGTTATACGATACTTACCAAAGTCGCCATGAAGAGGTCAAGGGCGGCTTGGACGGCGGTAGTTGCGGCTTCGCCATCACCAACGTAAGCTTCTCTTGTTGCCTTTCGACATTCTGCAACAAACTCGACCAATTATTTCTGCTTCCAATGTCTGCTCATTTAGAAAACCTACGTGTAACATATTTCGTGTCATTTGTCATATCGTTTTGTTACATGTTGGGGATTAAACGAAATAACCTGTGTAATTTTTGGAAAATCATTGTAATCGCAATGTCCAATTCGCTTGGAATTTCGTTCAAGAATGAAGTTAAATTTTGAAAATTGTGAGCGTAACAGGCAAGGATCGTGGAGGCAGGTTAAAAAGTAATTGTAAACTAATTGGAAGTAAATTCCTCCGACGTAATTGCATGTTTTAATTTGAAGCCACGCCAAAGTGGTCTCTTTTGGTCATACTGGTCGTCGAAGCTGAGCTCTGCTCTCATGGTACGGATACCTAGCCCCTTCATTTAGCACAAGTTTAAAGAGAGCTGTATTTTAGGTAACTCCGTAATTAAAATAGTTACGTCTTCGTTCGGAGGGACATGCGACGAGCCTCTTCGCAACCCTCACGCAATTATTGCCATATAGATAGGGTTGCTAACATTAATGCGAAACAAATCGAGGAAGAAAAAATGTTGCTAAAAAGATCTTGTAAACGCTGTCACTTACCATTATAGAAACGAAACGTGTACTTTACACGCTCTCGTAAATTAGCCAAAGTTTCACGTAGAACGGCAAAATTTGATACCTCTAGCTCAACCAATCAAACTTTGAGTTCCGGTAATCCTGACGCCAAATATCCCGTTTATACGTAACAGGTTATGGTTAAGACAGTTCGTTTCCTTCGAGTTTCCTCGCAGGTTAATCCTGCAGAGTTCCTTCCAAGTCGTCAGCCATGTCATACCAAGGACCGACGCGCGACGACGTGCTGCGGTCAAGACAACCAACCAAGTCCGACGCAGTTATTTCTCCCTCAAAATATCTCGACGTTTCGTTAATCTTCAAATTTCTAAGTTGTTGGTTGTTCGTTGTTCATTGTTCATAAAACTTTTTGCCCAGAGCTCCATCCTTCTTATACCTTTCCATTCCCTGGCTTGTACAGTTACATGCATATGCAAATTTATTCGGGAACGCTTGAGCAGCGTGTACGTGTTAGGTGGTGTGGCGCAAACCTTACTGCTGATCGCGCGCGACACAGAGAGAGGGTCATAAATTAAATGATGTAAATGCTGTCCACGCTCCGTCGCGAACCGAAGAGAGACGAAGCACGACAATTTCCTCCCTTTCAACGGCTTAACATTGACCATTTCGCTCTCATTTTTCTTACTTAACAACTCTCCAGTTTGATCTTTTTAAAAGAACATTTTGTAGCGGCCGATCAATATGATTTGTGATCCGACCTAATTTCTCGAATGTTAACTTAGGCAAAGCAGACATTCGGTTACATCGCGACCGTAACGAGGAGAACTCCTTGGATCGTTAAGTTGAGCTTTCAATCAAATCCGACGGTTTGTCTATTTGAACAGTCATCGGCGAGCTCGACGAATTTGTCCTCAAACTTGCATTTGTCTCTGTGTGTGTCTCTGTGTGTGTCTGTGTGTGTGTGGGTGTGTGTGTGTGTGTATACGACCTTCCGTCCTTATTCCTTCCCACCGTTTTCTTCTTTCCCTTCTCCTTTCGCTGTTTCGCTCTCTCGCTCATGAATTCCCGAAATCGAAGAGTGCACAGTCGGAGGGAGCTCCGTTCCATTCGATTCCGCAGAGATAACGGGAAACGTTAACGCTCGCGGCTACGAGATAGTGTTTACACCGGCAAAACACACGCTTCTACGCGTTCCTATTCACGGTTCGCAGAGCAGAGCGAATCTCTCGAGGATGACGCTATACCATGGCCGTACACATCGATGAAAATGACGCCTGCCTGCCGCCTGCCTGCCTACCGCCTGCCTGCCTACCGCCTGCCGTGTCCGATTGAAACCACGTGCGGACCAAATACACCTCGCGAATTCAACGTAGAATAACGCAAACCACCTATTGATCGAGAAGCATCAATCGGTCGATCGATCCGCAAAGTTAAACTCCAAAAGTGTTCTCTCTACTATCTACGCGTGTAAGCATCAAGTTACTCAATTAAAAGCGTTATCCAATATTTTACAAAGAATAAAACCAAGAGGAAACAACGATAAAAATTACAAATTTCATATGTAGCTTAACTACATAGATATTTGCAATGAGTCTTGCAAAAGTGACTAACAACTATTGTTAGTTTCAAATAATCGATATCTGCTTGTTATACAAACAAAACAAACATATTGATCAGTCAGATTTTTCTTATTATAGATGCAATAGTAATCGAATTTTCCAAGTATAGATTTAATGGTAAAGTGGAAGTTTATGAGATTTCTCTCCCTCTCTCTCTCTCTCTCTCTCTCTCTCTTTCTGCGCAGAAAGAAAAAATAGAGACGTAGAGAGAATTAAAGGGAGTTAAAAAAATATTAGGATATTCGGAGGGAAGTAAAATATTCGCGCGAATAAACTTGAATTCTATCTAGATTTCCATCCGGTTCGAAAGGGGTATAAAAAGAAAAAAGCTGTAGTGAAATAACATGGTAGCATCAATCTGCTTACGTATTCGATCATGTTAAGTACACGCGGGAAAAGAAACAGAAGAAGAAAAACCGAAAAGAAATCGTAAGAGCGATTTCTTCGTAGCTTGGCTCTTTTTACATCTTCTTCCTTTCTTTTACCAATTTCCCATAGTGGAGGTCTGAAAGAACGATCAAAGTCATCCGATAGCATCGCTTCGGGTACGTTTTTGAAATTTAAAAAAGCACTTCTCTATCTCTCACTACGCAAATGGCTAAGTTTTCGTTCGCCGTAAGCCACACACACGATCCGTCCGTACCATTAATCAATCCGTTTCCCTACTATACCCGTTAAATTTACTACCCACCGCTTCGACCATTTATTCGACCATTTATTCGACCGATTATCTATCCATAAATAGACACAAAATAAAAAGAAACAATCGAACAAATTAAATTACTCACCTCTGTCTTAAAAATAAGGAAAATACGGGAATAGTATATGGCACCAAGCTGCTTCATTATTATTAAAAGTTCCCGTTGTATATCGACTAGATCATTGAAATGCCGTATAGGCTGTTGCCATTGGCGAGCATTGGCAGCTCGCGTCAAAGTGAAACAGAGGAAGGATGTAAATAGACGTATATGTATAGTTATAGATCGAAACGTGAAGCACGCCGGCACGCGACTATAACAGAGACATAGAAAAAGAAATATAATTGGCATAAACAAATGTGGATAAAAAAAGAGGGAAATTACTCACGGTGTCAATGCGGTAAGAAGACGCAATTAATAGGCGAGATAATAAATCGTAATTTGTCAGTAAAATGTAGCTGTTAGAAGGGCACAAAGCAGAATGAGAAAAGGAGAGGGTAGTATTACATAGACGAAATTGACTGACAGTTGGTGGTCCATGACGTGGCCAGCTGACATTCTTGTCCGATCGAGCTGACGTGCCCCTGGGAGCATATATGCGTGTTTCGTGCTCACCTAGCAAAATGTCTACCCAGATTGTAGATCGAGCGTCTGTTGGAAACGTTAAGGATACTACGTTAAGGATACTACGAACGAACATAATATGAAAATTACAAAGTGATTATACAATTACGACTATTGCAAGTAGTAGCATTTTTGTCATTCCGTTCGTAGCTGTTATTCATTTTGTGGAACACGAAAAAAAAAAAGGAAAAATAAAGTTATCGAGTCGATGGGTAAGATATAATTTGATCAGAGCGTGCATTGGAAATATTATTAGCCGGCTTGGCGCGTGACACGAACGGATCGACGTTATCGCTATGCGTATACCATATACAGACGGGTGGGTATATAGAGGGCACACGTATCCGCGCGCGCGTTGAAATAGCGCGTTGAAACAGCGCGTTGAAATAGCGCGCCGAGGTGAGCCGACCCGTTTATAAATCGGTAAAACGTCCGGAATATCGGACAATATGACGTCATCAGCAGCGGAATGTTATACGCGCATGTATAATATTTCGAGAGCCGATCTTCGAAAGTGGACCAAAATCAATTTCGAATGGCCGCTGAATAGCAGAGAAATATCACCGAGGCGTGAAACGACGACACATCCAAATATCGATTCAAATTTGTTTATAATAACAACACCGAAAACCCAGCGAAATTTCCTAAAAGAACAATTCCATAACGAGAAAGGGAATACGACAATATTAACAATTATAAATCGCTAAGATGTTAAACTACTCTCCATCGATGAGAATAACATTTGCATAATTCATCCAAGTCGATGAAGTATTTGATTAACAAGTAAGCGAGTAGTCCAAACGATGCAAAATCCACAGTTTCAAGTCAAATTCCGTTTTAGAATAATGTCGGCTCTAGGGAGGGAGAGAAGGGGGAGGGGGAGGGGGGAGGGGTCGCTCTGCGTGGCTTTGGCCACTCAACTCTTTTTACGAGATAAAACAATGGAGCGGTATGCAATTAAATATGCAAACTACTTTTCGATTGGTTGGGTAACATCTGTTTGTGGAATCCTTTGACCGTTGCAACTGAGATAACCTACATTTTGCATGGAAAGTACCAACCAATTCGAATACACTCACACAGATCGCGCATCTTTGCAATTTATTCAACAAATACGAAAACAATTGAAAATTGACAAAGAAGATTTGTTGATAATAGCAAAGTTTTCGAAACATTTCAAAATTTGCGTATTTTATATGATAATGGAAGAATTTCTTTATGAATAATCATTTGAACATGGATGAAATTGGGGTAAGCGATCTACTATTTAGCGTTCTACCGTCTAGGTTGATCCTTTGATGATCCTTTATTTACCATTTCGACAATAACTTTGGCGTAGAAATGTGTTTTGATAAAGAAAAACATTCAAAAAAAGGTCGAAAAAGTTGAAAGCTTTTTCGTAGTCTTCTTCGCGTTGCGATGGTCGGTTGCAGATGTAGCTAACTGCACTACGGGACGTATTCATTATCGGCTCGCAGAAGCCCAACTTGCTGAGACGATTAAACAGGGAATGGGAGGATCCTCCAATGATTGGCTACATGGAACCAAGCATTGTGCCCGTCGCAGTACTTGTTCTCTTGCCATGCAACGTCTATCTTTCTGTTAGTAGCTACGAGAGAGCAAAGCTACGAGAGAGCAAAGCTACGAGAGAAAGAGCAAAATGCAAAAACAAAAGTTCAAAAGACATATTGATCGTACATGCATCAACCATACGTAGATGATAATCCAAGGGTGCTCAAGTTAAAGGCACATATCCGTGCATCACGAGGAATGTAATTGTTGATTCACGTCAGTCAGGTGTTCCCAAAGTACAAACACATCGTACTTTAAGCTTACAGATAGCGGCTTATAGGCTTACAGTTCCATTTTCTTGATGTGACGGAAGGGAGAATCGTCGAGCGAAAAACGAATAGAAAATTACGCAGGAAGAGGGTAAAGAATCGTGTCTACGATGAAAATAAAAGAAGATGGTTAAAAATGTTCGTTCGTTCGTTCGTTCGTTCGTTTGTTCGTTTGTTCGTTCAAATGACCAATCGAAAGTCAATGTCGTAACTTAAACATAACGACAGCTCGCGTACATATTTGCGACATTGATTTACTTTGGACTTTGTAACGAATCTCGTGAAAAACTTGAATTACTAGCGTGTTCTTTATAGAGTAAGGTGGCAAAGTTTAGCGCGAGAACGTTACCAGTAAACGGGAAAGCAAGCGACTGTTTGCGGCTGAAGCGTAATTAAGAGCAAAGAAAAGGGAAAGCAATTTGAAAGTCGATCGCGGAGAGAAGTTGCGGACTTTTCTACGGCACTTCGGATGGATGAGAGAGTAACCGGTGACAGGAAATCGAGAGAAATCGAGCAAAAGGAAAGGAAGGAAGAGAGAAATGGCCGAAGAAAAAAGAGACAAGCGAAAGCTCGAAATAAATTAACGGCCAGAGTCCGAACGAAATGCTTTTCCACCCTTATTCTACTCCGTTTTTCTTTTGCTCGTCGTTAGCTTCGTTCTTCTCGTTCCGAGACCTCTATAGCGACGGGGCCATTTACATATAAATGCCCCTTACGAGCTAAAATTTCCTTAAGCCTCCGTTGCCTTTGCAATCGGACCTCTTCTTTTCTTTTCTTTTCTTTTCTTTTCTTTTCTTTTCTTTTCTTTTCTTTTCTTTTCTTCCCTTCTCTTTCTTCTCTTAACATGCGCTTTCGCCTCATTTCGCTTACAAAAGGTTCGGTAATTAAGAAGATATCGCGTTTGAACGTTAGTCCAAAAAGAAGCATTCGTGCTATTTCTTTTGGAGCAAATGACGTGAAAGAATTGCACTATCGACGTAAAAAGATGTGCCGGAGGCAAAGCTCCAGTTGCAAGCCTTCGAGATGCTTCTACTCTCTCGAATAAAGTATAATCGCTTCGTTAGAAAAAATCGACAGAGTTAAGATAAAAAGAATTGCAAGGAAGACGGATGATGCCATGATGTCCAAAGGATCAATCTTTTTCTTTTAGTACATCCACATTGATTTCAACGAAATCATTAACAACAAATCCATTCCATGTCCTTTAGGTATATAGCTTTAGCTATTTATTATAGATGTAGAAAATCCCATAAATATATTGGAATAGATTTGCTATGAGAGACGGGGACGTGCGACAGGGAAAATCGCCTTGTGCGTTTTACATACGGCAGAAAAATATGCGAGTGTCGGTCAAATACATTGGCAAAGACATTTCGCGAATGACGTCTGCCACGTCAAAAACGTGTTTGTAGAACCTAAATAAAAAGGAAAGATAGAAAAAGAAATGGCGAGGGTGGCAAACCAAAGATCGCCATGCTATCTCGAAATGTCATCCCTCGTCTCTCATAGATTTATTCGAGATATACGGAGTGGTGAATCACGTAACCTGTTACAACAGTCTGTATTTTATATAAAAGAACATACTCGCGTCAATCCAATCTGTTTAGATATCAAACTAAACATTTATTTCTTTCAACAATAGAACTTTTAGGAATTTTCTAAAAGTAAATATTTGATTTCCAGCTATCTTCTTAACGAGCCATTTGAACTTGTTTGCAGACGATATAAGACTCATAGTAGAATAATACATTTTGATTAAAGAATGATTGCTAATTAATATCTTCATTTGGATGGATCTTGAATAAAATTCTTATCCCGCATATTATAAATACAGTTATAAGTACAGTCTTGGTATCTGGTGACTTTAATATATTACCCGTGTCCCGCGTGTTCGATGTAGATTTTTCTTCTTAAAATGATTAAAAATCGTAAGAGCTTTCTACGAATATCAGAGATGTAGTAAAACGTCTCTGAGTTAGGACAAATACAGTCGAGCATTTGGAGTGCGATCAATCAGAAATCAGATACTCGAGTACGTAAGCTCGAGGGAAGCGACGGCTGCAAAACTTTCTTCTATTAAAGAGATGAGATTTCACCGAAGAGAATTCACGTCCCTTTTGGTTGACCCCTCTCTCTCTCTCGCTCTCTCTCTCTCTCTCTCTCTCCCTTTCTCGTTCGAATCGACAAAGAACGAAGGCGCGTCTTGCAAAGTATTTATACATATATGTAGGCAGACTTGCACATAGCCGCGTACATAGACGCGCGCGCGCACACACGCGCACACACACACACACACACTTATTCAAAGGATTTCCGTTTTGTTTTTCCGCTCGGTCCCTCTTTATTTCACCGGAGAGGAAGCCGCGGGCGAAATTAAATACCCACGTTAATCCGATTCACCGTAAATGTTTTTGAGCGACTCTCCCTCACCCTCTAATACTATACCGTTGCCTCGCGAGGTTTTTGCGAGCTTCAACATTTTACCCTACCACCTCCTACTCGACGATACTTTGTTCTAACTTTAGCGTTGCAATCCATTCGATTTCCCAACGATTTCCCAACTATTTCGCCATCGCAAAAAAACTATATCTGCGCCGCATAATGGATACAAATGGAAAACAACTTGTAATTTTGTTCTCTTCTTAAGGAAATAATCTACTCGGCCTCGGTTTTTCTATCTTTTTTCTATCTTTTATATAATCTCTCTCGCGTGAAATTTATTCATAGCTTGGTAACTCCGTTATAATGTATTTTGCCTACCGCGAAAAGCAACAGGAGTCGTCATTTATCGTCCGAATCGCCTCGAATTTTGTCAAAGCCACGATTACGGTAGTCTGCTTTAAATCCATGAGAGAAGAAACAAAATAATATTCTTACGTTTTTACGCACCCCTCGACGAACGTGTGTAATTCTCGGCTTGTTCAGATAAGTGCATCCAACACTCTTTGTCGCATAAACTTCCGATGACGACGTCAATGATGCCAATTCATGTCGATGGCGATTCCTGTAACATATATATATAACCACAAATTGTTAAGTCTAAATATTGCTTGGCCCTTGAATATATTCGCGAATGGATCTAGGCGTTGAAGCGCGCGTGTCAAGTCGTATACTAGCTGTAAAAGACATGCATTATTCAGCTCGACACTAGAGCAATACCTACATAGGTGAATTCCTCTACGACTGGAAGCTTCGAGAAAAATCTAAATCTACGAGAAGTAGGATACAAAGCGACAGCTTGCAACGGAACAAGTGTCCCACGCTATTTTCAAATATACTATTTCTTCAAAATATCTCCCACCGAAAAATGTAATAGCAAAAGGTTAGTAACACATAAGCCTAGATAAATAGAATAAAATGAAGAGCGAGCGAGCGAGCGAGAGAGAGAGAGAGAGAGAGAGAGAGAGAGAGAGAGAGAGGCGTTCTACTGTCGATATCAAATATCTGTTTGGTAATATTTCACACGTAGCTTGGGAGCTTTCCAAGTTTTCTTAGATCTCGCAAGAAAGACTGCGAACCGTTTGTTCGTGAAAAAAGAAAAGAAAGGAGGAGAAAAGCAAGGGATCTTTTCGAATCCATTTACCGAGAGACGACGAATTCTTCGGCGCTCGGGTCCTTTCGGAAACTTCATCGATTCGACAAGCAAACAAGCTGAGAACGTCGTGTCGTTCGCATTGCGCGCGGTTTACGGATTAAAGTGGATTTTCCAAGCTTTGAGATAACATTCCCCCTGCACTCCCCCATCGTTCCTCCTTCTCGTTCTCGCTTTGAAAAGTAAGCAAGAACAAAGGTTGAGAATCGCGTGATAAGAGGAGCCCAGAGTTCCACCCTTCGACCAATATTTCTCGCGCTACCTTCCTTCCTTCCTTCCCTCCCTCCCTCCCTCCCTCCCTCCCTCCTTCTTCCCTTCTTTCTTCTTCCAGCACGGCTTTTATCTTGGTAATTCACCTCTCACTTCCGTTATCTAATGTTTATGGACGAACTGATCCGGCAGCTGTAACGTCGATCGTTCTTTAAACGAGTCTTTCGATCTTTACCGTTTTTACTTTCGACGCTAAAATAACGCGAAATCAAATAAAAACAACAACTTATGTAGCACTACAAGTATCGCTTTAGATGGTAAAACCGCGTGGCGCGGCGCGGCGCGGCGCGGCGCAGCGCAGCGCGACCCGTTTAACGGACGAAGATTGAATTTCGTTTCCAAGGAACAGAACCCCTATTTAACCACGTCGGTAAGAAAGTTAGATAGCTTAGGCTAGCGCGTAACTAAATAACAAGCAAGAAGAGATATAGTTGCAGTGTAGAGGCCGTAATTAAAACTGGCTGGTATTTACCCGGGGGTAATGAAGGGGCAAACACACAGTTTGTCTCCGTTAGTCGTMYCTCTCTCTCTCTCTCTCTCTCTCTCTCTCTCTCTCTCTCTCTCTCTCTCTCWCTCTATCTCTATCTCTCCCATTAACCATAGGTAGAGCTATAGAGCATCGGAGAAGTGGATACGAACTCGGACTCCTCCTACACAGACAGACTTAACGCTGACGATTCAGCCCCGAGCTATGCGACAAGTAACGAAACGTTGTCGGAAAGTTTTTGGCGAGTTTCTCTCATGTTGGACTTGCACTCTCTCGGAACAAGAAGGAAGCCAAGCGTTTTCCTCTTTTTAAGAAATATTTCAGTATCCAGGAATGACGGCGATGGCGTACCAAGTTTCTCTTCTTCGAAAGCTCTACGCTATAAATTGTAAGAGAGAAAAATGATCGGCAAAGAATAAAAGCCAGCCGGTTTTAAAGGGATGATGCAATAAATCTATGATCCATTCCCTCTCCGTTAGAGTATCGAAGAACAAGCAACTTGGGTCGACGAGGAATTCTAAGGTAGGCAGGTTTTCCAATTTTGCCATAGGTTCGACCTAGGCTTTAACTACTACGAAGTTGGCTTGGTCGAAAAGACAATTGGACGTCGGCCATGGTTCTTGAGCGACAGCACAGATGCGGCAAAAATATTCACAATTACGTCCCGCCTAACATCCAGCTCTTCTCAGTCGTGAATAATAGATGACGGGCTATCCGACCAATAGACTTCCTCCCCTCTACGAAGCAAAATCACCGCGTTCGTCAATGACATGTTTCTTAGAAATTCGCTTGGCCTCGAAATTGGCACAAGGTTCGACGGCCATCTTACCATCTTACCATCTTACCATCTTACCATCTTACTCTCGGACGCCATACAAATTTTTCTATTTCTAAGAAAGAAAAACTAAGAGACAATAATATCTCCGGCGTGTGGCATTTGCAATTCCGAGTTTGCACAAACGCATTCGAGCACCGTGCGAGTGTAAGCAGCTGTACAATTCCAACCGATCATTGTCTAATCGAATTCTATTGTTTTCTCTTCGATCTAACGATTTCCTCTCGTTCAATGAAATTTCAACCAACGATAATATCTCTTTTTCGTCATCTTTTTCGTCATCTGGAGAAAAGAATACGATGCTCGGGCGTGAACGTTAAAATTCTTTTTCTCTCTCTCTCCCAACACACTTAGACAGCATCAAAAATTGGAAAAGAGCCAAAAACAGCAAACCGGCTTTCTTTTTCTCGACCAATCGTATTTTTCCTTCTTTTCCTGTCTTCTTATTCTCCCACATCAATTTATCCGTTCGTTCTTCTGTCACCGTTCTTTTTCTTCCTTTCCTTCCGCTTCCACTTTGGCTTTCGACCGCGGATAAATTATTGTTTATCTTTCCTCACGGCACACCGTGCTTCCTTTTTTCCGGCACTTTCATTATTTATTATTGATCCAAATTAATCGACACAAAAAAAGAAAGCAATTAATCGCAAAAAGCGAAACAATTCTCGAGAGATAGATATCAGAAATGAATTCGACGACGGCTTCCGTAGAGGAAGCAAGACAATCATTCCGAGAATAAATAAATAATCCACGGAGTCAGGGAGATTTTGCTTAACTACAAAAAAATACGTTGACCGAAAGTAAAATGTTCCAGCAAATAGGCGTCGCGGAAAATGGAATTTCCAATACGTCGTCAGCCAGGACGAATTTCGACAGCACCAAATTGCATATCAATTCGATCCATTAAATCGGCTTAATTAAAAAAAAAGAGCTAACTAAGACTACGATTTGTTAATTTTATAACGCATAATAGATTTTAGAAATACGACCTGGTGACAAGGCCAAGAAAAGATATCAATAATATAGGACATAAATAGATGTATGGATGGGGAGACGTACACAAGGATCGCGGTGGATATAGCACCTGTTACCCTTATTTCGGCATTTCCAACCCGTTGCTTCCACACTTCTGTAAATCCTCGAGCATCACCGTTACGTCTCTCAACGACGTGCATCCTCCCAATCTCGAGAATATTTACGGCTCGACAATAATTCGAGCCGATGATTCCGCATACAATTCCAATGCAAGTGAAACAACAACCCTTGAATGAAAAGAAAAAACAGCTGGTGAAAATCATTTTCTCATAGTTTTATGAATTAGAACGAATATAAAGGAATATAAAGGAATATAAAGGAATATAATCGAATATAATCGAATATAAAGGCAATGCGTCATCTTTGCGCATTTGAAAGCTTGTTAAGTGACGCGAGATGATTTTCGATCATCGAGCCAAAGTACCTTCGATGTTCATCTTTCGAAAAGAGAAGGATATCTTTTCAATTTCTCGGCACTGTGTATGAAGCCCAAGGCTTTAGGAGGATCGCGGAGGGTGCCAACGCGGAAAATCGATATCTGACCTCGAGCTCCGGCTCTTTCTCTTTCTCTTTCTCTTTCTCTTTTGCCAAAGAAAAGTACGGAGAACCGCTAACCGTGGAAAAACTTATCTACAAATAGAAACTACCTTTGTTTGCTGTAACTCGTATTAATCCATCCCAACTAGACAAGAGCTACGTGACAACTTTCCGATAAGTCGCTTTGCTAATGCTAACAAGTTGGATAGAAATGTTTTCGATTTCGTTTTCAAATAGAAAAATCAATGGTAAAAAAAAGGAAAAAAGGAAAAAAGGAAAAAAGGAAAAAAGGAAAAAAGAAAAACAAGGTAAACGAGCTTAGAGCTCCCTCCCTGGTTGATTGCGGTTGCGCGAGGACTAACAGACCGTGTAGTAGGTCTGTGGGGTAGGTAGTTAGTAGGAGTAGTCAAAGTTGCGTCAGAAAGGAAAAACTTTAGGTGGATTAGCTCGGTATGTAAAAACGTCGCATTTATCATTTCGTTGACGACGACACCGAACTCAGCATTTTCGTGCTTTTCGCTAAACTCGCCGAAACGACGGATGAATGTTTCCCTGGAAAAATAACTCTACTCTTTGGATAGAGAAACTAAGTTAGTTATCGTACGGTGAACATTTGAATTCTGGCGATAGCATGAAAAGTGCTTGGAAAAGAAGAAACGGCTGGGTGGTAATCCGTTTGGAGAAGTCAAAGATGGAAAGAGAAAGTAAGATCAAAAAGCGAGAAATCGTGCTCCTAGACTCCGTATCTTGTTTCACTTCGGAAGAAAATCTTCTTTTGCTCTTGCAACGAAATGCAACGAACTTACAAGTCGTGTTAGTCCGAAAAAGCGCTTAAGAAGAAAATAAATGGCTGTTGTGTTCGAAGCGAATCTAAGTGGGATAGAACGGCGATGTATTATTCGACGTATTATTCGACGTATTATTCGAGCAAAAATAAAGCTTTGCTTCTAGCTCCGCGCTATGCGTTTTATCTCAGCCGTGAAATCTAAAACAGCCCGTAAAACCGTCTGTACGAATTGGGGTCGCTTCATCCAGCTCATCCACGAACGTGCTGCGAAAGGAGCTGCTAGGAATCGAGCCAACAGCCGCAAATAATATGTCTTTCTTGCATTTATATTCTTAAGATGGTACGTACACGTAAAGCTTGTCACTGTTGTTCACCTTTCAACATTCGAACCACGTAAAAACCTTCATTTAACTGACCATTGCTATCCCGATAAAAAATGAAATATATTTTAGTAACGATTCATACCTCAGGGAATAAAAGTTGGATCTGATCACGTTTCAATATTTTACAGGTAGAGACCAAATAAAATTTGTAAATGTTCGCTATTATTAATCGCCAACTATTAAAGAATCCAATCGATCACCAATACATACTACAAAATCGACCAAAGATGATCTATTAGATTTGCGAATCGATCATCGAAATCGTCGGTAATTCTACCTGATCTATGAACCAAACGAACGAATTATCGTCGGTGGTACGAAATTACGAGTAGATGGGTATCGATATCGATGACAAATTAGCCGTCTCCGCACGATTAAACGACCCTCCTCCTCCTCCTCCTTCTTTTGACGCAAATTGCCTCGTTAATCTGCTATTAAATCGGGGTATAAACGATCGCGGCAACTTTTACCTTTTCCTTCGGAGAATCGTATTTTTGTTAGAAAATCAAAAGACCTCTTTAAGCTCTTCTTCTACAATACAAAATGCGTACATTTTAAATGTTGTCCTAAAAACAAAATCGATCGTTAGCTTTTCGTTTGTACCTTTTCGTTTGTAAAATTGAGCAGTACCTATATTAACATTGTATCGTCGTTAATTACAAGAACCTTTTGAAGGTAGATTTTCCGAGAGCTATAGCTTAGTCCTTTTGCTAAAAAGGACTGAGAAACAAGAGAATAGAGGACGAGAGGTAGAAGGAGAGTCGATGGAGGAGAAAGGCGAAAGGAGATACTAAGACAGATTGGCACAATCGGTCTGTATCACGTTGCTACTGCTTGTCTAACTGACAATGAATGTAATCCAAGTTTAGCGCGACTGGTAGGATGATGTACACACATAACATATACACGCGTCAGAGTTAAAAAGGACAAAGGGAACCCGTGCGCGATGCGATGATCCGTGAAACTATCCACGAACAACCTAGCAAAACTGGATGATCGAGGGCTTTGTTTGTTTCATCAGCAATATTCGAAACACTTACGAAGCGTTTGTTTCAAGCGTTTCTCCTTTCGCCGATGGAGGATTCGCCTTCTCGAAGGATCATTCCGATGATCATATCACCGAGAATGTCGAAGAAACTTTTCGTTACTCGGCTAATTTAATCCAAACGTTAACCCGATGACGATGGGTCATGACGATGAGATTTGTTCTCTCTCGTAGGAGATTCACACGGATGAAAGAGACGATAATAATTCGTCGCGAGGACAACGTTTATTATAAGGTTATTAAGAAGGTACTTGCAGTATTTGTAAAGATAGAAAGAGAGAGAGAGAGAGAGAGAGAGGAAAGGGATGGATGGGAGAGAAAAGACGCGTGAATTTCGGTCGTTACGTCGGCCGCAACGCGCGAGAGGCTGATGCTGAGTAATGGAGCAATTAATTTGGAAAGTGCCTGCTCTTCTCTCTTCTCTCCTCTTTCCCTTTATCACGGAGCGTGAAACAAGGGACTTGTGTCGAGGGTGGAAGTAGGAAGGAGGAAGCACGAGAGAAGAGAAAGCACGAGAGGAGAGAAAGCACGCCCCGTCGATACGAGGCATTAAGCACACGCGAAAATGTTTGCTGCGCGAACCTCGATGGGAAAAGCTGGATAAAGAGGTGCGCGTGTTACGGCTTGCCCGTCTAGAGAGGATCTATTTTCCTTGCGGAAGATAAATCCGCGCTCGCAGGTAAATCAATTTCCTGTTCCGTGGAAGCGAAACCTGCTGCTAGAGACAGGACGAGTCGTTACACTTTTTCTAACATTTTTCCAAGTCAATTTCCTCTTCTTATCGTCTTACTTATCGTCGACGAAACTTTAGCGGTGTGTATCGTTCTAGAAACAAATTTCTATCTTTTACCATTTGTATCTTTATCTATAGCGTTTCTACAATCTATGTGCGCGCATGCGTATACCAAACAAATCGATATATACTTTGGAGTTAATACGTCGATCGTTTAATCCGTCATCGAGGTCGAGAGAGAGAGAGGTAGGATGATTATTGGCAAGGATCTCTCGATGCTCGTTGCTCGTTGCTCGCTGCTCGCTGCTCGCTGCTCGCTGCTCGCTGCTCGATGCTCGTGTATATCGCGCGCGCGTGCGACAAGGATACGCCGATAAAGGGACAACGTCGTTGAACATGGGAAACCTAGGACGAGGATGCAACCCTGACGCAACCCTGACGCAAGCACCCTTCCTCTCCCCATTGTTCGTTCGACCTACGGGGTCCCGCATGTCCAGTTCACGCGTGATAACACGGCATTCATACGTGAAGAGCCAATGTTACGCTATTTACCGTTGCACTGCACCTGCATTTCGACGATGTCCCTTCGGTAGGGTACGTTTATAGGGTACGTCCATAGGGTATGTCCATACGGTTCACGCACCGTGAAACGCCATTGTCTGTGACACCAACCACCACCTATACTATATAGAAATGAAGGAGACCACCAAAACGTCGATCGTTCCAAAACCCGAGATGTGTCATTCCTCCATGCAATTCCTTTTTCTCCATGCAATTAAACACAATTTCCAAATGCTAATAATTTATTATTAATATTATTATTATTATTATTACTGAACGTGGACAATTGATCGTTAGGAAGGAAGATTTTGGAGGGTCCGAAAATCGAAAGGTTCGCTCGCGTAGGTGCGTTTAGCGTGAACGGCCGGCTGGAAGGGATGGACGACTGGTGGTAGTAAGGGGGTGGCCGTACATCGGACAATGGAGGGACTAACAAAGCCCAGCGTGAGGCGAGCGTCGAGACAATACGCCGTACCTCTGAGCACCCCCGTCGAGATCCCTAAATCAACGTTCACCGTATAATAAAATACTGTCGCTCCGGCTAAGACTTTAATGAATAATGATTTTCTTTTGAAAAACAACTTTTTCGCTTTTTTCTCTTATTTTTTTTTTTATTATCTCGCAAAAATCTTCGATCCTTCGAAATACGATTGCATTTTTGTTTAGAAATGCGTTACTTTGTTCCTTTATGCGTGTTCGTAAAAGTCGAGCGCATTGAGCTTACCGCTTCTAGTTTCTTTTACAAGACTTTCATTAGGTAATAATCGTTAAACGCGTTAGACGCGAGGGCTGCTTCAATGGCTACTTTTACCAGTTTTCTTCCGATCGTAAACGCTTGTGCCGGTAACTCGAATCTTGATGTTTCACGCCATTAGATAGCCATTAGATAGCCATTAGTTGCTTAAACAAATAAGGTACTGTACAGGAAAGTAAGCTGTACGAGCGTAGAATCATAACGATTCACAAGTGGCTACGAACGACGAGGTTCGATGATCCTATTTTATAGATTTGACCATTCGCGATAAAATAACATGTTAATTTTGTACTCGCATAACGGATTCTGACTTGCCATTGTTTCGTATATGGAACAACGGCAAGTCGGATTAATACGTAGGATGGTACGTATTGGTTTAATATATGTATATAGTTCTAACGAGAATGCATGGTTTCGAGAGATAAAGGGAAGCCTGTAATAGTCAAGAGTAAGCAGCACTTAACCGAGTAACCGGTACTTAACGAACGTCGTCGAACGTCGTTGAACGTCGTCGAACGTACAACGAAATAGTAATATAACGAAATCATTGTAATAGAAATGAAGTAGAAAATAATATGCATTAACGATCTATCAAAGGATCGACTTTTATCGTGTCAAAGAACAATATCGTTAATAAAATTCCAAAGAATTAGAAGAACGACTCGTTATTCGAATAAAAAAGAACCACGCCCATGGCTTTCCTTTGAATGCACGAATGTTGTTAGAATCGGCTTTGTTAAAAAGGATTCCATGGAATTTGAATTAAAAACGAAATGTCACGAGGATTTTGGAGAAGTGAACAGTTGGCTTCGATGGTATTGACCTTATCGGACACAGGGTAATGTTTCGAGAAAGCTTAAAACGATGTTTCCCCGTGCTTGGAATATTAATGCGCGCGTGTTGCAGCATTATACGAATTGAAGAAATTGCTAGGACACAACGCGCATCAACGTTCTAATGGGAAACATGGGGGTACCGTAGTTATGTAACTAAACGTATACATGACTACTTATGTAAATAGGTATGCGCGCTCTAACTCATTCCATCCGAGTATTATATAGGTAGGTAGGTAGGTAGGTAGGTAGATAGGTATATAGAAAATATTGATAAGATCGCGCATGTAGTGGTAGGTATATAATATTTACGTTGCCGTCATAATGTCTCCGAAACGCAGAAGAAAATTCTATCGAGAAAATCTCATTAAGGAAGGAATCCAGCTGATGGATTTGGAAATATCACGTACGTTCCTTCAACGTGATTGTTGAGCTGGGATCACAGCGGGTGAATCCACACCAAGCAAGCCATTGAAAAGCGTGACATTGGTGTCACCGTGTTTTCGTTTGTTCAAAAAAAGAAAAATACGAAAGGAATAGAAACGAGCTTTGGAAGAGAAAAAATGTCGGCGGCAGTGTAAAAGCCAAAGAAAAGCTCACAAAAAAAAGGTCGATGCTAGGTTGAGGGACAGAAGGCAAATTGACGTAAAAATAAATCAGAGAAATCAAATAAATAAATAAATAAATAAATAAATAAATAAATAAAAAGGAAAGAAATCTCGCCATGACATTTTTCTTTTGACAACAGAAAGATCAATAATATTCTTTAGTATGCATTTCAATGGAACCACATATATAAACGCACTTGTATATTATTAATAAATAAAAAATAAATCAATATTCACAATGAATATATATAAAAAGTAAAGTTTAGCAATGGATAGGTGTACGACGCGTGTAGTTCGGTTAAAGGCCTATGCAGGAAACGCGAGCTTTGTCGTACCGTAGAAATGAATGAGATTGTTCCATATGGTCATGAATGACGCTCGCTACTACCAGCTACCCCCACTAACGCTCGACCGACGGATATCGTATTACGACGTAAACAAAGAAAGTGCTGACCTTGGCATGCAGGTGTCCTTGAGGATGAACGAGTAGCGGAGCCTTCTGCATTGACGCTGGTCGAGTAGTGGTCGTTGGGGTGGGAAGGCTGATGGCACGAGCCATGCCGGGTAGAAGGGGAAAGAAAGAGAGAGAGAGAGAGAGAGAGAGAGAGAGAGAGAGAGAGAGAGAGTGAATAAGAGGAAGTTAAACGAGCGAGGGGGAAATGTCGACGACCGAGAACGAGCGAAAGCGAATAAAATAATACAGAGAAGGTTCCACCTACACACTTACATGCGTTTGATATTATCTAAACAACTCAACTATATTCTCTCTCTCAACTTGTATAGTTTAATATTGATATGTGGTATACACCGACAGTGTCCAAAATTCTGATTAAATAAGAAAGAAAGTTGGGTGGTCGTATAAAAGGATCCCCAATTACGATGCTTGTGCAAAAGCCAGAAAATTAGATACGTGACGTGTTTAAAAGGCAGAGTCATGAACGAACGTACACATTTTCGAGTGAATTCTCCTCGTATTCCTGCTCGTATTCCTGCTCGTATTCCTGCTCGTATTCCTACTCGTATTCCTACTCGATACTTAGCATTCCAGAATTTAGAGTGAAGCTTACAGTATAGCATATCTATCACAAACTTGAACGGCGAACGGAGTACGCTCTCCATTGTTTGACTTGTTGGGCCAGTAATAACACAAGTTAAACCCCCTCGGTATAACACAACTAACGTATAGAATTCGCAGTAGCTTCGCTCAAAACTCCTACGCACTAACAAAATGCTTTCCGTCAATCTTAAGTCGATCCTGATGCAACCAATGTACCTTGTTATAGGATAAAGTTAAAAAATAACAAAGGTAGATTTATGAAAAAAGCATCGAATAAATAGAATCGAATACTTCTTTTACCAGCGTATCAATATGAAGGTATAATTTCGAATGAATAACCATGAACATTCGTAGAGACTTAGTTGTAACGATATTGGCAAGAAGCAGAAGACTCGTGCTCGTGCTCGTGCTCGTGAGAAATCGTCTCGCGAATGGAAGGAAGGTCTTTACGATCTCGCTGAGTCAGACAGGACGCATAAACGAGATGGGCGGTACCCAACAAGCAGATATACTACCTTTCTCCCTTAAATCCTATACTAACAAAGGATGAGAGAAAAAGACGAGGCAAAACACACTGACGAAGAAAGAAAAGTGAAAGAGGGTGGTGGAGACATCTCAATGCATAGGGTAAAGAAGAAAAAAACAACAATGATGCTATGCTCTCTTGCGTGCAAGTACCAGCAGATGGACGAAAAAACGCATAAAACATTGGGACAAGCATTTTATCGATCGATCGACTGCATGCTATTTCTTCCAAATGACCGTAATAATTGCTCTAAGGAGCATAGTAGAAAAATAAGGAATAAATAAACAAATATGCTACGTAGATTAATTTCCATTGTACTGATTGCGAGCGCGAGTGCTGGCGCGATTGCTGGCGCGAGTGCTGGCGCGAGTGCTGGCGCGAGTGCTGGCGCGAGCTCGTTCATCCCGAGTTACGTTTAATCGTTCCAATTCCGCTTCAGCCTGATATCTAACCATCGCGGCGAAAGAATTTATCGGCATACCGCGATGCCCACAACTAAATTTGTGTTCACGTTTGACCAGATAAATGCGGCGATGCAGCCACCCTTTTGTTGGCCTGCAGAATAATATATAGGAGAGCATGTTCGTTCTCTCGTGCGCGCATACAAGGTGAATGCTATACACCGATGATATCTGCCTGCTGCTTGTGGGATCATTTACATATGCCGTGTAAAGCGCACGAGACGAGACGAGCTCGCAAGCGCGCGCAAAGCACACGTATTATCGGACAATTTCCTCGATGTGGGAGAAACAACTGATATCGCGCATCGCTTAGCAAGATCGATATCGCCAACAATTCAAGAGAAAAACAAAGATACGATATTAGAAAATAAAGAACAGTGATGATGATAAGTGGTCGCCAATGAAATGTATTCCATGCACATATCTATATCTAACATAAGTGTACACGTATGTCATGCTAGATGATTATTCAGTGACCAGAATGTGTTAGTCGATATGAATCTCGATCATTGATAAAATATAGTTAGCTCAATTTTATCGAATGATAAAATTCAAATAACTCTTGTATGAAGAATTTTCAAATATTATTTTACATTAATATTATTTTACATTATGTTAGTTCTATACGCACGGTTTCAAATACTACTACTATATTAATGATATTCTATTTAACATTATCTAACAAGCATGCAGACAAAAAATAAAATGAAAAAGTATACTTAACGTTCTTCCTTTGATTCATTTTATTTTGTTTATTTTTTTTTTTTTTGACAAAAACGTAATACGATAGGGAGGCGGACGTCTTTCTCGGTCTACTGCTTTTTAAAAAAGCACATCAGTATTCGCTCTCAAGATTCGCCTCTTGCGGAGCATAAACGCGTGGAAAAGTGCATCCGACGTAATACACGGATGCGACTACTCTCTCAAACTTCTTTATACACATATGTATCTTTGGACACATGCAACCACGTATAGGAAAGTTAGCGAGTGTGAAATTCAAGGGACGCGACAGCAACGTCCCCTCGAGTTGAGGCTTCCCACCTTCTACCCACCGCTACTATCGGCCTTGGCTTCTACGTATCTCACAAATTTCCGTCTCTGCTTAGCAGCTTATTTTGGAATTAGGTTGAAACCGATAGAGTTAGGATTATATTAGTTGTATTTTTTTTTTAACTATGTGTAAGTGGACGGACGCGAACGCGGCGCGTGATAACACGAAAATAAATAATTCGCAAGTGTGTAACGATAATACTTAGAAACTGCGTTTCCAAGTTTCAACTTGGCCTTTCAAGCCAAACTACTATTATATTCTTTGAATTACGGAAGTGTATATACGAGAAGAGCACGCTGTAATCTAAAAGTTCGTTGTATCGCGCTACTTATAGCGAGTACCTCGTTCTACTCATCAACTATGCGAAAACTACGATTAAGTCGGTAAGAGAAAAGGGAAAACGCCCCAGCGCAAGAAAGAGAAACAGGTGGAAGAAACGTATGAGTTCCTTACACCCTTGAGACCAAAGTTTAATTCGGTAAACGCATAAAAAGTTTAACTAAGAACGTAGAAGATAATATTATGCGGTTGAAAGTTGAATATCAGGTAAGGACGATGCAAATTGAAGGGACCGCAAGGAGTAGGAAATTGAAGATGAATTCCAAGAAGACCAAGGGAAATCCAAATACATATATGTATATGGGATGAAAATCAACGAATCTTATCGTGCATTCTCGTGAGACTCTAGGAAGTTTCCTAGAGTAGGCTAACTAGAACATGATCGTCCTCCTTACGTGTACAATAATTAGTAGTCGAACGATTGAAAACTTGCCTTTCCATTTTCAGATTGGATCAGAAAGGTCGCAAAGTTTTCATCTATGACGACATCGCTATAAGATATCGACATTGGTAACAGCTGTTTTCTTTCTGAGAAGCGAAGGGTAGAAGAGAGCGAGCTACAAAACTACGTTCGTGTCAGGTGTATTTTATGCCTCCGCATTAACATAGAAAATACAAATCGTAGCAACTTGCATCTCTCCGTCTCTAAGGATTGTAACGATTACGCCAGACGTGCGTTTCCAAGCACGAATTACTGCAACAAATCGTGGAACACAAAACCGTAGGAAAATCTGAAAAAGTTCAACGCTCTCTGCGTGCTTTTCATGTTGTTGCATTATTCTAAATATTGCATAGAAGGGAAAAATGTACAAGAGACACACATAGCTTCAAACTAAGAATCCAATTGTAACGCCTTTAACATCCGTTTAAATTTTCGAAAGGAAGAAATTGCGTTTGCGAATAAAATACTTTGTCCGTCGATTTCCTCTAGGGACCTCTTCATTCGACGTATTTAAAGAGTAAGAGAGAAACGACGGGAATGGCAAATGGAAAGAGAAAAAAGGGGAGATAGAAGAAAGGAATATCGCGAATCGATAAGAAATCACACAGTGCGGCCGCTCGCTCGCTCGTCCGCGCTCGCCCGCACTCGCCCGCACTCGCCCGAATATTTCTGCATTTGCATGCAATTTTCGAGCTGTTCCGCGTGAACAGAAAAGAGGAATGAATTTACGATTCGATTAAACGCGTATAGTTCTCTCTTCTCCCTCTCCTCGTCCCAACCCCACCC